>CM034003.1:23654289-23860511 GCA_019603395.1 Cyrtorhinus lividipennis | reverse complement strand
ATGGGTCAAAATGGGTATGTATCCACCCATTTGTATGTGTCAAGATTTCTGGTGCCTAGGCTGTGGGGTATCATTTTCCACTAAATTTTGGACCCTGAATCGATTGGAATGGGTCTGGGACCCGCCACACCCACTGTTTCCCCCATTCGAGGTATAACCAACCCGTGTGTAATAATTTGCAGGGTTTTTTGAAACAGCTCCCATTTTAGCCCATAACCTCATCCGGCGGGTGCCAATCGTTCCGGGACCCGTCTTATTAGGTTCACCGTCCGAAGTTCAGAGGGAAATAATGCCCCACACGCCTAGATCGTCGAAAATAAATTTTTAAAAACACATTTTGACCCCCATCTCCTTCCCACCAAAGTTTGGTTCGACCGTGCTGAAATGTCGGGGGCCAACTAGAGCCGGAAACAGGTCCCTGATCAAAATTTCAGCCTATCAAAAACGGCGTGGTTCATTTGGTTGGTTATTCCTTGAAAACTCAACCCTTTTTTTCACGCAAAAATTCGATCTCTTCAATCAGCCTGAACATTTTTTTCTGGCGCGTTTAGAGGTGTCTAGAAAACTTTATTATCTAAAAAAAAAAATAAAAAATTATTATCTAGACAAATTATTTAAAGATCTGAAATTTTGGTCAGGGACCCATCTCGGGCTCTAGTTGGTCCTCAAAACTATCCAGGCCGATCGGACTGAATTATGGAGGTAGGGGTCAAAATGTATATTTCGAAAAATGGATTTTCGGCGACTTATGCGCGTGGGGTATCATTTTCGACTAAATTTTGGACGCTGAATCCAATGAGACGGGTCCCGAAACGATTGGCGCCCACCGTATGAGTTGATGGGTCAACATGGGTATTTATCTACCTATCGAATGTGTTCCACTAAATTTTGGACGCTCAATCAATTAGAATGAGTCTCCATGCTCCTGTTTCGAGCAATAACTAGCCCTGTCTGAGAATTTGCAGTTTTGGTTGGTTATTCCTTGAATAATCAACCTATGTTATCATGATAAAGTCAACCTCTCCGATTCGGCTCAAAAAATTTTTTTTTTTTCATGGTGTCTAGATCAAAAAGGCTAATGTCCGTCCCCGTCCGCGGTACGCCGTCCGCCGTCCATTGTCCGCGCGTTTTTGGTATAGTAGAAAATTTTCTAAAAATCTGAAATTTGAATCAGGGGTCTGTTTCCGGCCTAGGACGGTCCTCGAAACTTTTCAGCCCGATCGGACCAAATTTGGGCGGGGTAGGGATCAAAATGAGTTTGAAAAATGGATTTTCGAGTTTTTGGGCGATCCAGGCGAGTGGGGTATCATTTTTCACTAAATTTTGGACACTGAATCCAATGAAATGGGTCCCAGAACGATTTTATTTAGAGCTCCGCGTATTGCAAATGAGAGGATTGCCAATGAAGACCGCGTAGTATGTGCGACTATGTTTTTCCCATCATTTAAGAATGGTGCGAAAAAACCCCACGTCTTTTGTTGAGTCGCGGTTTGTAGGACGCCCGATATTCCGACATTCGTGCCTCCGACCTGTCTTACGTAACAGAATAACGGCGCGTTCTTTCGATACCTCGTGACACAGTTATCTGATACATTGACAGGGAATTGTGAAGAGCACACTTTTGCCTCTCAGCCCGTCATCAGCATGTTGGGAGACGGGAGTTTATATACTTATTTTGTAAATTAAGTTAACTAGATTACATGCTTCAGCTAAGGTACATTGTTTAGCTTACAATTATTCCATTAATTGATTTAATTTCCTTTGCATTAGCGAACTAATTCATGTGGTTTCGTGCGTTTATGCCTTCTAAGGAGAGATTGACGTCAAGAAGTCGAACGGCCTCTTTGTTGATATGATCTTGTAGCCGTTGGAGATGGGCTGCTGTTGAAGCCTGATGGTTTTGTTTACTGTCTCGACTTGTAGGTCATGGTGTAACCGATCGTTTCTGAAGTACCACGGAGCGATCGTGATGCTCTTAAGTACCGTTTTCTGAAACCTCTGTATCAAGTCTTCATTGGTTTGTGCGGCGCAACCCCAACTGCGCTCCATAAGTCCAGACTGGCTTTAGGATTTGCTTGTAAAGGATCATCTTGTTGGGGACGGACAAATTTGAATGTCGCTCCATAATCCAATTTGAGTGTCAGTTCATCCTTTTTCTTTTTCACGTGGGATCTCCATCTGAGCCTCGCGTCGACCGTCATACCGAGGTACTTAGTTTAATTGGCGTATGGTACCAGCTTATTGTTGAATGAGTTGAAATGTGTCGATTTAGGCTGAGAATTTTGGAGATCCAACTAGAGCCAGAAAGAGGACTCTGACCAAAGTTTTGAATTCAAATTTTTGGAATATTTTCAACTACCAAAAAACGTGGAACGAATCATGACGGACGGACACTTTGGGTTTTTGATCTAGACATCTTAAAACGCTAACTGATTTTTTTTTTTTTTTTTTGTAAATTGGAGAGGTTGAGCTCCGGCATGAAAACAGAAATCACAGGGGTTGGTTATTCCTCGGCAGGCGCATGGAGACTCATTTCTTCAAAATGGGGGAAATGGGGAAAACAGTGGGTGCGGCGGGTTCCAGACCCATTCCAATCGATTCCGGATCCAAAATTTGGTGGAAAATGATACCCCACACGCCCAGGTACCAGAAATCCTAAAAACACATATTCTAAATCGGTAATATATACCCAATTTGACCCATAACTTCTTCCAGTGTGTGCCAATCGTTCTGGGACCCATTTTATTGGATTCAGCGTCCAAAATGTAGTGGAAAATGATACCCCACTCGCCTAGATCGCCCAAAAACTCAAAAATCCATTTTGGACCCGATTCGGCTCAAAAATTTTTTCTGAGCGTTTTAAGGTGTCTTTATCAAAATACCAAAATGTTCGTCCGCCGTCCGCGCCGTTCCCGGGTCTGTTCCCGGCCTAGGACGGTCCTCGAAATTTTTAAGCCCGATCGGACCAAATTTGGGCGGGGTAGGGATCACTTTTTCACATCAAATTTTGGACGCTGAATCCAATGGAATGGGTCCCAGAACGATTGGCACCCACTGGATGAAGTTATAGGTCAAATTGGGTAAAAATTACCCATTTTGAATATGTGTTTTCGGGATTTCTGGTATCTAGACGTGTGGGGTATCATTCTCCACTAAATTTTCGACCTTGAATCGATTGGAATGGGTCCGAGACCCGCCACACCCACTGTTTCCCTCATTTTCCTCATGTTGAGAAAATGAATCTCCATGCGCCTGGTCCGAGGAATAACCAACCCGTGTGAAAGAATTTGCAGCGTTCTTGTTAATAACTCTGAAAACAATGTAGGTACTTTCTATCTTGAATGATGATAATAGTGCGTAAGACGTAGGTATTTATCAGGATGTTGAGCCTACGGTTACAGGAGTTCTCAGCGCTCATTCACATCTCCACATTCTACACCATTCACTTTCCGTGTCGTTGAATTGAAGTGCATATTGATGTAGATACCCACGCAAGAATGTATGAATGATCAATGAATTGGTTCTAAATGGTTTCAAGTGCCCACTCAATTTGGTCTCTCAACACTTGTTCAGTACATTGAGTCTAAATTTAGGCTGGAGTCGAGGCAATATTAGTGACGTCATCAAACAAGTGCCTATTTTGTTGACTACATGTCCTACCTGTGCTGGGCTAAGGACTGCGCCTTGTGCGGTCAACAGTCCAAACTCAGGCCATTTTCAATATCTTCACTGAGAACAAAGGAAATGAACGGGCAGGGCAACCCACCAAGGCTCAGGTTTCCACTGGTCGATGCGGCAATTCCCCGTGGCATTCCGTGGAGAGATTAAAATGATTTAGAGTACCCTCCGCGACCCTAATAATGAGCAAAGCGAGTGGCTATATCAGATAGTAAGGGAATTAATACAATTTTGGATCTTACATAAATGATGCATCATATTTAGAAAAATCATGTGAACTACGACAGCACAGAAGAACCCGCAATATTACACTGACTTCTACCAGTGTAACGTGGACTGACGTCATTTCATCATCAATGTAACCAGATTTTCTTGTTTGCATATTTTCTATTTTATTGATGAATCAACTTATTTTATTGTATTCGCTTTCACCAAATTCATCGTCTATCTTCTCCCTTAGAAATATGACGTTACCAGCACGCGATGAAATTCACGTTCCGAAATCTGATCAGTCCATTACGTTCCAGATGACTGAGGCCAGGAGGATGAGCAAACGAAGGGACTCCGGTAGCAGTGACAGCAGCCACGTCAGCAGAATCCCCATTTCATACACTCCTGTCCTGCAGAGGAAACAGAAGCCACCGTCATTGGAGAGGCACAGAAGTCTGGTAAGTGAATGTTTCATTTTTAGTGAATTACTTAATTCGATAGTTAGGAAGGAGGCACATGCGCATGACTTACTAGAGTACAAGACATAGAATATAATCCACAGGTTTAGCCTATCGAAATCAGGGAAACACTCAGTTTTTCTCATGTTTTCAAGCAGAATGTCAATCTCTCCGATTCAGACCAAAAATTTTTTCTGAGCGTTTCAAGGTGTCCTCTTCTCACCAAAATGAGCAAATATCCGCCGCCCAGTCCGATTTCGAAAGGAAGAAAATTTCTACAAATCTGAAATTTTGGTCAGGGACCCATTACCGGCTCTAGTTGGTTCTCAAAACTTTTCAACCCGATCAGATCAAATTTAGGGGGGGGGGGGGATAAAATAACCTACTTTAAAAAATGGTTTTTTTTTGTTGAGATTTTTGGGGATTTAGGCGTGTGGGGTATCATTTTCCATTAAATTTTGGACGCTAAATCCAATGAGACGGGTCTCGGAACCTGGGATTTCGGAGGGGGTGGTGGCACTTATGTGTTTTGTGCTCTCTTATCTACTTACACATCTTAGTGAATAACACTTGATGGGTGACTTGTGAATGCAGAGCTTAGCTCACACAATAGATGTCATGTATGTTTCACTAATTTTTTTTCCGTAGGCAATTGACATTTATATAATATATTTACAGTTTATTTGAGAAAAATTAGTTGTCGTGCAGCATGTCTCGTTATTAGAGTACAATGGGGTTGGCATTGGCTTTTCAATTGATATGCAACGAAGCTCTGAATAGGCAGATTCAATTTTCTCAATGTATTTTATGGCACAGGGTAGTCACGTTCAACAAGGCGTCCCTGCCAGAAAAGTCAATGTGGGCACAGGGAAAACTACCCTCTACTACAAATTTCATCCTATCTCGTGCATACAAATACTAAAACAGATAATCTGCTCCTTCTACAGAAATGAGTGCGTGAGCGTAATTGACGGGTATTCCTCTCAGATGGGATTCTCCTGCATGAAACAACGAGCAAGAACCAGAATAACATAATTTCCCAAATTAATCATAATTACTGAGAGGTATAACATAGCACCTGGGCTATGGACAATGAAAAAAGTACACATTCAAGTATATTTTTTGTGCAAATTTCAGTTTTATTAAGAATAATTGGGAGGATTGAAACGGAACGATTAGAAACATAAAGATTGAGTCAGATTAGAACTGAACCGTCTTTATAAAATTCGATAAAAGATAATAGTGCAGGCTTTTCTTACGCTCAACAATTTCAAGGCAACAGTGAATATGTAGATATAGATATACGATACTGTTCCACATACACACAAGAAGAGAGTCAGTGTTGCCACCATGGCAGTATCATATTTTTAGTGGGTCTGATAGAAGGGTTAACGCACATAGAGATTTGCCTTGAAGAACTTCATTCGATATTTTAATGTATTTATACTGGAAGATCCTCTGTGCGGTGAAATGGGTGATGGCTGATGGCACAGCTGAGATTAAAACAGGATTTAGACTAAGGACATTTCACTAAGGAAAAATATACAGAATCAACCCTGGAAAAAGGAAAAAGTATACGTAGGTGCATACTTTGTCCAACCAGGGGAGCTCCGAACTGTCCACGCGTTTGGAAAATACTCACAGTTGGACAGTGAGTGCCAATACTTTAGTACGCACTAGAATATATTCCTAATAAATTACGTATTTTCTTGCTTGGGTAAGGGGTTGGTCTTTAGGCCGTTCCACTTGACCATGTCATGCCTCCAAAAATACAGTATTTTCAAGAATTATCAACTATAGAAGGGTATGGGGTATCATTTTCCACTAAATTTTGGACCCTGAATCGATTGGAATGGGTCCGGGACCCGCCACACTCATTGTTTTCCCCATTTTGGTTGTTTATTCCTTGAATAATCAACCTGTTTTCATGCAAAAGGTCAACCTCTCTGATTCGGCTAAAAATTTTTTTCTGGACGTTTCAAGGTGTCTATGTAGATCAAAAAAGGTCAATGTCCGTCCGCCGAACGCCGTCCGCCGTCCACTCCATTTTCGGTACCTAGTAGAAAATTTTCTAAAAATCTGAAATTTGGGTCGGGGGTCTGTTCCCGGTCTAGGACGGTCCTTGAAACTTTTCAGCCCGATCGGACCAAATTTGGGCGGAGTAGGGGTCAAAATGCGTTTTTTGAAAAATGGATTTTCGATATTTTAGGCGACCTAGGCGTGTGGGGTATCATTATCAGCTGAATTTTGGACGCTGAACCCAATGAAGTGGGTCCCAGAACGATCGGCACCCACTGGAAGAAGTTATGGGTCAAATTGGGTATATAATACTCATTTTAAATATGTGTTTATGAGATTTCTGGTACCTGGGCGTATGGGGTATCATTTTCCACTAAATCATGGACACTGAATCGATTGGTATGGGTCTGGGACCCGCCGCACCCACCGTTTTCCCCATTTCCCCCATGTTTTGGTTTATTATTCCAAAAGTAATCAACCTATGTTTTTAAATTAGTTTCCATGCGCCTGGTCTGACGAATAACCAACCCCTGAGTAAGAATTTGCAGCGTTTTCCCATGTTGAAATGAGTCTCCATGCACCTGGTCTGAGGTTTTCATTTGATTCATATAGACTTGACATTATTTTTGTAGCAAAGCTATGCACAGAACGATAAAAATCTTCATAGAGATGACGCTCTGTTTCTGAGGCCTTGGAAGGGGAGTACGACGAACTTCCGCCACAACCGTTGGTTAATGGCACAAATTACTATCCCACTCCGAGCTCGTTTAACTGATCCACGAATAATACCATTCTTCGGATTGTCTCTTACGCAGTTCGAATTTGCCTATTACCTATTCTGACATACGCTGCGCCTAATCCACTGCACCACTAGACACAATTAGCCAAAGGTGGGGTCAATTCAGGAATGGAATCAAACAAAAGAGGCAAAAAGACATATTATAGTATACAGTGTATATTATAGAATAGTTGGAATTATTTTTTAATAAATACAATTTTTTAATATAAATTCTGGGGACTTGAATAGAACTTTTCTAGGTAAATAAATCTGCCTTGAATATCGATTAAATTAATGGGTGGTGATTCCCCATACTGGTATCCCGATATCAGTTACCGTCAGAGGGGAAATTGAGCTCTCATCTCAGTACGGTGCCTTTATACTGTCAACTCCGAATCGATAGTTTCAAACGATCAATATTCCGTGTCCCTTTCTCCACTCAAGTACTCACGTGACGCACCCTTCCTGTTCCCTTTGTCGTTTGCCTCGTGTTTTGTGTTGAATGGTAGAGCACAGCACTAATCTTGCAATTGTATGTAGCATGCTGCACACGAAGAGATCTTCTTCGGTATGAACACGGTAAGAAAATGATGTACGTTTTTAAATAGTCTTTACGAGTATTCCTTGTGTGACAACCAGTTTTCGAGCAGGTTGTCATTATTTTATAAAAATTCTATACCAAGAAGGTCAAGTACTTTGTTAATGGAGACTTTGCATCGACATGGGTGATTGAAAAATCACATTTCCATTCGTTGGATTGGTTGCGACCAGCTCAAACCCCCTTAAGATGGATTGCTATGAAGAACCGAACTCTAAGCTTTGAACATGCAAAATTTGCTAAATCTCTTCTCTCCTGACAACATATCAAAATGTGCCGTTCGATAAGGAAGTCTGAGGGGTTGTGGCTTCACAGAAAAATGAAATACCACAATTCATTACACTGCGAATTTTGTAATTTGGTCGTGCTTAGTTAAATTTATTGATGTAAATTCAGTCGTGGTTGATCAGTTTGCCCGATTTATCAACAAAAAAGATCCATCTAACTCATTAAACTACCAGTACCACTATGCCTCTCAGAGTTGGCCATTTCACGGGCTTTTTCGAGACACCAATAGTCAAACATCAATTTAGGTGGCAATACAAGTAATTTCATTGAGTCATACATCCACAACCAATTAATTAATAAAAGTGAAATGAAGCCAATACCATTCTAAATCGGGAGTTCAAACAGCGATAGTGGGGTTTTTCCTTGAATTCCATTTAAATTCATTAGGTAAAACTACGCGAGACAACTTAGATAAGAGCAACCGCAGGTCCGAGCCTCCTACCAGAGCGGGGAATTACTATTCAAGGTCTTTTGGTGCGATGATTAATTTGAACAGCACGGGAAGTTGCATCGATTTTTCTACCGCCCCCCACAGTGTGGTCGATAAAAGAGAGTCCGTAGTTAGTTTAAAGTCACCAAGAATCATCCCTAACCAATTATTTTGAAATTAATTAGCTTAATGGTCGAACGGCAGGCCAAGAAGTTCTCAAAAATGAAATTAATCATATCTTGAACGTTGGTAGACTTGACCTATTTAAACTCCAAAATTTGGTTTTACAAGGAAATTCGCCGCAAGTGGGTAGGGCAAAGAAACTGTTCTTGTACAAATTTTAAACCTGATTTCGAGTTGAACCTTTGTGGTGGCTGGTAGTTCATGTGAGTATAGAAAAATGGCAGACTCTATTAATCCATCTAGTTCTTATTTTTCAATCAACATTATTGTTAACGCTTCATTTTTGGTTGGTTATTCCTTGAATGTTTTCATGCAAAAGGTCAACCTCTCCGATTCGGCTCAAAATTTTTTTCTGGACGTTTCATGGTGTCTAGATCAAAAAACGCTGCAAATTCTTACACACGGGTTGGTTATTCCTACGATGAACTGATTCCAACGAAAGTCAGAGTGTGCGGCGGTCCCAGACCCATTCCAATCGATCAGGTCCAAAATTTAGTGGAAAATGATACCCCACACGCCCAGGTACCGGAAATCTAGCCATACAAAATGGGTATATATACCCAATTTGACCATAACTTCTTCCAGTGGGTGCCAATCGTTCCGGGACCCTCATTGAATTAGCGTCCAAATTAGTGGAAAATGATACCCCACGGCCCAGGTACGGAAATCCGAAACTATAATCAAAATGGGTAATAATACCCAATTTGACCCATAACTTCTTCCAGTGGGTGCCAGTTCTGGGACCCATTATTGGATTCAGCATCCAAGATTTAGCGGAAATGATACCCCACCCCCTAGGGCAGAAATCTCAAAAACACATATTCAAAATGGGTAATATATACCCAATTTGACCCATAACTTCTTCCAGTGGGTGCCGATCGTTCTGGGACCCATCTCATTTGATTCAGCGTCCAAAATTTAGTGGAAAATGATACCCCACACGCCTGGATCGCCAAAAATCTCGAAAATCCATTTTTCAAAAAAACACATTTTGGCCCCTACCCCGCCCAAATTTGGTCCGATCGGGCTGAAAAGCTTGGAGGACCGTCCTAGGCCGGGAACAGACCCTTGACCCAAATTACAGATTTTTAGAAAATTTTCTACTACCAAAAACGGCGTGGACGGCGGACGGCGTACGGCGTACGGCGGACGGCGGACGGCGTACGGCGGACGGACATTGACCTTTTTTGATCTAGACATCATGAAACGTCCAGAAAAAAATTTTGAGCCGAATCGGAGAGGTTGACCATTTGCATGAAAACATAGGTTGATTATTCAAGGAATAACCAACCAAAACGCTGCAAATTCTTACACAGGGGTTGGTTATTCCTTGGACCAGGCGCATGGAGACTCATTTCTTCAACATGGGGGAAATAGGGAAACAGTGGGTGCGGCGGGTCCAAGACCCATTCCAATCGATTCAGGATCCAAAATTTAGTGGAAAATGATACCCCACACGCCCAGGTTCCAGAAATCTCGAAAACACATATTCAAAATGGGTAATGTATACCCAATTTGACCCATGTCTTCTTCCAGTGAGTGCTGATCGTTCTGGGACCCATTTCATTGGATTCAGCGTCCAAAATTTAGTGGAAAATGATACCCTACTCGCCTAGATCGCCCAAAATCTCGAAAATCCATTTTTCAAAAAACACATTTTGACCCCTACCCCGCCCAAATTTGGTCCAATTGGGCTGAAAAGCTTGGAGGACCGTCCTAGACCGGGAACAGACCCCTGACCCAAATTTCAGATTTTTAGAAAATTTTCTACTACCAAAAACGGCGTGGACGGCGGACGGCGGACGGCGTACGGCGGACGGACATTGACCTTTTTTGATCTAGACACCATGAAACGTCCAGAAAAAAATTTTGAGCCGAATCGGAGAGGTTGACCATTTGCATGAAAACATAGGTTGATTATTCAAGGAATAACCAACCAAAAAGGTCAATGTCCGTCCGCCGTACGACGTCCGCCGTCACGCCGTTTTGGTAGTAGAAAAATTTTCTAAAAATTTGAAATTTGGGTCAGGGGTCTGATACCGGTCTAGGACGGTCCTCCTAACTTTTCAGCCCGATCGGACCAAATTTGGGCGGGGTAGGGGTCAAAATGTGTTTTTGAAAAATGGATTTTCGAGATTTTGGGCGATCTAGGCGAGTGGGGTATCATTTTCCACTAAATTTTGGACGCTGAATCCAATGAAATGGGCCCCAGAACGATCGGCACCCACTGGAAGAAGTCATGGGTCAAATTGGGTATTTACTACCCATTTTGAATATGCGTTTTCGAGATTTCTGGTACCTAGGCGTGTGGGGTATCATTTTCCACTAAATTTTGGACCCTGAATCGATTGGAATGGGTCCGGGACCCGCCACATCCACTGTTTCTCCCATTCGAGGAATAACCAACCCGTGTGTAAGAATTTACAGGGTTTTTTATTTTATGGTAGGTACATGAATATGGTCTTAGTCGTATAATTCCACGATGTTTCAGCAATGTCTGTCATCCAACGGCCTGCGCGGTCGAAGTCCAAGGCTCGAAGACGACAACGAGTCCCTCCGCAGCGGCATCAGCTGTTGCAGCAGCGCCAGCCAGTGCGACCACGCTCATTTCGCGAGGAACGGAACAACTTACAGTGGTCGGAGTAAGAAGTATATTGTTCACTGTTCTCCAACTCATGGCGAGCCCGAACGGTATGTTACGCCCACCCAGCGCGCCAGCGCGACCATCAGGAGACTTCAGGTGAGTCCTGGCAGCCTCGTGAAAATTGTATGTAGAAAATCATTGCGGGAGGTTCAAAATCTTTTCCTCACTCACAAAACTTGACCCATAAATCTGTAAGTAATACACATATCATTGCGGTGCTCCAAAAAGGATAATGGCGTTCTGCAGGGCTCAGTTTTGGGCCCCTCTGTGGGTCTATTGCATGAGAAGTGAAGGTTTTTCCATTGTCATAACTCAACTATTACCTACTTCAGAGGACCTCTTATAGTTTCTGAGATTGATATCATATTGCAACGCAACACACTTTTTATCACAATTACTTTTACAGAAGGAACATCACTTATTATTTACCATTGTGTAATGGCGAATAAGAAACTACTAGGCTAACGAAAGTGCTCTACTGCGCGTCAGATTATCTATGTTATTAGCCCAGTTATAACCCGAGTTGCTTCGTATGGTCAATGTAAGGTTTCCCTTCCGATTACAGTTCACCGACGTTGAATAATATTCACTCTGCTCTGCTGCCTCTTCTTTTTTAAACTGACCACGTGACCTACTCCCGTCCAATTCATATACAGAGCGATGGCTGTGAAAACACAACAGGAAATTTTGGCCGACGTCTGTTACGTTAATTTTTATTATTATTACTTTCCGCAAAAAAGATGAACTTCTCAGATCTCAAGTTTAGGTATTTAATTTTATCTGGAAAATATCTTATGTATGTACAATAGATAATATGTTATTGTATCAGATTCTTATATAACCTTATATATAATACATGAATATTCACCGAAAAAAAAAGTCCCAGCAGTAGTTGTGATACATGTATGAAAACTCAATTTTGTTGGCACATATTATTTAAATATGAAAATATATTTTAGACTAGGATTAGATACTTAAATTAGATAGATCATTATAAATAAATATTTAGAGCCAAATTTTTAAAAGATGTTTTCTAAATTTTAAAAATTTGGCTGTAATCTTCTTTTTACGGGGTATATCCTTTAATTTTATAATCCAGCTTATTTTAGCTTATATACCCCTGTCGCCGTAACGCGGTGTAGAATCATATTTTACTGGCAAGTAGTTTTTGATACATTTATAATTCCTACCGCTAGTACCCCTAAGTATCCCGGGTATTTACAATATCAAAACTACTTTGTTCTCAACACGGGATGTATTTCTCCAGTATAAGTGAGGAAATTAAGTATTCGGAACAGGATGAATTCAGGAGATTTGATATCGTAGAAGGGAAATCAGCTGAAAACACTGTCTTCCTTATGGGTAGTAATATACTCCCGAGTGTCAGCTCAATACTCACGATATACTCGTATTGGAGGGTAGTATATTATTAACACAAGATCGGTGATTCACACAATTCCTAATGGTGAGAAATCTACCGGGAAACTGGGAGGACTCCTACAACTTCCATTTGGCAACTTCCATCTGAAGTATGTAGTTCTAGAAAATCTGCAGCAAACCATAGCTTAGTAATTCGGTGAGAGATGTAACATTTGATTTTCCACTGTGGGATTGAGAATCAATGTGTACAGCCTTGTCAATCCCTCAAGTCCATAATGGTGTGTACCAATTGTTCAGAAATTGGTCAATTTGTTTTCCAATAATGCTGTCCATACCTGTTAAGGGAGAAAACGTTTCAGATACATAGAGAAATAGTGTGGACGATAGATTTTTCAAAAAATGCAACCTGCTGAATGGTGGTGTGACAACTCCCATGAAGGGTTGAAAAGTTTCGAGGACCAAATAGAGCCATGAGCGGACCCCTGACCGAAATTTCAGATTTTTAGAATAATTTCTTTTAAGCCGAAAATTTTTTTGGGTCGAATCGGTTTTGCATGAAAACATAGTGTTGCGAGCTCGCACCGGCGCTGGTCAAATGGGCTGCTGGCGTCGCAAGGTCAACGACCTGTGGAGGATTAAGGGTCTCGAACATTCGGGAACCTCCCCGTTCGCTCCAGACAACATGTCGAGTTCCCAGAACCAGGGAACATTCTGGAAGGTACTCGACCGAGAGGCAGCAGGTATAAAACAGACCCATGAGCGCCGCCCAGTTCAGTTCAATTCGGAGTCCGGATATAGACGCTTCGGGTTATAAATTGTGCCGTGCAAAGTTATAAATAGTGCGACAACCGCTACAACCGTGTATTGTGATTCTGTCATTGTGTAAGTGCGCGAATGTGAACAGTGTATGTACTCAAGTGAACAATTGTTAATAAATTATTTACTAAGAACATAAATCGTTACAATAGGTTGATTATTCAAGGAATAACCAACCAAAACCCCAAGAACTACAACAGCAGTCCTTGCCTTCCAGGACGCTGCACTCTAGCGGACAACTGTAGAAAATTGAAAGTTTCTTCCCGTTGGTTATTTGTTGTTGCAAACCAATGATAACAATGAAGAGAGGTCTCTCCAGATAAAATTCTGACTAAATGCGTTGCTACCGGCATTCTTGAAACCAATGAAACTAATAACTCTGAAATCAAGGTGGACCTCAACGCTAAATGCTGAGGTATTTCAAGCAAAAGTGGTGCAGGTTTATACTCTCCAGAGCACCCTTTTTCATGCCATTTTGGTTGGCACACTCCTGTTTTCACGTGCTCTAACAATCTGAAAGTACTTGCGGTCTATTTGGTTGGACGTTAAGTTGGATGCACTGGATCATTCGTGTAAAGCGCAACAAAAGCATTAATTTGAGAGTGGTTTGTTTTGGTTTATCAGTAGGTGTACATAGTTTGAGAGACAATGAAGGAAGAGAGTAAAGGTGTTGAAAATAAAATAGGGCAACGAAGTATTGTGTGAAAGGATTGTTAATTGAACTTTGAAAATAAATTGATAAGAAGGTAACCTAACTTGAGAAGCACCTTGGAAAATATAATGAAATAACCTTCTTAACTTAGCCTTATTGCTTTTAAGGTCTAAGATTTAGAGTTCTATCGTCAGACGAGACGAGGTAAAAGAATTAAAGTTTTATTTCTGACTGTATCGACGAAGACGGGTGGAGCACGCGCTGATAACAGCAAAACAAATTAAGATGCTGGTGGACGATTGACGGTCACGCAGGGATACCAATATGGCTTGCTGGAATTGAAGTAAGGTCCATCAAGAATTTGTCAGATCAGCAGCCAGTTAGGAGTAGTTAGTGAGTAGCCTGCTTTCGTCAAAGGTCGCAGGCGCGATGAAAATTCGACAGAAGGCTACAACCTAGAAAGACCTCTGTGAAACTGTCAGATATGGCCTCTTGACACCTCGTACGAATTCTGGATTGCTTGTACCTCTCACCCAGAAAGGATCTGTGAAACTGTCAGATATGGCCTCTTGTTGACTCGTACTAATTCTGGACGTGTTGTACATACAGCTAGAACTGGCCCTGTAAAACATTCAGCTGTGGCCTACGACTACTCACACTACTTACTTGTACAGGCGTACAACGTGGGAATGCCCTGTGAAACATTCAGATTATGGCCTCTGGTCTGATCCTGTGATAGGAATCACGTGAGGTACCTACATTACGGAGGACACAATAATGGTGGCGAAAGGACGGCTATTGGGGATGGTGGAGGCCGTAGTAGCACTACAACTCTGATGTATCTATACCTGCTGGCTATGGATGGTGGAAATGGTTATAGTATATTTATAGTGAGTTCATTAGATTAAAGATTAGATTAATTACACAGGGGCGTCCATCATCGTGCCCGCCCCCCGCACCTAGACCTAGTGGCCCATTGTGCTAACCCCCGGAGCTCATCTAGGCCGAAGCTCCGTGTTCCCGACTAGGTCCAGCAGAGCTCCGACCAGGTTCTCCTGGTTGAGGAAGTCCCCTCGGTCCAAAGTCCCGAAGGTTCTGAGACGTCTGTGTTCCAGGGCAGGACAATTGAAGACGATGTGAGACGCTGTCTCCTCGTCCTCGCCACAGAGTCTGCAGTCAGGGGTACCATTGCGCACCCCAATTCTGCAGAGATGCCTCCTGAAGTCCCCGTGTCCTGTAAACCAACAGGCCAACGGTGAGTCTCAGGGAAGCTCTATTAAGGTTTAGGCATCTCGTAGCCCTACCTTTGTTAGGACCAGTCATCATAATATGACCGTGCTCTTGCCGCGGCGTTCGCTCCCAGCGCTTCTGGTGCTGGGAGCGAACCCAGTTTGCCACCCATCCCGATAGCAGGGTGCGGGAGATTCCTAGGCATGGTTCAGGTCCCGTAAAGGCAGTCCCCGAACCACGCCTAGCCAGAGCGTCAACTCGGTCGTTACCCTCAACCCCTGAGTGGCCCGGGACCCATGCGAGGACAACCCTATTCGTTCCACTCAGCAGTTGGAGGGCTTCCCAGCACTCAAGCACCAGTCTCGAGTCAGAGCTCGATCCCATTAAGGCCTTGAGTGCTGCTTGGCTGTCAGAGAAGATGTGGATCCGCGAGTGAGTTCATAGTTTTAGGTGGTGAATTTCTGATTTCGGAACAAATCTCATTGCATCTATTCAAAACCTTCATAATGCAATAGGCCCAAAGGGTCCGAGCGTAAGTGAGGGGCGTGTCAGGAAACATTGTTTTAAACGCTCTTCGCTGATCGATTTATTTTTTTTTTTTTTTTTTTTAATTGTTTGCCTACGCCACTTTTTGTTGATAAATTGAAAGAATTTGTAAAAAATACCGAACTAACGAAAATATTGTTTTAACTAAACTAAAAAATTGTTTTAATCATTGCTTAACTTGTACTTACGCTAAAGAATAAATTACTTAATTGATCCTACTACTATTACCCTGCGATAGTATCCACTTGTTTTAACAATTTCCCTCCTAACTAATATTCTCTGTTTTCCGCAGTCCCAGCTAAGCCTATCGCAAGCGGAAATCCAAGAAAAGGAACACGAAATCGCCAGGTTGACTCGCGAGCTGGTTGAGCTTCGGCTCGGGAAAGCGGAATCTGATTCCCCGGTCCACGAACCTTTAACTAATGGACATTCTCCTCGTTTCGGTGGAGGGTAACTAACTTTATAAAAATTCACTTTCACTAATAGATTGGGTTCTTAACCATAGCTTTTGGAGAGCCTCTAAAAAATTACTCGTATCTTTCTCTCGGGTTGTAGGTACTTCATCTTTTGCCTTGATTTTTGTTCACTGTCATCATAAGGTGCCTCAAATGTACGAGTACCAATTGAATTTATGAATTAACGTTTAAAAGAGTAGAGAGTGAAAAAAACCTCTCAATCTTCAGTCACGTCTGACTAAAAAGGAAATAAAATTAATTAATTCTAGGGATTGCGCGAAAAAACAATTATTGAGGGGGAAAATCGTAATTTTTCGAGTGTCATCATTTTTTTAAACGACCGTTGAAGCTATGTGTGGGATATTTCAAATAAATTCGGCACCTTCAAATACAGTAGAACTCCAATTATCCGAATCACTTTCAGAAAAAAATTTGTCCAAAAAAAGTCTAAGCGCGCTATTATTCTTCCCCCCACGAAGCCAGTGTAGGCAATGGTATAAATAAATGGTTTTCGCAGCAACGTTCTATGGGAAATCCGATTTCAGGTCCAATCCTCTGTGAAAAAGCCAAAATCTTAGCAGAAAAGCTTGATTATTCATCTTTTAAATTCAGGCATGGTGTATGCGAGTTAGATTTGGCTGGTGAGAAGCATTCAGCAGACTCTGCAGCTGCTGAAAATTTTATTGAAAAATTTAAAACTGCAGCAGAATCCTATGATCCGGAGTTCGTTTATAATGCCGATGAAACTGGCCTTGTTTGGAAAGCATTACCAAAAACCACTTTGGCTTCTAAGAGGGAATCTAGTGCCCCTGGACATAAGGTCAGTACAGAACGTGTTACAGTGCTTAACTGTGCCAACTACACTAGAAATAATAAACTAGGCACTAGGCAAACTAGGCACTTCTTTTAATAGGAAAATCAAAAAATCCAAGAGCATTTAAAAACGTAAAAAAACTTCAATTAAAAAAAAAAAAAAACTTCGATTATCCGAATATTTGATTATCTGAATGGGTCCCAGTCCCATTAATTCGGATAATTGTAGTTCTACTGTACTTGATTTAATTAAAAACTTAACAGCTGATCACCATCCCAACATATTCATATTATTAATATGAATTTACACTCATTCCTCCCATGAAACCTTCCCTACTGGTTCACAAAAAACAGCAAGTCATCGTACGCTATGAGCGCCCCAAGTGGCGTCCAACCTTAACCTTCAAGCGTTCGCGCTAATCCAAGTCCCACCAGCGTTCGTGCGACGGTCAGTTGACCGTCCACTAGGGGTGTGTCGGTCCAGGTAATTCTTAGGAACGGTTCCAACGGGTACAGTGACAATGACGTAACCGTTCCAACTTACTGGTACAGTTCCATTACCGGTACAGCAGGGTGTAACGTGGCTACCCCCTCCCACCCAAGAGAATCATTCTGTTCCCTAGGTATTCATCAAGGAATTCAGATGAGTGTTACAAAAACATGAGAATTAAAGGGAATAATAAATTATATTGTAATTGGATAGGTACCTACTTAGCAGCACTATTGTTTTCTTTTGGGGGTAAGCGAGCTCCTCCTTTCAGACAATATCAACCCAGCTTTTGAGAAATGCTGCTCGCAGGGTACTGACGTTGCAACCACGCACAGTCTCTCGTTGGCCACTTTTGAGAAAAAAATAAAATCTGCAAGTTCTTACACACGCGTTGGTTATTCCTCGAATGGGGGAAACAGTGGGTGTGGCGGGTCCCAGACCCATTCCAATCGATTCAGGGTCCAAAATTTAGTGGAATATGATACCCCACACGCCTAGGCACCAGAAATCCCGAAAACACATATTCAAAATGGGTAATAAATACCCAATTTGACCCATTACTTCTTCCAGTGGGTGCCAATCGTTCTGGGACCCGTTTCATTGGATTCAGCGTCCAAAATTTAGTGGAAAATGACACCCTACTCGCCTAGATCGCCCAAAATCTCGAAAATTCATTTTGGCGGACGGACATCGACCTTTTTTGATCCAGACACCATGAAACGTCCAGAAAAAAATTTTGAGCCGAATCGGAGAGGTTGACCATTATCATGAAAACATAGGTTGATTATTCAAGGAATAACCAACCAACAGGGGGACATTTCATCGGAATTGCACTAAAAGGATACAGAGTCCAACAAAACTCGGAATCCCCATCAAGAGTTCTGATCATATCGATACCGAATCGACCCCTTGCCGGTCCGTGGAACCACTCGCAAATCAGCTGTCAGCTCCATCCTTCCCGGTCCAGTTCCGATCTTATCGGTCCAGTCCAGCTTATCGGTCCAGTTCCAACCTTCCCGGTCCAGTTCCAACCTTGCCGGTCCAGTTCCAACCTTGCCGGTCCAGTTCCAATCTTATCGATACCAAACCGACCCCTTGCCAGTCCGTGGAACCGTATCGGTAAAGGCCGGGGTCTTGTCACTGCTTGGAACCGTTCCAAAGTGAGACTCGGTTACACAGTCCCAGTACTGCTGTACCGACACACCTCTACCGTCCACATGTTTTTGTCATTATCATGAGTAATTGATTGCAACTCCCGTCACTCCAAAAACTCACCAGCGCGCGCTTTTTTCGTCATTTCAAAAACGCGGTCACTTGACCGTCCGCGCGAACGCTTGAAGGTTAATATTTCCAACATATCCAATTATCATAAGCCCACTTTCGTCTCCCAAACGGCCCAGATTGGTCTCCTGGCTACCTCGTTGCAGGTGTTGGTCTCACTGACATCCACAACTGTCTTGATCCACTTCCTGTTCGAGAACTCAACTAATAAATTGCATTGTTCTTTCAGAGAGGTCGAGAGGTTGACTGTCGATGTTGGCCGAATTTCTGTCGAAACGACTCCAGGTTCTCTCGCCGACTCTGGCCATTTCGAAGACATCAGTCCGGCAGTTTCACCTAGAAACACTCCCCAAGTACCACACACCCCCAACGGTGACGGGACCGACGGAGCCCAAAGACAACCCCTCATCGATCAAGTACGTGACCGATGTCCTCACTTGTTGACATTTGCACATGGACTTGACGTGGAACTCGATCGGTAGGTTTGGTGTTAGGGTTTTTCAAAAAAGTCATATTCTTGTTTCATCACCCATCTTTAGGTACTTGTGAATTAGAACCCCTCCCGAGGGTAACCAACTATCCCAAACATGGCGTGATGAATCGATTTTCTATATATCGATCTATATATAACCTCCACGTTAGCGGTTAATTTTAGTTTATGCTGCCACGCTGATGTGTGTTTATAGGGTATAAAAATATTGGTAACCTCGGTGCAGGCTACGTTGCGATATATCGTATATATCGCTGTGCGATATATCGCTGTCCAACGGGAAGGTTATGGTGCTAGTAAACAGGTCACCCTCGGGAGGGGTTCTAATTGACAAGTACCCATCTTTATTCCGGCATTTCGCCAGGTCCTAGCCTAATTTATAGATTGTGGCAGGTACGTTTGTCAGAGGTATGTGGCTTATTCCTAAGTCTTAGTCGTCGTTTATATTAAATTTAAGATTATTCATAAGTTTTAAATTGAACTTTGTAATTGATAGAGTTTCCATAACATGGATACTGAAAATTTTGAAATTGTAGCAACAACGAATTTAATAACCAAAGGAGAAAACATTTAGGAAATATGAATATTATTAAAGGTGGCAAAAAAGTGTACAATATCCAAAAGAAGGATATAAAAATGTTGGACAATGAGTTTTTTCACTTATTTCAAAAGAACAACCATAGGGTCGCTAGTCAAAATAGGGTTGTTAGTGTTGCTTCTTCTTCCTCTTTACCAATCTGTTTTCTGCAAAAAAACTGTGATCAGATAAAAAATTAGCCCCACAAAGCAAGATATGGTAAAACTGTCGAATTAGGTGCGCACCCCCTCTTATCACTAAATTCGATATATCGAAGGAAAGAACTTAGTTCCCTCGATACTTCGAATTTAGGAATGGAGGTTACATAACCTAAAACATTTTTTCTGCAACATATTTGAACATTTTGTTGTGTATTTAACTCGGGGGCGTATTTGGAAAGAAAAAAACATCCCTGTTGTGTATTTAACTCGGGGGCGTATTTGGAAAGAAAAAAACATCCCTAATAATCGCAACACCAGCACGATACATTTTCAAAAATCGATATATCGAAACGTGTAGGAAGGTCATAAGTGATAACAGGTGTGCTATTGGGTGCGCACCTAATAGCACAGTTCAATCCAAGATATATCCATATATGGTAGAAAAAGTTTTCTCAGGTAAACCAAAGTATAGGGACCACTGTCATGTTATCAACTGATAGCAATGATATCGCGCATACGGTGACTATCGATACTATCGATACAATTTGAATGCCTTTCATTTTGTCAATACTTATGTAACATTGTTCCCATAATTGTATTATATTATTTATTTTTATTTTATTTTTATTATTTATTTATTTATTTTTAAGTTTATTTCATTTTAGTATTTTTTCTCGTTTTTATGAAAACAAATATGGCGGACAGGGATATAATACTATCGATAGTTGCACTTATCAGTGACAATGGTCCCTATTCTTGGCATTTACCAGTTTTCTCCCATGATTTCGCCACCTAGTCATTTTGCGTGTTCCTGTGGTTAATAGTTACCGTCCTTTTGTTGTTTTTGTTTGTTGTAATCGTTGTATTATTATTGTGATGTGAGAATTCAATGTTGCTAGTCGTAGATATCTATAAAGACGTTCCTGAGACCCGCCCAAAATGTGAGGTTTGTGATACCATACAAAAACATCTATCTAGTACGAGGTTCAATTTAAAACTTATGATTAAACTTAAATTTAAGTTTTAAAGAATTTAATGTAAACGACGACTACAACTTGAGAATAAGGCTTAGACACTTACCTCTGACAAATGTACCTGCCTCAAACTATAAATTATCTAAAATATGTAACAGATGATGTGTATATCATCATCCTATGGGGAATTGAAGACCTAGTTGCCGGAACAATCCCTGATGATGCCAGGCTAGGACCTGGCGAAACTTCGGGATAAAGATGGGTGATGAAACAAGAATACGACCTTTTTGAAAAACCCTGACCACCGAACAAGATGGAAGGTCAACCCAACACAACTGAAATCTATCGGTAGGGTTATGCTTACCTTCTAAACTCACCATCCAATATATATTTCCCAAGGTTAAGAATCAAGAAGCGGTCAACTCTAAAATAGAATCTCTTCTTCACCGGCTGGCTGAAGCTAACGACAGGTAACAACATGACCACGTGACGTCTAATCGTGGTTGACCATTCGTATATCCATAATACCTACGGTGTTGCCTCATCTCGTTGTTTATCTCGCAGGTATTACGAACTCCGACCGCAGTACGACGACCTCAAAAGAAAGCTGGACGAAGTTGAAAAAGAAAAAGACGAGTTAAAAATTAAATTCACAGACAGCGAAGAGCGTCATCGACAAACGTATCTCCAAATGTTCAACAAGGGGCAAGAAGCCGCTCTTTTCGAGGTACCGGGCTACGAGGCATTTTTATATATGACCTGTGAAATGTTCATGCGATAAACTCCCCTAATCGACTGTTGTCTTCCAGGTGGATCAGGGAACTTCCGACGGCCCTGCGAAAGCAGCCTCGTTGCCACAGCTCCTAAAGCAATTGGAAGTGACAAAAGGAGAATTGCAGAGCGTTCGGGTAATTAATTCTTTCTTCTCATACGTTCTTGTTTAGGCAGACTTCGATCATCCTCCCTTAAATTGATAATCAATTTCAACTTTAACCATTTCGTTAGCGTAAAAAAAAGTTTAGAAGTTGTGGTTGTAGAAGAGTGGTGAGTTGTTGACCGAAGATAAATTAATTGATGTGAACGTCGAGGTTCGGCCAAGAAAGTCCAAATTCAGGCAAAGTTTCCGACAATCTACTTTTCCATCATCAGGGCATAAAACGAACGGTGTCCAGGACAGCAGTATGCCATCAGAATGGAATGGGGGTTCGTTTAATGCCCTGACGATGGACAAATACATTGTCGGAAATGCTGGCTAAATCTGTCTTTCTTGATCGAACCTCGACATTCTCATAAATTATCCCGATCATTCACAATTTCGATCTACTCATAGAGTAAATACAAGTAAATAGATGAATTCATTCCATCATAAACCTTCATCATCCCCACAGATAAATCATTCCTACGGAATTTAACGAAATTAATTTCTAACAAAATCAGGCATGGGAACTTTTGAGAAGACGCATGAGATTTTATTACCGAGGATTGGTACTTGTTGGATTATCCCAGTAACTTTTCTTCCAATTTCGATAGAAACGTAATCTAATACCCTCTTCATTCTATTTGAAAACAATCTAAATTATAATAATAAAACTTAGAAAAGTAGTTTTAAGAAGAAAATACCTAAAAATCTAAACCTTTTACCGCCACGTACTGGTTGCAGTAATCATTGAACTTTTCAATTTTTATTCTTCTCAGTCACTTTTATCGTCCAAGAAGATTAATTACTATTTGTAAGAGAAAAAGAATAACAGAAATATCTGTCAGTTTTTGATAGTGTACCGAATCAAATGGAATTCCCGACAACGAGGAAGCAAGTCCTAACGAATATTAGCAAACACAATGACTTTTTCAGTGTTAAATTTTGTATTTTGTATAAATATCTCGAGAACCTTTAAGCTGAGGTACATGAAGTCGTAGTAAGCACGATTATAGCATAAAAAAAACAAGACCTCAATTTTTTGATACGTTTTATTTGTAGCAATGAACAAAAATATTTATAATCAAAATAATAATATGTAATGCATAGTAATAATAGTTAATAATGAGTTATTATTGAGGTATTTAAAAAGCGACTGTAAAATACAATTTTGTTGTAATGTTAATCTGCTTCAATGTATTTCAACATTCGCCTCTGAGTTAGGTTTTCGAGATATTTGTGAGAAGTGATGAAAGTTTAGTTTTTACTAATATTTTATGGGTATCGTAGAGGGTTTTTTTTAAACTGTAATGTAACCACAACTCAACGATCTGTTTACCTATCTCTCTTACAAATGAGTTATTATGCTAATCAAATAGGTCCCACTCATTCACTAGCCTCGTCATTATTATCTTGTATCATCACTAACCCCCGGACCTTGTTTTTTGGGGGGTTTTTCTTTTTGTTTTCGTTGCCTGTCGACCCTCAATGCTACAGGATTTAGATTTCTGGAACACTCAACGATCTTTAAGTGGAAAGGAGGCTGTTTCTATCTGGAACCTTTGCCGAAAGGTCTGTATTTGCCCCTGAAAACACAACCGACGCACAATTCTATTTGCCTCATTGCAATTTATTTTTTTAATTTTTTTTCCTTTTCATTTTGGGACAAAAAAAAGAAAGAAAAATCATTTGCACGCTTGCGGTAGCTTTTCCGGTCATTTCCGTAACGTTATTCTAACTTTACTGGGTTTTTCTTTTGATTGCATGATACCCGAAAGCTGTAAATATTGCTGTATTATTCGATTCTATGTAGATACCAGCATGCCTACCTAGATATCAGGTACCTAGTTACTCTAAGTATCACACGTACATATCACAGTTTCAACTGATTGAAACACATTGACCCCGAGTAGTCCATTTCGCCATGAAAATGATTCATAATCATAATTCATAATGATTTATAAACTATCCGATGATACGCATTTAGTCGCGAAAACTGCATCAATCGGCAGATTTCCATTCTGGTTTTTACTTTTCTGTGAATTTGTAGTGTCGGGGGCGGGTCGCTGTATTGCCTAATAAAGGTCGGTATATTGTATAGGGTGTTCCAGAAATAGCGCCGAATTTTCCCGGGAAGGTTGGCTGCCATACAAAGGTAATAATTTACTGATCAGCCCACCTGATGGGCAATTGATCACAATTATATTAGGTATAAGAGGAAAGTGGTCACTACTGGCAGCAGGCCCTTTAGGGTCCTTTTTTGTTGTATTCGATTTTCTATGATTTCGGTTCTTGAAACAGACCATGAATATCCCTAGTATTTTTGGTTGGTTATTCACTGAATAATCATCTCCGATTATTCAATTATTCATCTCCGATTCGGCCCAAAATATTTTTCTGGACGTTTCAAGGTGTCTAGATCAAAAAAGTCAACTGTCCGTCCGCCGTCCACGCCAAATTTGGTAGTAGAAAATTATCTAAACATCTGAAATTTGGGTCATGGGTAGGGGTCAAAATGTGTATTTTGATAAATGGATTTTCGAGATTTTTCGCGATCTAGGCGTGTGGGGCATCATTTTCCATTAAATTTTGGACGCTGAATCCAGAAGAGGCTATGGGTCAAAATGGGTGCCTATCCACCCATTTCTGTGTTTTTGAGATTTCCGGTACCTAGGCGTGTGGGGTATACTTTTCCAGTAAATTTTGGACCTTGAATCGATTGGAATGGGTCCGGGACCCGCCACACCCACTGTTTCCCCCATTTTCCCCATGTTGAAGAAATTAATCTCCTTTCGCCTGGTCCAACCCCTGTGAAAGAATTTGCAGCGTTTTTAATAGAAATAATGTTATGAATTAGAAATAATATAATTAACATTAATTACCGTCACCTGACGGATTTGGCTTCCCTTTTGGGACAACCTCCCTCGTACGAGGAGGATAAAATATACGCTAATGCCTCAAAAAAGCTCACGGGCACTTACTTATAGAGACGGTTTGTATCAAATTGTTACCGATATATCGAATCTTATCAGGCAATTTTGCGACCCACCCTCGACACTACAGATTAGACGACTTTTCATTTTAATTTCGATGGGATTTTAGTCATTGCCGCCTCATCGCGATTTGTATTGTATGCCCATTTGATAACCGGTAGTCTTGTGGTATTGACGAAGGATTGGTTTGGTAATCCGAGTGGCCAGGGTTCGAATCTTGGATTAAGCAACTTACAACTTAATTGCTTGTCTTGACCCCCATATTCGTCCACTTCACTTAAGGTGGTGAGACGATAAGTAGCCATAAGCGAAATCGTCAGATCAATTTACGATCCTCTTTAGAAGACGGCTAACGACGTCCTCGACACCTGACATAGGTGTTCTGACGAAATTCCAAGGTAAAAGTCTCATTTGATACTCGTCATCAACACATAGATAACCTTACCGAAATAAAATATTTTTCAGAAATCGACAGTGTCCCTGATAGCTTCCACCTAACACAGGTTTTGGTGCTTTTAGCGTAGAAAATTCAATATTAGAAAATATTTGCTTCTAAAAAGAAAAATTGTTAGCTGATCGAGCATGATACGATATTTTTAGCGTTGTGACAGTGATCGCTGTCGTAATTAGCTGTGAAAGCACAATTTTGCTAATAAGCTGTCGCATTTCGATTTAGATATTTAGTTTTACTTCGATAAAAAAAGTAGTTTTTTCTTCGGTATTAGTATGTGAACAAGGAAAACTAATACCGTAATTGAGTGATTGATTTATCAGGAGGATAAACGGAATAGCTTTTACCAAGGTTCAATCGTGAATGATCCAAAGCATACCTATTTACTATTTCCCAAATCGAATTGAGAATTTTATTTACGAATTTTGATCAATAAGAAATATTATTAAAATTAAACTGAAATTGTTCTTATTGATCCAAAATATACATAATAGACAATACTTTACTGTTTTTCAACTGTTGATGTCAAAATGTGTATGATACAAAATTATTTTCCATCTCTGATTCAATAGACCCAACGGTCTATACACCCAATACTTGAGTACCAATACTTTATACAACCCAAAATATGTTTTTGAAAAATGGATTTTGAGGTTTTGGGTGATCTAGGCGAGTAGGGTGTCATTTTCCACTAAATTTTGGACGCTGAATCAAATGAAACGGGTCCCAGAACGATTGGCACCCACTGGAGGAAGTAATGGGTCAAATTGGGTATTTATTACCCATTATGAATATGTGTTTTCGGGATTTCTGGTGCCTAGGCGTGTGGGGTATCATATTCCACTAAATTTTGGACCCTGAATCGATTGGAATGGGTCTGGGACCCGCCACACCCACTGTTTCCCCCATTCGAGGAATAACCAACCCGTGTGTAAGAATTTGCAGATTTTTTTTATCTAGGCACCATGAAACGTCCAGAAAAAAAATTTGAGCCGATTCGGAGAGGTTGATTTATTGCATGAAAACATAGGTTGATTATTCAAGGAATAACCAACCAAAAGAGCATTTCGGCCACCTTAGCACGGCGCTCGTGACGTTACTTTACTCGGACTTGCGCTCGAAACAACGGTTTTTGTCGAACTGAGCCCTTAGGATGCCTTTTTTCCTTTTACACTATTTTTTCTTCAATCGTGTTGGCCTTAATCGATACTTTTTAGCTGTACCTACCAATTACAAACGTAATTTCCAGTTTCAAAAATTTTAAATTTGATTTCTATATTTTCCTGATTTTATGTGTTAATCTCAATTCGACTGGGAAATTCTCTAATAGAGGGTGAGGGGTGAAAAATTCTGGTGCATAGGAAATCCATCTACGACCTTCATCTCTATGATGTTCCAAAAAACGATGCAAATTATCTAGGAATGCTTACTCAGAAAAGTATTTGTCAGAACGAGGAAAACACGTGGGTACCTGCGTTCACTTTATTCACCTTTTACTCGCCACTTACCTATAGCTATTGATGTTGTACAAGTAAAATGTGTTTCCAATTCCCACTTAATGTCCTGAATGTAGTAATGCCTTTCTACAAAGGCGAAATTAGATTAATTTCGATAGAAACAGCCTCAATCGTTTCAAAAATTAACTATTTGATAAATGAACATTAAGCGGATCACAGGTAAGCCGCATTGAATATGGACGGTGATCAGTGTACCCACCGTGTACATAAATGTATTCGATTTGGAGGGTCCGTTTTTTGTTTGCATTTTGATTGAAGGAAGGCATTATATTGAGTGCATGCAGTTTACATAGGTTAGCCAATGAGAGACAGTCACTGGTCAGGGTTAATTGCATACATAGTTTTGCGTATTACGTACATTGTTTCTTACTATGCTGCGTCATACAATCTTCTTCAAAGTATTTCTAATTTTTCTCAGCTCCTGTATTGAAATTGAAACTTTTTCTTTTTGTAATATGCACGTAAGAATTGTGAAATTTTCATAAGCTACTAACAAACATAAAAATTGTCTAAATTGTAAATTTAAAATTTTGTAACTTTGAAGTTATTAGAACGTTGAAGTTGTTATAAATTGAATAGGACAATTTCGTGGGTTCTTCTTGAAATTCAATACATGAGAGCTATGGAGAATTGGAAATATTTTTGGGGAAATTGGTTGAACTGGCCTGGGTCTGACAGGAGTGGCTAAAGATTTCAGAGGGGCAGTTTGACCCTCATCCAATATGGCGGGTAGATACGCACTGCCCTCACGTCACATGCTCTCATGTGATATTAAGGGGAGTTATGTCGTCACAGAAATGTGGTTCCTGTTCTTATATACCTATATGAGGGGTACTCATGTATCAACGTCGTATCGTCTTAGATACATTAGCGCCCCAATTGGCAGGATAACCAATCACCCTAAAGAGAATTTTTCTAACAGCAAATCCTCAGCCATTTTTGGTATAATATTCCTCGAATAAATACCCTGATCTTCCCTGTGTCTGCCTTGCACTGGTCGGATTCTCATATATCGTGAAAATTGTTTTGATACGAGAAATGACCACGCCCAAATCGACACTAACTTTTCCATTAGTATTAGACCCCTATTTCGTTTTAATGCTTCGGATTCGACGTCAAATTTCAACCCCCTTTTATTCCACTTTCAAAAACCGACGCTAGGGGCGCGCCAGTACTCAAAACACCACCGTACGTGGATTATGTAGAATTCCAAGTGCGGTACATACGCTCCTATTTACGTGGCGCTTACATTTTTCCGATAAAATCCATTCTTGAACAAAATGTAACAATTTTTTTTTTAAAGATCCTCTCTACTCGAAGACTCACTAACATTCAAAATGGATTGTCAGATCTGAAAATCTATATACATTTTAAAGAAAGGAAGAAGTATATACAAAATTCTTAAAAAATCGCTCCTTCGAATTAGGAAAAATACTCTTTTTAATCCCTGCTGATTTTTGTATTTTTTAAACTGTATCATTGTATGTATGTAAATGTATCATTCAACTTGGAACAAAAACAGACACAAAGTTCGTACAATTTGCACGTAGAATCCGAATTTATAACAATATAGGGGTTCTAAATTCTTACTTAATCACACAATTGAAAAGTCTGACTCCAAACTACACGTCCTCAGTTCTTTTGAGGCGACAAAACATTTTCAATTATCATTTTGGTTCATTAATACTACAAGAGTACTTCTTTCATGATTTAGAGAAATTATAACCCTAATCGGTGGCAGTTTCTCATAAAATTGATACACTGTGAATAGTAAAACCATTCAGTTGTGAATTTTATAAGTGCATCTTTGTCAATGATTAAGAGATCATTGAGTATTTGCAAACGAATTGAGATTTCCACAAACTGAATTAAACCTTATGCAATTAGTTAAACTTGCTAATTATTTACATTGCATTACTTACTAACATTGCATACATTATTACGAATTACGTACAACATGGGGTGAACTGATATTGGTGGAAACTATTGAAGGGAGGGAAGATTGACCGTCAATTGATAGGTGTTGCTTGGAGTAGGTCAAAATAAGTTTGACGGTTCTGATTCAGTAGGATTGTTATCTACCCCTTGTTCCGCAGGTTTTAATTCTAATTGTGAAAGGTTTAATTCAGTTTGCCAATTATAATTTTACACACCCGCCCGAGGTCAACGCTTACGGCTCAAATCGAAAAAATATAATTAAAATCTTCACGATGCTTTTTCTTCTTTGCAGACGATGTATCGAAGACTTTTGGAGTCGAAAAAAACCAAAACCGAACAAGAAGCCGAAGTGACGCTCCAATTTTTGAAATCCGCCGTCTTCTATTTTTTAACGGACAGAGAAAATTCCGCCGGACATTTAGCGGCTATTCAAAGTATTTTGGGCTTTTCCGGGGACGAGAAATCCGCCATCGACAAAGCGACTCACTCGTGGAAATAACCACGTTCTTCACGTGAACCGTTGTCTTCATTTCATCTATGATAATAATTATCATGCGAGAATATCCATCGTTTTAGCGGATTCGGAAAAATACCTTAATAATACATTTCGTCAATAGTTTATTACATTTTAATTGTATTAAGGTTTCCAAAACCAGCTAGTCGAGTTCCACGAATGATATAAATATTACTCCTACTTACGTGACACATTATGCAGCTCTGTAGGCAACTAGGACCATCACGTGGACAGATTGGCCGCACTAAAAATTTTAAAATATTTAAAAAATACGAGAGGCTATATATTCTGTACATGCGTTGACTCACGTATACACACACAATTTTGGTTATTTTCTCACAATAACGTTTGATAATTGTTTAATAAGCTGACATGTTTCTTCTCCTGTCCATTCCGATCACCTTTCATCAAGGACTGAATGTCGGCTCGAGAAGAACTGATAGGTACGTCCAATTTGAACTGAACTATGTATTACATAGGTGTTTTGGAGAGTGCTCAACGGGTTTACCAGTAAACATAAAAAGGCCTTGAATGTGACTGAAATTAAGAATGTTCCTTAGACATCACGATTATCATTTTCTCGGCGCGGACTTATCGGTGGAAATGATCCACGATTATTATTTTCCTATTTTGAAACTATGTGATTTGTTTTGTCCTTTTGAGTGTAATTTATTAGATTAAAATTGTAGAATACAAGGTGTGAATCAAGTATCAATAAATTCGCCAGAGCAGCGCTATTATTTATTGAAAGGCTAAATACGGAAATTCATCTCAATATTTTAAGAAAGTATATACTTACAAATATATTTATCAAAACTGGCATGTAGAGGCATTTTACTGATATTCCGTACCTTCATACTGATTGTAAGTTCGTCTTACTACAATAAAAGAATATCAACGCTGCATTTGGTTTTTTTCTTGGAACCCGTTTCTACCTATTGAAATGAATCAAGAGGCAGAAAGAAATAATCATTTTTGCCCTGGTTTTTTGGTAACTTCACTAGAAAGAGGAATCTGCGAGGACTCTCAGAACCTCTATTCTACAATTCTAGAGTGCCATTTCAACGCGAGGTACAGTATCTGGGGGTATACCTGGATGCAACCCTTACTTGGAATAGGCATCTAGGGCATATTGCCCATAGAGGCAAAGGAGCTCTCTTGCGGGCCAAACGCACCTGCGGGAAACTCTGGGGCCTACAGCCGTGGATGGTGAAATGGATCTACACCGAGATAGTAAGGCCCATAATATCGTACTGCTGTGCTGTGTGGTGGCCTAAGGTTAATCAGGTGGGGGCCTATCGCTCCCTCACCAGTGTGCAGAGACTAGCCTGCCTAACCATCACAGGAGCCATGCATGGTACTCCTACAGCCGCCATGGAGGTACTGCTGGGCCTGCCCCCTATAGATATCTTCATCAAGGGAGAGGCTGCAATGGCCTCCCTGAGGCTGAAATGGAATGGAACTTGGCGGGAATCAACCCATCAGGGCCATACTTCAATTCTGAGAGAGATAAACACACCACTACTAGATATGGTGGATGATGTCATGCCCAGAACTCCCTCCAAACCCCACCAATATAAGTCATCAATGACTTCTGTGGGGCGAAGGGTCATACAGTGCTGTCCCAGTGACCTGATCTGGTACACTGATGAGTCCAGAATGGTAACAGGGACAGGTGCTGGGGTGTATGGAGCCAAACCTAGGTGGCAATACTCTACACCACTAGGGAAATACACCTCCGTTTTCCAGGCCGAAATTCTGGCAATCAATGCCCAGGAGAGTCTGAGGAGAGGACATTCTAATGCACACCTCCGCTTTCTCTCCGACAGCCAGGCGTCGATTAAAGCACTCACAGCACCCAACATCTCATCAAAGGTGGTGAAGGACTGTGAACAGACTCTCTGTGCTCTAGCGGCCCGCAATACAGTGTCCCTTGAGTGGGTGGTGGGGCACAGGGGAATTGAGGGCCACGAAAAAGCCGATGAGCTGGCCAGGAGGGGCTCTAAAACCCCCTTTGTGGGCCCAGAGCCGGCTGTTTGCCCAAAAGCTCCTTCAGAGCTGCCATCAAGGAGTGGACGCACAAGAAACACACCGACAGATGGCGGAATATTGAGGGACATGTCCACAGTAAACGTATGGTGGCAAAACCCCTTCCATCACTCACCAAGGACCTACTCAGACTTAAACGCGGCGACCTAATAGCGATAGTTGGCTTACTAACCGGCTTCGCTCTTCAGCGTTTTCATCTGAACCGCATAGGGGTAACACAACCAACAACTCTATGCAGATTCTGTGAGGAAGCAGATGAAACTGCAACTCACATAATCTTTGAGTGCCCAGCACTCACATCCCGCAGATACACCCTCTTTGGGACACAAACCCCAATGAGAACCGTACCCTGCAATAAGTTAGTCCACAACCTAACAACCCTCATCAGGGGACTAGGGCTGTTTGTGGACTAAAGAATGAGACACCTAGAGAAGCACAAGTGTAAGCCCCCAGGCTTGCTGCCTCCAGAAGGCCAGAAGGGAGAGAGCATGCGCCAAATGCGCGCGCAGCTCCTGCCTGGACGTTGCATTTAGAGAGGCCCAGCGCTCACTCTCGTTCCAAAGGCGTCCAACCAGGCGGTCGTCGTCGAGGCGCCCCTCGGGGCCGAGGCGCCCAACATGTTGGAGTATATATTTTTGTAACCCTGTCATGCAAGAGATTTCTCACTCAGTCCATCCTGGCTTCGTCCTGTGCTCGCTCTGATGTGAACTCTTCTACCGTGCTGAAGTCGACCGAAGCTGTAATATTGTGTTCCCCATGAGATAAAGGACTCAAGTTAATAAGCCTTGCTGTGTACCTGCGGGACAGCGAGCCCCCTCCTGTTTTTCCTTCGACGTCGACGCCGTTTTCGTCAGCCGGTATTGTTGCACTTGTTCATTAAATTGTATTTCATGTACATCATAATTTCATGTCACTTGCATTAATTGTATTTTATGCTCCACATGCTGTCTATTTTACTTTGTCAAATTACTTTGTCTTCTATCAATTCTAGCCCAGGTTGAGGCATATTTTCCTTTGCAACGAGTCCTTGTTTTTAATTATAATTCATTTTGTTTCAATGTATTTTATGTTCATCCTTGGTATCCCTAGTTGCTCAGTTGTAAGTCTTGGACTTACATCCCGTATCCTCTCGCTAGGTCGCTTCCAAATTCTCCGAAGAAACCCGAATTAAATCACAGTAAATTCAAACACATTTTAATTCGAGAGAGGCTTACACAAGCCACCAGGCTTCCGCGCTTGGGGCCCCCCATAACCCCTCCTCTAGGTGCCTTTTTACCATTTACCTGGTTTTTGGTTACTTGGACGCTTAAAAAAGCTACTAGCTATACTAAAATGTCAAAAATCTTGCGGTCGTTGAAGCGTGGTTATCACACGATTGAACTGATGCACCTACATCCTTTGGTGCTGCTTAATGGGTCCTGTTGTCACTTCTTTTTTCTACAGATCAATTATATTATGTAACTTGAAGTCAACAACAAGAAAAAATTCAATAAAAGGTAAAGTTGTCACAAAAGCACATTTTTCAAGTGTAGCAGTTCTGGTCATCCCTCCTAGAAGTACTTTCTACTGGGAAAAGTACCCTAAACCTTTCGATTGGTTACTCCTTAAATAATCTACCTTCACGCAGAAAGTCAATCTCTCCGATTTGGCCTGAATTTTTCCTCTGGGCGTTTTAAGGGGTCTTTATCAAAATGAACAAATGTCCGTCCGCCTTCTGAAAATCGGAAATTTTGGTCAGGAACCCGTTTCCAGCTTTAATTTTTACTTTTACGATTTTGAGACAGTACATTTCGATCATGGTACATGTACAGTAAACACAGGAGCCAGTGCTTGCAAACAGCATACCAACCTTACCATACCTATTTGTGGGAGGAGTCCTGTCCTCTCTAACGTACTGCTGTTCAACTCGATTACGTATATGACACATAGGTGAACAGTATCCATAACTTGGATAAGCGGAAAAGCCAGCCAAATAGGAAATGAAAGGCTTGTGATATATGTGACACCTGAATTGTGGGTACAGGTCATGACTGATCTTATTGATGTTCACATCTGAGGCAAGTGAGGAAAGTAATAGACTGAATAAATTCAGGAGGTCTGATTGCATCGATGTTTGCACTTAGAAGAGCAGAGTAAGCTGAGCACTGATGAAAATCTTAAGTTCACAAGAGTGAGGATTTGGTCAAACAAGGCTTGTGAGGATGCAACGATACCAGGGCAGAAAAAGAAGAAGAGCCTAGTTGAGAAGGAAAGGTCTTCTAATTATCTGGGCTCTTGAGGAACCTTTTATAGGCAGTGAAAGGGAGGAATCCAGGATTGCCTGTTAGCTGAGTTGGGTTTTTCCCCACTTGCACTCATTCATGCGCACATCTTCTGACTACATCTTAAAGAGAGTAAATTCTAAAGTGGATTAGGTAGCACCACAATTTACATATTGTAACGATTTATGTTCTTTGTAAATAATTTATTAACAATTGTTCACTTGAATACACTGTTCATATGCGCGCACTTACACAATCACAAAGCACAATACATGGTTGTAACGCGGTTGTCGCACTATTTATAACGCTATTTATAACACGGCACGATTTATGACACGAAGAGGCTATACTCAGTCTCCGAACTGAACTGCCCTCCGCGGCTCCTGGGTCTGTTTTATACCTGCTGCCTGGCTGAGAACATTCTCAAACCTTCCCTGGTTCTGGGAACTCGACGTGTTGTCTCGAGTGAACGGGAAGGTTCCAGCCAATTCGATAGGATGCACAATTCCTTGAAATGACTCCCTTAGCCCTCCACAGGTCGTTGATCCTGCAACGCTGGCAGCCCATTTGACAGGCGCAGGTGCCAGCTCGCAACAATATATAATATATGTAGAAGGTACATCGTGAACCGTATATGGATAAGCGAAGTGCCAGCTTATTAAGAGATACAACATCCAAATCCAAATGTATCACAGTACATCTTTATTATGCCTAGATGGAAAATATAATGATGATTGTGTTGAGAAAGTCTGGGGTATTGTCAGAAGACCTAGGGGTCACACACTAGTCACTACTCCAACTTATAGAAGAAAGAGTAGTCCTTTCTTTCATTCACTCCTTCTTTCATGTCCTACTGCTCAAGGACTTCAAGCCAAGGAGTGACTCTGGGTCCTCCTCTCATCAGTCCTAGTGTGAACTGCTCCTAATATGATGTAACTCGCCAGGTTGACGTTAGGTGCAAGAATCCTTTGAATTGATGCTTCCAATTGAGAAACTGAGTTATTTTTATTCGTTTCTAGGGCTTGAATGAGTCGGATTGAAGTATTGAATAGCTCAGAGAATCATAAGCTTACACCTTTTTGCAGTAGAAGAGTCACTACAGACTGGATTATTTCTTCTGGCTGATTTTTGACGTCATGAGTCCATAATAAACCTAAACAGGATTATTATGATTCTCCATCACATGCTCTCAGATGACCACAATAGGTTCAGGGCTGCATCACATAGTGTTGGCGCACAATATCCCTGCAACCTCAGGGGCTGAGCCAAAGAAGAAGAATAAGATGAGCTAATCAGAGACAACATGGCCGTGTCCCGCCTCATGTTTGTTGTTCAAATTCCTCGGATAATCCTCTAAGCCACCACTTGGAAAGCATTCTCGAATTGTTCTCAACAACAAGGAGTCAGCTCGGCTGTCTCCATCCCAAACGAATAGCAAACATATATTCCAAATTACATAAAGCTTCGTCAAGGATCTGGTGCGCCATCGTCCAACACACCACAGCTCAGTCACAGAAATCTCCAATTTATGAGGTTTTTTGACAAATGGTCTCAATCTTCTTGAATTTCTCTACGTTTGTGTTTCACTTTTCTTCAAAATTCTCCCTGAACTATATAAATCTTTTCAGTATGTAAGACCTCATTCACACTCAACATTATGAAGGAAATGGTGCAAATCACTGGGCAACCAGGTTTTTGAATATTTTATTTATAAATACATGATTCAGTTTCATTTATTTATTCTTAAATATATAATAATGTTATTCATTTTTTCTTTACATAATCAATAACAACAGGCCCTCTCGATTCTTAATAAAATTCATTTCCATGATTTAGCGAGCTGATGAAAAAAATAAGATACGATGATAACATTGAAAAAGTGAAAACGGAAGCTCGCTTTTACCATAAAAAAAAAAAAAAATAAAAAAAAATTTATTATGCTTTAATTCTAATATAAGTACATACACATACTAATAGTTTATACCTCAAATGTGATGAATATGGTCGTTGGCGACAGATTTTCCAAAAAATACTTCTCCATTTCACACATTTTCACCCATTTCTGCCAAAGCTAACCGTCTGTCCAAAGGCACAAACGGGCTTTACAAAAAATAGTTTTTTTTTCTCGAGTAAATACTATAGTAAGCTAAAAAAAATTCAGAAAAATGATTTGAGTTTTATTGTGAAACTGTATTTTTCAGGCACAACTTTAGACGGACGAACAGTCAATTGCTTTTCTTTTTTTTTTCTTTTTTTTTTTGGTGGGGTTTTTTATATATATATTTTTTTTCAATTTTCTTACAAAATATTGCTTATTTCTTCTTTTATAAGTTACGAGTGTAGATATATAACTATAATCTGAATACAACCTAGTCTATATTATCATGATACATCTACCTACGTTTATGCGGGTGTTGTACAACATCAACCCATTTGAGGGTTTCCCGAGGGAATTGACTTTTTTTTTTACAGTTTGGTGGAGGAGGATGATTCACGTTAAGTTCATATCAACTTTAGCGGATGGGAAATAAACTCAACCAAGTTCGATTCACAAAAATTTTAGGCGACAACTAGCGATGACACGGATCTTCCGACAAATTCGAAGATCCCCAAAAGCGTATAAGAGTTGAACAAAAACAAGACAGTTCTTGAACAAACATGACTAGTAGCGATCACAAAATTCGCCAAGCGTGTGCGGTGGGGTTTGATTATTTAAAGAATAATGTGATGAATGTTTTTTTTTTAAGTTGATCACGCAGTTAACTGGGGCATTTGTTAATATAATTCAAAATTTAACATTTAAATTGACCGATGTAAGAATTACACAACTCTTTATGAGAGCAGAAGGATCAGTTGGTAGGAGTGATCAAGATATTGATTGCCGTTCACAGCTGCTACGTTTCTACCAATTATTCTATGTACCAATTAATTGTGGTAGTTAACAGTCAGTTAACCAACAATTTCGATATGTACTCCTTGGAAGAAAAATTTCGGTTTTTAGTTGTAGATGCAATAAATTTGTTATTAATATGCAAATAAACTATAGAATGGAAAAAAATAATCATTCAATCAAATTATTTTCATAATCTTCTTTCCAAAATAAATGATGTTTTGATAAAGTGAATTTGCAATAACAAAAATTAGAAGCTCCTGACAACAAATTAATAGCGCGAGTCCATGGCCATTATGTATTGGTAATTTACGGGCATGATTTTGAGAAATGATCAATAATGTTGACTGTAACTTGTTTTGGGTCATTACAGCACCAACCTTGGGTGAGCTCACTCCAAAGAGTCAGTAACGTTGGCCACTGACTGGTTTTAAATTTTTGTCGCCTAACCTTGATATCGGCTTTCCTGATGAAAGTGGCTATGTTCGACTCAGCGCATCATCTCACTGTCACCAGAGGCACGATTTGATTGGTTATCACTAAGTTTGCCTCTACCAGGGCGCGCGGTCATTCTAATCTTCCCGTCACATAGGCCTGGCTAGATACACTCTCCTCAAACCTATAACAACAAAAGCATTTTTCTGGAATTTTCAGTCAACTTCACCAACAGTAACTTTATTGATATAAAGAAACAAAGGCTGAAATCTGTCAGTGTTTGACCCGTTACCCTGCTGTGACCATCAAAACCTGGCTAACAAACGAGGAGCCTACAAAATATCCTTCACAAAACTGAGTAAACTATAGTCCTTCAGATACTACAATCCTGATAATTGTCTACTTGAACACCCATGAGCCAATTCCCTCAAGAAACAAACATCCGGGCAACACAGAAAATTATTCAATACACCTATCGGTTTCCAATGAGTCATTGCACGTGAAAATATTTTCGTTTTATACCGTAATATTCATTTTTCATACACAATTCAAGAGAAGACACAATTTGAAATTTTTATCGACGTAACAACACATAGATAATCGACTGAAGGATTAAAGGTTAGCGATATGTCACCGACTCGTATAATATTATGGTTCCCCTGATAAACATGAAAATACATCAACCCCTTTTCGGTGAACGAATAACATTTGGGCCGAGAAATCATAAAGAAGAATCGTATATAAGAATAAAGAGAGGACTTTGGAACCTAATTTGTTTTCTCCCTACCTAAAAGACGATTATTCATATAACAAGTAAGTAATTCAATAGTTCTAAATAATGATAATAAAGATTAAGTACATAGTTTATCTCCCCTTACTGTAATTCCTTGGTTTTTAAAAAATGATTCAAAAACTGATAAAATGCTTACGTACCACTAATTAGACGACAACGAAAATACTTAAAAGCTAGTTATGACTTTAGGTCGGTGAGATTGTGCTGTACGCATAATTGTCACGAGAAAAGCGTCCCCTTCATCAGAACGAAGACCTTTTTCGGACGTTACACAATAATTTATTTCGAGCAAGAAAAAAATTATACATGTTTTCCATGAAGTAAAATTAATTTAATTACAAAGACTAGATATGAAAGGATAATAACAGAGCTATTCTATCTACAAAATATTTATTTCCCCATTTGTTTCATAATATTAGCAATATAACAAGTACCTAATGTTTTATGACGATATCGTCATTCCAAATATATTGTTTCCCCATCTTCTCCTTTTTAAGAATAGTGTTGATAATTCATTTTCGTCTCCCACCAGCAACACTTCGCCAATCGCAGGAAATAAAGATCCGTGTGTTTCATTTTCAAACTGGTAACTTCGTTTCAAGACAAATTAGAAAAAAAATATGATTGAGGGTAATTCGGCAAGAATGTAGGCCATACCTAGTGTTCACAAAGTGTCCAAAATAAGAAGTTATTTTTTAAGGTTCTGTCTATCACTTTTTTGTTTATATTTAGGACACCCTGTAGAGAGATAGGAACTCAATGTTATGAAACATTGTGCTGAGGTAAGCAGTTGAAATAGTTATAGGATTTTTTTTTTTCATTTCGTGTAAATATTTGTATGCAAAAGTATCTGGAGTCCAATTTTAATTCTCATTCATTAAAAATGAAAAATAAAAAAATAATAAAATAGTTTGTGCATTTGAAAAGGCATTAAAAAAAAATTATTAGAAATAAACGGAATTCTTGGCAAACAAAGATTGTAAGTTTCAAGATGCCTTAAATCTGCAAAAGGCGTTGATTCCTGAATCCAATCAGCTGCTGCCGCAAGGCTCAGACATGACTGATAAGTTTTTTTTTTTTTTTTTTTTTTTTGAGGAAATTAAGGAAAACAAGCCTACAAACCAGCTAGGTGAACTCACAAGGAGACGTTTCAGATGTGATTGAATATCTACACATTTTCCGTATTAAATTATATTAATTCAAAGTGTTTTACTTACGATGAATATGATATTTCAACTTATGTAAAAAGGCGAAGCGTTGCTAACTAATTGTATTAAACTACCCCCCGAACAAGGTGACCCCTGTTACCGTTCCACAACCAGACAGAAAGTGTTGAGCAGGGAATCACTGAAGCCGCGCTTCTTGCAGCGACGCCTGGGCGGCAGCTGCGGCCGCTGTGTAGGGCGAGAGAGACTGGAAAGTGGAAGCTGCTGTGGCTGCTGAGTGCTGAGGGAGGGCGTAAGTGTAAGGAGTCATGTAGCTCGCCGTGCCTGCTGCTGAAATTGAGAGAAAACGATTGTGTGATGGATCATCGGAACCTACAAGCCATCAGACAAAACCTTGAACAAAAAACGCTGCAAATTCTTACACACGGGTTGGTTATTCCTCAGACCAGGCGCATGGAGACTCATTTCTTCAACATGGGGGAAATGAGGGAAACAGTGGGTGTGGCGGGTCCCAGACCCATTCCAATCGATTCAGAATCAAAAATCTTGTGGGAAATGATACCCCACACGCCCAGATACCAGAAATCCCGAAAACATATTCAAAATGGGTAATACTCGTATATACCCAATTTGACCCATAACTTCTTCCAGTAGGTGCCAATCGTTCTGGGACCCATTTCATTGGATTCAGCGTCCAAAATTTAGGGGAAAATGATACCCTACTCGCCTAGATCGCCCAAAATCTCGAAAATCCATTTTTCAAGAAACACATTTTGACCCCTATTGCGCCCAAATTTGGTCCGATCGGGCTGAAAAGTTTCGAGGACCGTCCTAGGCCGGTATCAGACCCCTGACCCAAATTTCAGATTTTTAGAAAATTTTCTACTACCGAAAACGGCGCGGACAATGAACGGACATTGACCTCTTTTGATCTAGACACCATGAAACGTCCAGAAAAAAAATTTGAGCCGAATCGGAGAGGTTGACCATTTGCCATTAATCAGGGGTTCTGTTTATCTATCCGTCACCCCTTACATACAAATGAATTCAAACAATTTTCTTCTAAGGGTACCACATTCTTGTCTATATAGCAATCCCATAAGTGGGCAAATATAATAAGAACGCTGCAAATTCTCCCAAAGATTTTAAGAAAATTGTCTACAACCAAAAACGGTGTGGATGCCGTACGTACGGACATTGGGGTATGTTTTTTGATGCCAAGAGTCAACCTTTCCAATTTGCGCCAACATTTTTTTCTGGGTGTTTCGAGGTGTCTAGATCTAAATAAGCAATTGTTCCTCCGCCGTCCACGCAGTTTTTGGTAATAAACAATTTTCTAAAAATCGGAAACTTCGGTCAGGAATTCATTTCCGGCTCTGGTGTCGGTCCTCAATACTTTTCAGCCCGATCGGATCAAGTTAGGGGGGGGGGGGGGGGGTTGAAGTTCTCACTCAAGATCTTTTTTGACCCCTATCAGTACACATAAAACGACTCAAAAAATGTTGCTGAGACATGAGAATTCTAATAAACGACTATGTACTCTCAACCAAGTAATATCAGCCAAACCCTCTACTGAGGACGTAATGGGTCACCAACAAAGGTGTTGTTGTCATGAAAATATCATAGGAATTTTAGGCAAACGCAATCTTTTAAACGTGTATATACTGGGGAATTTGGTCCATTGGTGTAATTATAACTCATCTGAGTTTGGATTGCGTGCTCCGACAAATAAATTATCATCATTCTTATAGCAGGTACGTACCAGTACCTCCGAGTTCATTGTAAATAAACAGGCAGTACATAAATGAAAATCCCTCCTAATTTTAAAAAAATAAAATTCGTAAAAAATAATGCCTTTTAGTGAAGAAATAAGGAACACGTATCGACAAGGAGTTTTTTAAAATACAACCTACGACACATAGACCCATACTTGAATGAAAATTTCAGAAAAACGTTCGACCTGAGTGGACACACTACACCAAAAAGAAGGTAACATGGTTCATGGCCTCTCCAAAGCCTCCCAAAATAAATAGTGAAGCAGTCTTACCCATCCGTACATCCTAGTCCGAGTGTATAATATCGAAGTGAAATAAATGCTACTGACCAGCCGTTGTGTAGGGGTCGAACCCGTTAGTGGCGTATTGTGTAGCGGCAGCGGCCGCCGACGGGTACGAGGAAGCGGCAGCGGCTGCGGCAGCGACGGCGGCGGCGTTTTGGTATTCATAGAATTGCGAAGCGGCTGCGGCGACTGCGGCGGCGTGAGACAACGGAGCGGCGTGGGGCAGAGTCATTAAACCGGTTTGCGTCGCTCCCGTAGCAGCGGCAGCAGCGGCGGCGGCCAGGTAGGGCGACTGGTAGACTGAGTAGCCGGGAGGAAGTCTGCGTTCACAGAAAAATGAGAATTACTGTCAAAATTGAATCGTAATCATCGGTTGACGATTGACCGGGCAGAATACTTTCAACGTAAGGTGTTGAAAAATTTTAGGCAAATAGGTAGCGGAAAAAAATCGAGTCAATTGATAGATCCAGGTAGATCATGTAATAACAGTAAATAGGCACCCAGAAGAAATTGCCCAAAAAACATCAGCAACTCCTCTCTTTCACGCACACTAAGTAGGTACAGTAGGTACAAACCGTATTCATAATCACTTTTTCAACACCTCAAGGTCCTGCGTAGGTTAACTTTGGTTGATCACGTATTGCAGTAATAAATGAAGAGTATGAGCAGTTTACATTTTTTTGCTCTGGTTCTCTGAGATAACATTCTAATCAAGGTAAAGTCAACTCATAATGATGTCACTCATAATGCTCAAGCGTCAAGCTGGCCTGTCGACATTGACGGGTCTCTGGAAATCAGCTTATTTCCTGACACTACTAATACATTCAATCCTTAGATTTTTAGAACATAAGTTCAAAATGCTTGGTCCATATTTTCGAAATTATTCTAATCCGTTTGGATGACCAAGGAAAAATTGGCACCTACTGAAATTGAACAATTTCCGTGACGAATAGGATCAATATCAAGACACTCAAAATATCAATAAATCAATCAACTTGAAGAAATGGTTGGTAAAATTTAACTAAAAGAGGCGCTTTTGGTTCTATGAAGAACCTTCTGTTTTTTCTCCATTAGCTCAAGTCGAAAATTGCCTGGAACGACGTAAATTTGAGCTAATCATAGGAAGGAGCTGATCACCAATGCGTAGAACGCAACGGCGATTATATAGAGAAAACACGGGTTGGTTATTCCTCGAACCTGGCACATGGAGGCAATTTAAACCTCTGGCCAGGCGCATGGAGATTAATTTCTTTAACATGGGGAAAATGGGGAAAACAGTGGGTGTGGCGGGTCCCGGACCTATATTTTAATCGATTCAGGGTCCTAAATTTAGTGGAAAATGATACCCCCACGCCTAGTACCAGAAATCTGGAAAACACACATTCAAAATGGGTAAATAGGTACCCATTTTGACCCATAACCTCATCCAGAGGGCACCAATCGTTCCGAAACCCGTCTCATTGGATTCAGCGTCTAAAAGTTAGTGGAAAATCATAACCCACACGCCTAGGTACCAGAAATCTCGAAAATACATTTTCAAAATGGGTAATAGACAGCCATTTTGACCCATGACCTATTCCAGTGGGTGTCAATCGTTCTGGGACCCTTTTCATTGGATTCAGTGTCAAGAATTTAGTGGATAATGATACCCCACACACCTAGATTGCAAAAAATCTCAAAAATCCATTTTTCGAAATTTACATTTTGACCCCTACTCTGCCTAAATTTGGTCCGATCGGGCTAAAAATGTTTGAGGACCAACTAAAGCCGGAAACGGAACATTCAAGGAATAACCAACCAAAAAAGAAAGACTGGACTTTCCTATAATGCACTCTTCTTTGCAATTTAACCAGTTTTTTATGTGGGGAAAAAAAAAAAATCGTGGAACTTATTTTGTATAAGAGGCATCAAGGTTTTCATGGCTCGCAATTATTCCGATAACGAAGGGATCAGCGTTGGAATTTCGAGGCCTTAGGAACTTAAATACAATGGAAGGGGGTAACCGTAATTGAGATTCCACCCGTCCAAATTACCGTCGGGGACCCCATTGTCATACGACTTTTGGTGAAGTAGGACGATGACGCAGCAAACAATCGACGTAATTATGAAAGGGTACGTGGACAACCCTTCAACCTGGCTGATTTCATGGGTTAATATGACAATGTGATAATTATTCGGACGAGCGTTAGGAAAATCCTAACACAACGTGTAAACCGACCTAGGTTTGTTTTTAGGCGCTTCAAATGAGGTAAACAAACACGAATTAAATATCTTGCAGAGTGTGGATGACTGGGACGAGACGTGGCGAACAACAAAAGGCGAAAATAAATGGGACTGACAAAACGGATCTTGTGAATTCAACTGACTTTTTTTTTGAGCTGGAAACGTTTGTTCAATGGTTAACCTCTATCAACAAACACAGAGTTTTGCAAAAAAAAAAAAAAAAAAAAAACCTGCAAATTTTTACACACGGGTTGGTTATTCCTCGAATGGGGGAAACAGTGGGGTACCAGAAATCCCGAGAACACATATTCAAGATGGGTAATAAATACCCAATATGTCCCATAACTTCTTTCAGTGGGTGCCAATCGTTCTGGGACCCGTTTCATTGGATTCAGCGTCCAAAATTTAGTGGAAAATGATACCCCACACGCCTAGGTACCAGAAATCTCGAAAACACATATTCATAATGGGTAATATATACCCAATTTGACCCATAACTTCTTCCAGTGGGTGCCAATTGTTCTGGGACCCATTTAATTGGATTCAGCGTCCAAAATTTAGTGGAAACTGATACCCCACTCACCTAGATCGCCCATAATCTCGAAAATCCATTTTTCAAAAAACACATTTTGACCCCTATCGCGCCCAAGTTTGGTCCGATCGGGCTGAAAAGTTTTGAGGACCGTCCTAGGCCAGGAACAGACCCTTAACCCAAATTTCAGACTTTTAGAAAATTTTCTACTACCATAAACGGCGCGGACGGCGGACGAAAATTGACCTTTTTTGATCTAGACACCTTGAAACGCCCAGAAAAAAGTTTTGAGCCGAATCGGAGAGGTTGACCTTTGGCATGAAAACATTGGTTGATTATTCAAGGAATAACCAACCAAAAAAGCCACTGCACGAGTCGTAGGCGGTCTTGGTGGCTAAAATACAGGACACAAGAAAGGTACGGCCAATAGCCCAGGATTATTTATAGTTACAATTGGCCAAAACCGCTAAAATTGTTGTGAAATCACCTGAATTTGAAAGTTTCTTCATCGGCTGTTACAATTTGTCACAGGCGGTGCCCATAAACACGATCAGAGCGATTTACTTGTCGTCGGCAGCTGTCGTCGCGGTCTTTTTCCTTCCCACCAACCGTTGGTTTAAATTTAATACCAAGAAGATGGGAGCTGAGCCTCCAGGGCCATTAATATTATTTTCTTTGTGCCTCGCGTTTAGGTCGACTTGGAATAGCCCGCGGGCGCGCGTCTTCAACCCCCCCCCCCCCCTCATCCCCTTCAGACAACCCTAAACGTTAATAGTTCCGCACTTTGAGGGTCTCATCTCCCTGAGTGTGACAGATGATGTGCTCGAGCCCCTTTGACATGATCTAACTGCACAATATAATTTATTTTACCGAAATAAGATTTTGTTTCTGGTGGATTGAACATTTTTGTAGCCAAATATTTTTTCTCTTGGAGTGTACAGAGGTAGCAACATTTCTCTTCTTTCTATTATAATTCTTGATATGATCCAGTTACTATGGAGAAAATTGATTAAATTGATTGAATATTCAGAGGTGGCCTATACAAGTTCTGTTTTGGTTGGTTATTCCTTGAGTAATCAACCTATGTTTTCATGCAAATGGTCAACCTCTCCGATTCGGCTCAAATTTTTTTTCTGGACGTTTCATGGTGTCTAGATCAAAAACGCTGCAAATTCTTACACAGGGGTTGGTTATTCCTTGGACCAGGCGCATGGAGACTCATTTCTTCAACATGGAGGAAATGGGGAAAAAAGTGGGTGCGGCGGGTCCCAAACCCATTCCTATCGATTCAGGATCCAAAATTGAGTGGAAAATGATACCCCACACGCCCAGGTTCCAGAAATCTCGAAAACACATATTTAAAATGAGTAATATATACCCAATTTGACCCACAACTTCTTCCGGTGGGTGCCAATCGTTCTGGGACCCTCTTCATTGGATTCAGCGTCCAAAATTCAGTGGAAAATTATACCCCACACGCCTAGGTAGCAGAAATCCCGAAAACACATAATCAAACTGGGTAATAAATACCCAATTTGACCCATAACTTCTTCCAGTGGGTGCCAATTAATCTGGGACCCATTTTTTGGATTCAGCGCCCAAGATTTAGTGGAAAATGATACCCCACTTGCCTAAATCACCCAAAATCTCGAAAATCCATTTTTCAAAAAACACATTTTGACCCCTACCCCGTCCAAATTTGGTCCGATCGGGCTGAAAAGTTTCGAGGACTCATCTCGGCTGGGAACAGACCCCTGACCCAAATTTCAGATTTTTAGAAAATTTTCTACTATCAAAAACGGCGCAGACGATTGACGGCGTACGGCGGACGGACATTGACCTTTTTTGATCAGGACATCATGAAACGTCCAGAAAAAAATTTTGAGCCAAATCGGAGAGGTTGAATCATGAAAACAGGTTGATTATTCGAGGAATAACCAACCAAAATCGATGTATCGAAACATAGTTTCTGGACATTAATGTTCCCTAATGAAGAAACGTCGACGTTTTGTTTATCGATATCCTTCCCAAATCGGGACGTTTCTGACCATTTCGTCCATTGCCACACCGTCTTGAATGGAGATGGGCTGAGTCTACAGTGAGTGGTCACCCATCCAAGGAGTGACCACACTCAATGCTACTTTATTTTGGAGTTCGTACGGGATTCACCACACATAATGTTATCACCCTGAGAACGAACTAGTACAGAGAGACAAGTGCAAAGGGAACCCAGTCATATGGTTCTGATCCTATTGGACCTTACTTCCCTTCCAACTGACTAGTTCAGCACTTCAAAACTGTGATAAATTGAGGCAAAATAAATATCTTGTATCGCCGCAACCACTTCCGGCTCTGTTTTCGCTTTCGCCATGACAACTGCGGCAGCAAAACAATACTTGTCATCCGGCTTTTTCCCAAAGTAACCACCGCAGTAATTCATCGGGCCGGTCAAGGGAGTCAGAGCGTAAATAAACGATGGGCCCATATGCGACTAGGTTTTCACGCGCTCACGAGCGAACATAGAACAACGAAAACGACGGTACATTAGCTGACCATCCGATTTCATTCGTGTCCTCAATTTGTCACTTGCAAACTAGCGTGTTCGTTCGGCATGTATCGAAAAAAAGGTATCGATCCTCGAGCGCAACTATCATTATCTGTCTTCTCCTTCGTGAGTAGGGGGATGATGGCGGGGAGAGGAGGAGATAAGGGAAAACGAACATTTTTGCTTGATAGAAGAGAAGATAGAACAGCACAGGGGACCACGCAATAACAATTTGGACTATTACACAATGGGAAACAGTGTTGATATAATTCCAGGAAAAGAAAGGCAGGCACTCGTGGTAACCGATCGAGTTGACTACGATAAATGAATTCATCGTGCGACTCACCTGCTCGAGAAAATACCAATTTCTATATCGATTCCATAAGTAATATAAGTATATTATCACGTTCGGTACCTACTCATATAGGCTTCAACACGAACACTCGAGCTATATTTTTACTAAACACCACTTAATAGTGTGATACCGACCCATCTACATTATGAATCGTATGAATATCCTCTTATCAACGTCGATAAATAATTCCCATCGTATGAATACTGGAAAACTGCAGGACGTGAGAGCCAAAATGTAGCAGCCGTAATCATTTACCGTTAATTAAATAGAAAAATTACCATTTGGTAATTTATATAAAGAGAAACATCCCCTCATACAAAGGTGCCTTTTACTTTAACAATCTGCCAACAAATTTCTGTATTGCGGACCTACCTAAGCTATTTCGAGATACCTAAATATGAGAAAACATTTCTTTACATCGTAGCAATTTCTAATTATGTCGCTGAAATTGCCCTTTGTAATTGCAACATAATAGCAACTCCTCCCCTCAGCACAAGCCTGGCTCAAAGAGGGGAGTAGAATTGATATTATTTCTATAAGAGTAATAGGGGTTCTATAGGGGTCTTTTGTATATATACAAATTTTAATTACACAATATATTGTATAACTAAAAATAAATGCATTAAAAAAATTGGGAAAACAGTGGGTGCGGCGGATCCCAGACCCATTCCAATCGATTCAGGATCCAAAATTTAGTGGAAAATGATACCCCGCACGGCCAGGTACTAGAAATCCCGAAAACACATATTCAAAATGGGTAATATATACCCAATTTGACCCATAACTTCTTCCAGTGGGTGCCAATCGTTCTGGGATCCATTTCATTGGATTCAGAGTCCAAAATTTAGTGGAGAATGATACTCCACTCGCCTAGATCGCCAAAAATCTCGAAAATCCATTTTTCAAAAAACACATTTTGACCCCAAACCCGGCCAAATTTGGTCTGATCAGGCTGAAAAGTTTTGAGGACCGTCCTAGGTCGGGAACAGACCCCTGACCCAAATTTCAGATTTTTAGAAAATTTTCTACTACCAAAAATGGCGCGGACGGCGGACGGACATTGACATTTTTTGATCTAGACACCATGAAACGTCCAGAAAAAAATTTTGAGTCGAATCGGAGAGGTTGACCATTTGCATGAAAACATAGATTGATATTAAGGAATAACCAACCAAAAATCCCACGAATTTGAGTACTACGCTAGCGTGGAACGTCCCGTGAAATCTACGGGTTTGTTATCACGCAGAAATAATTTTCACTGTGGTGTCCTTACCCGAACATGAAAGTTTCGAGCCATTCTCAAGTCACTATACCAAATCGTATGTAATGAAAGAAGTGCACGTATGATGAGATAACGACGGTTCCATGTTGAAGGAATACGATGAAGATGGAGGAGAAAAGTATCGTACGTACGATAAGGTTGAATTGTAATATCAAACGCCCTTTACCAGCCCCTCGTCTCTCTTTTCATACCGAACGTAATATATTACAAGGGCCCTCTTCTTTATGCATTGGAGCCATTTCCCTCCGCAATTTTAGAATGCCTACACCGTGTAGTCCTCTGTCTGAGACAATTTATGAAACGAGGGGAGAACGCCACAATGAGGTTACAGGTACTTTTCGAGCCTTCATAATTTATTTATGCCCACCTCACATACGTAGGGCTTCAGATGGTCTTTGAAATCCACTTTTGTACAATGTGATCGAGGAGAACGAGAAAAGTACTCGAAAGATCAGTCACTTGTTTCATTTCAAGCTCTCATAAAGTTAAACAATATGTATAAATAAATATATTATCATTTTCTTTTTAGGCAACAATAATAACAGTAAAAATATTAGTTTATTTAAGAATATCTGCTGAAAAAAGCAAGAATTTTCTAGATTAATAAGAGATTTCTCAATTTTTTGAGCGGAATGACTTCAATTGAGAACGAATGACCCATGACAGAATAATAAACAAACAACTATTCATTTTGGGAAACAAAAATATTGGGAATAGTGCGCTTTCTTGTTCTAGATGAGGTGTCATTGTGTTGTCTTGGGCCTATCATCAATTATAAAAGTTCTAATGCTCTTATACAATGTATTAATTTAGATGAGAAAAATTTGTTGTTGTGTAGCATTTACAGATTCGGAAATTCTCAAATAGGATAGGAAAACAAGTATGTTGCTTTGACTCAATTATCAAGACATCCTTACATACTGTTGCGAGATTGCACCTGCGCCTGTCAAATGGGCTGCTGGCATCGCAGGGTCAACAACCTGTGGAGGGCTAAGGGTCGCTCTCGAACATTTGTGCGTCATATTGAATTGGCTGGAACCTTCCCGTTGGCTCTAGACAACACGTCGAGTTCCCAGAACCAGGGAAGGTTTGAGAAGGTACTTGGCCAAGGCAGCCAGTATAAAAGGGACCCAGGAACGCCGCGCAGAGCAGTTCAGTTTGGAGTCTATATAGACGCGTGTTATAAATTGTGTTGTGTTATAAATAGTGCGACAACCGTGTAACAACCGTGTATTGTGCCTTGTGATTGTGTCATTGTGTAAGTGTGTGAATGAGAACAGTGTATTCAAGTGAACGACTGTAATAAATTATTTACGAAGAACATAAATCGTTACAATACCATACACTCCACACTTTTCTATCATCCAATCCTAACCTCTTATGAATCATATACGACCATATATATCCTATCATATACCCCAAAACTCCACCAATACGACGCTTCTTAATTCCCTTTCACAGGGTAAGACTTCCTGGGTTGACATCAGCAGCTCCTTCTTGTGCCCTTTTAGGGCCAATATAAAAACTACTGCTTTAGAAATTTCTAGATTAGTAGGCGTCGGATAAAACTTTGATAATTGTGTAACAACTCAATTGGTGTAGATGTCATATCCTGAGTCAACAAAGAAGATTTGATTTGATATTATTACATCTTTATTTTGTTGAGTAATACCTCTTTCCAAAAACCCACTAGAAAATGGTCCTATTATGACTTTGGTGATGATCACACACCCCAGCCCAGTACTGTCCATTTCTGTTTGCTCGGATTTGTTCCCGATCGTGACCATAATTTCTATAACCAATCAGCCATGCTCATCTTTACTTTCTAGCCAACTAACCATCTAACTAGGCAACTTGAGTAACAGCCCAGAATGGAGAAGATTTCGTCAATGAAACTGACTCGAGTCTGTTTCGGAAACTCCGTTAATAGGATTTAGGAATAGGAATGGAACGGGAAGCTTATTTCCGAGTTGTTAAACGTTTCCCTAGTCGAGGTATTTAAGCATTTATTTTATGAAACATGAGGGGGTGTTACAGGATTGAAGTGGATACTCAACAAAACTTTGTATTCCATGAAAAAGACTCTGCAAGGTAGACGATGGTGGAGGGAAAGAAGACTGAAATGAAGGGAAGGAGAGTGGAAAGGAGGAAAAACGTTGCAAATTCTTTCAGAGGGGTTAATTATTCCTGTTACGAAGACCAACACATTCTATTCGATTCAGCGTCCAAAATTTAGTGGAAAATGATACCCCACACGCCTAGGTAGCAGAAATCTCGAAAACACATTCAAAATCCAATTTTGACCCATAACAAAAATTAGCAAATGTCCGTCCGCCGTACGCCAATTTCGGTAGTAGACAATTTTCTGAAAATCTGAAATTTTGGTCTAGCTCCAGTTGGTCCTCGAAACGTTTCAGCTCGATCGAACTAAATTTGGGGGGTAGGGGTCATAATGTGTTTTTTGAAAAATGGATTTTCGAGATTTCCGGCGATCAAGGAGTGTGGGGTATTATTTTCCACTAAATTTTGGACGCTGAATCCAATGAGACAGGTCTCGGACGAGTGGCGCCCACCAGAAGAGGTAATATGGGTTTTTGAGATTTCTGGTACCTAGGCGTGTGGGGTATCATTTTCCACTAAATTTTGGACCCTGAATCGATTGGAATGGGTCCGGGACCCGCCACACCCACTGTTTCCCCCATTCGAGGAATAACCAACCCGTTTTTTTTTTTTTTTTTTTTTTTTTTTTTTTTTTTTTTTTAACAAGTCAACTTTATTGTATTTATTTAAATATACACTCTAGTTTTGATCAAGATGCAACTGCATTACACTGCATAACAGGTAGTATAATGCGTGGAACATGTGGGTAGGTGTCTACGCAACCGCAGTCCTACTAAGTTTGTGGGCGTAGATCGGCGTAGTGTTTTCTTTTCAACCGTCGAAGAGGACGTGGAGGGGGCTGGTTTTGGGCGAAGTCACTGAAGAGTGGGTTTCTGTGTCGAGCAATTGTGTTGTAGAGGTTTTTGTAGGTGTCTTCTATCACTTCCTTTACTTCAGGGATGTCCAAATCACGGTGCAGCACTGAATTTCGTACATACCAAGGAGCTGACGTGATCATTCGCAAGGCTTTGTTTTGTTGGACTTGAATTCTCTTAATTTGAGTTTCACTTGCTGAGCCATAGAAGCCTGAGGCGTATTGCCAAATTGGCCGGACGAGGGAGAGATATAGTAGTCGCTTGTTCGAGAGAGAGAGCGGTGATCGGTTCCCCAAGAGCGGTTTCAGGTCGCGGATGCGGCCTCTCAGCCGTTTTACTATTTCGCCTATGTGTTTGGAAAAGGTCATTCTTCTGTCTAGGGTGACTCCAAGGTACCGAGTTGATTCGCTCATGGGCACAGGGGTTGAATCTATTGCTATGGGACTGATTTCGAAGCGCTGCCTGTATGTGAAAGTGATGTGGGCTGATTTTTGGGTATTTACGGTTACCCGCCAGTTCTTATTCCAGTCATGGATACGGTTCGCATGTTCCTGCAGGTTGGAGCTCACCAGGTGCCCATCGTGATCTCTACTAAGGATAGCTAGATCGTCGGCGTACATCGCCATTGTGTTGGATTCGTGTGTTGGGAGATCTCGAACGTACAGAAGGTACAGGATCGGTCCAAGTACACTTCCCTGAGGGACACTGGCTCTCAGAGCTTTGGAATCTGAGTATGCAGTCTCGCACCTTACACAGAATGTTCTTTCATTTAAATATGAGAGCAGCAGTCTATAGTACGTGTCAGGGAGGATATCTTTGATTTTGACGAGCAGACCTTGGTGCCACACCCGATCAAATGCGCGCTCTGTGTCCAGGAACAAACCCGAGCACACTTCTTTATTTTCGTAGGCTTGAAGAATGTAGTCTAGGACTCGATGCAGCTGTTGAGGACAGGAGTGTTCGGATCTGAATCCGAACTGGATATCTGGGATATGTTCCTCGAGATGGAAGAGGAGTTTTGGCAGGATTAGTCTCTCAAAGATTTTGCCGCACAATGGAAGGAGGCTTATGGGGCGGTAACTCGTGGGGTTTTTTGATTCTTTATTCGGCTTTTTAATCAGTATAACCACTGCGTGCTTCCAGATAGGAGGAAAGAAAGCAAGTCTGAGCATCGCGTTATAAATACACGTCAACAGAACGAGAGTTTTTCTGGGAATGTTTTTGAGTAGAGGCTGGGTGATGAGATCTTTTCCGGGGGATTTTTTGGTAGGAGAGCGTTTGATAGCATTCATTACTTGGGCTGGAGTGAAGAAGTCTGAAAAAGGTGTCAAATTCAGGGGTTCTTCGATGGCAGCAATTACCTGTTGATTGAATTCAGAGTTTCTAATGGGGTTCGGAGAGAATTGTTCGAAAAGATAATTAGAGAATAGGTCAAATGCTTTCCCAAATAATACCGACTCTCTTAAAATGAGCTCCACAAACATCAATCACCTACATATAGTCACATGGAACTGCAGAAGCCTATTTCATAAATACCATGAGCTCGAGTTGTTTCTGAAAACCCACCAAATAGATATACTCCTAGCCACTGAGACCAAATTAACAGAACAAAGACCATTCCGTGTACCAGACTACATAACATACAGAGCAGACCACCCATCAGGCAATCCTAGAGGTGGGTCCGCAATTCTCATAAAAAGGAATATAGAGCATGACGTTCTGAACCCACTCTGCACTAACTCAATACAACTCTCAAAAATACAAATACGATCGAGTGGACACTTGTATCAAATCGGCTCATTCTACTCAGCAGGAGAATATCGCCTCACGAGTACTGAGCTACATGAGTTAATTTCCTCTCTGGGCCAAAAATTTCTCCTAGGAGGCGACTTCAACGCGAAGCATCCCCGCTGGAATTCGGCTGTCTCAAACCCTAGAGGAAACCTACTCTATGATGAAGTAATCCGGCATGGACTTAGTGTCGTCCACCCGATTGAGCCGACACATTACCCTGATAATACTCACCATATGCCTGATATTCTTGACTTCTTCCTTACGAAAAACTTGCCCATTGGAAGCCCTCATGCAAATGTCCTTCATGAACTTTCTTCAGACCACTATCCAGTTGAACTGTACGTCGGAGTGAATACACCATTTGTTCATGCCGTGCCCTCCTTGATTCAACACCCGTTTGACTGGAAACACTTCAAAAATACACTCGAGCGGATCACCAATTTGCAATGTCCTTTAAAAACTCCGCATGATGTGAACAGGGCTGTTAGTCATTTGACTCAAACCATCCAGTTTGCTGCTTCTGAAGCTAGCTGCCATAACCCACAGAGAGTCAGAACAGTAATAAGACACCGGACCCCACTGCACATACATCAACTCCTCCGCGCAAAAAAGGACGCACGGGCCCTTTACGAAAGCACGAAATATCCACCTCACAAGGCCAACTACAACCGCGCAACAAGAGAGCTGAAAATTGCACTGAAAAAACAAAAACAAGAAGAAAAATGGAATGAGCTCTCTCAACTGAACTTTCGGGATGGTTCGCTTTGGCATAAAACAAAAATTTTAACCAAACACCGTGAGAGTGTTCCCCCACTCTTCTCGCAAAACCGGTGGTACTCAACTCCTCAAGAAACCAACCCGTGTGTAATAATTTGCAACAATTTGGCGTGGACGGTGGACGGCATACGTCGGACGGACTTTTTTTTTTAATTTTAATAACACCTTAAAACGCAAAAAAAAAAAAAAAAAAAAAACCATTTGGGCCGAATTGGAGAGTTTGACTTTTTGCATGAAAACAGGATGATTATTCAAGAAATCGCCAACCCCAAAAGAGCGAAGAGACGGGAATTCTTCTAAAAGTCTCTTGTTCTCCCCATTCGCCCCTAAATTGTGCAGACCTAGAATTGGACTTGAGGAAGCTCTAGATTTGGGGTTTTGCTGATAATGCTGTTTTCCCTTCTCCGTAGAGCGTTGACACTGCCAGTTCAGCGTCCGAAAATGCTTACGATCCTCATCTTTCCTCACAACCTAGACGTTGCCCTAAAGGCGAACAATGGCCAAAGACACCGACTACCCAATAGACTTGAGAACCGATCCCATCATAAGTGGCTATTATCAGGAAATCAGCTGAAACAGATAATGAAAACTGTGGGAACGGCATACAGCGAATTCGTGATCAACCAAATTTAACATGCGGTCAAAATCCGCCTAGTGCTACACATTAAAATAACTGCGCAATTTTTCGTTCTGTGATATTTTTTCTCTTATATAATCAGATAATATGATTTCAAAATACAACTATCAAAAATTCAATAAATTCCAACACCGAAAGCGGTCAAAATGTATTAGAGCCCCAACCGCAAACCAAATGTGCAACAAGCGCACTTGTAAAGAAAAAAAAAAGATTATCACAACACCAACATTAGATCAGACTTGAGACAAAGATGGAGCCTCAGCCCTGTTAGATTTTTCATATTTTTCAAGAAAAAAAAAATCAATAAATAAATTAGGGAAAAAACAAATGACAAAATTTGACGTAAAAATACCACCTTAGAAGGTTCTCAAACGCTCACAACAGATTCAGAACACGGTACTTACGTGGTGAGGAAAAAAAAACTACCGAGTGCATTAAACAATCTTTTGGCTACAAGAGGGAGTACAAATGTTGAGAGATCAATGCTGTGTTCAATTCGCAGCGTTTATTAATAAATAAGCGAAAATAAATTCCTCACAGGAACTCACTTTCGTCGGTTGGAATTACAACCATTTTACAAGTTGAAAAGAAACGACGTGAAAAGATCTCTGAAGACATCGTACGAGGGTTAGCCGAGACTAAATTTAGATGAAACACGACCTCAAGCGAGCTAATATCAAATGGCGATTTTTTATCCGTTTTGATTTTTTCCCGCAGGTGGCGTCGTCCCACTAGTAGTAAATCCTAGTTGAAAACTTTTTTTAAAAAAGCTCACGTGGCAGGTGTCACACGAGTGTAGAAATTGACGACAAAAAGGCAGTAAATATCCCGTTCCGACTAGATTGGCCTACATTTTTAGAGACTCTATAATCACGCTGTTGAGAGCCTAATGAGGTGGTATGTTGATAAAGGGTTTTTGAGAAATGAGTCGACACAATTGTGTCTCTTTTTTCTGCCTTTTTTTAACGGCTAACAACGAACAAAAAACAAATTTGTAATTCATAGTGAGAGGAACTAGCCTACAAGCGCACTGCAATTCCAAACACAAGGGTGAAAATCACGAATCGAGGAGGGATATTCGCGATGGATTGCAAACAGGCGAGGTAGCGATATGGAACAACTAATTAACGAAGTCTGTGCGCTTCAATTCACAGATACCTGGTCAAGGGAAGACGAGCAAAATTAGGATTCTACGTGAAGGAATAAACAAGGCAATGCAGTTGATTTGTAAGCAGAAATTGAAAAGAATCGGAAATTGAAATCGAAAATCAAGAAAATTCAATAGGAGAATCCATCCTAAAGAGTTCTTATAAGCACTTCCTAGCTTCTAGTTTGTAGTAAATACTGCCTATCATATGGCAGATCAGAACCAATTCGATAATTTCTCAAAATGATTAGACAAAATATAAAAAACGAATTAAAAAAATTCTGAGCCAACTTGAAATTTTGAAATTTATTGGTGAAGAGAGAAAACATCTGAAATTCTGAAATTTGGTCTTCACATGCTAGTTTCAAATTTATCAGCCATAAAAAAAAACATAGATAAAATTATGCATTTTGTCAAGAAGAAGATTGGTCGAAGTTTTCATCTTACAGAACACTGGGGTTTTGACTGAAACGAACCGAGGGCAAGGAGAGAACTTCAGCTAGCATAGTGGGTGGCTGGTTGGTTGACTGAGGAAGGTTCTGGATGCAGCTCAGGGTGCACAAGGAATTTAAGTTTTCTTAAATGCACACCCCAGCCGCCCGCTCCCACGTCTTATACATGCATACAATCCAGCCCTGCCCTCTTGGTAAATGGTAAAAAGGCACCTAGAGGAGAGGTTATAGGGGGCCCCAAGCGCGGAAGCCTGGTGGCTTGTTGTGCTTCTCAAGGTGTCTCATTCTTTAGTCCACAAACAGCCCTAGTTCCCTGATGAGGGTTGTTAGGTTGTGGACTAACTTATTGCAGGGTACGGTTCTCATTGGGGTTTGTGTCCCAAAGAGAGTGTATCTGCGGGATGTGAGTGCTGGGCACTCAAAGATTATGTGAGTTGCAGTTTCATCTGCTTCATCACAGAGTCTGCATAGAGTTGTTGGTTGTGTTACCCCTATGCGGTTCAGATGAAAACGCTGAGGAGCGAAGCCGGTTAGGTTAGAAGGCCAACTATCGCTTTTAGGTCGCCGCGTTTAAGTCCGAGTAGGTCCTTGGTGAGCGATGGATGGGGTTTTGCCACCATACACTTACTGTGGACATGCCCCTCAATATTCCGCCATCTGTTGGAGTGTTTCTTGTGCGTCCACTCCTTGATGGCAGCTCTGAAGGAGCTTTTGGGCAAACCTACAGCCGGCTCTGGGCCGACAAAAGGGGTTTTAGAGCCCCTCCTGGCCAGCTCATCGGCTTTTTCGTTGCCCTCAATTCCCCTGTGCCCCACCACCCACTCAAGTGACACTGTATTGCGGGCTGCTAGAGCACAGAGAGTCTGTTCACAGTCCTTCACCACCTTCGATGAGATGTTGCCCTCTTGCCTATCCCCTGCAGTTGTCCACCCAAGGACTGGGCCCTTCCTGGGTCAACCACACAGCCACCCACTGTGTAAACCCCTGAAGTTCCTTCCCCACCCTCAGTAGCTCACTTTAGTCCAAAGTTTGGTGGGAAAGATGCTTCCACCAACTTGCATGACCTAATGCCAGTAACCAACCCCATTGATGTGACACAAAAATTAAATACCCAGGAACCCCAGGGAACTTCAAGCCCCTATTGCCAGAACCCAGCATTTTTTTTTTTTTTTTTTTTGTGGCTTGGTCCATTCAGCCAATATAGCATAACAAACTTTAGAATTTCACAACAAATTTGAAACTTTGCAGACCAAAATGACAAGTTCTACACCTAACTTGAGAAAATGTGGGATAGATTTTAGGCTGGTTCTTTTTTCTCTTCAAGTTCTGAAGTTTTCACATCAATTTAAGAATTTTCTACTCGTTTGAGCTCTTATTAAAACCATTCCAAGAAATTGCTAATCCAATTTGAGAAATATTCTATTATTCTACATATTTTTCTAAATTGATTAAGAATTTCCCTCACCATATGGGGCAGTTCCTAAGGCTAATTAATAACCCCTCATACCTACAAATTAAAAAAAAAAAATTTTTAAAGATAAATGGAAGCTTGTTTTAGAGCAGAATAATATCTTGACAAACCAATATACGAATTTGCAGATCCAATTGAATTAATTCAAAAACATTTGTAACTTCCTTCTTCATATTTGGCTTTTGTGGTATTTGAAGCATCTAAATTTTGGTCTGGAAGGTTTTCGAATTGGTGAATTACTATACGTACATGAATAAATGTTTGAATAAGTATATCATTTGTTCAAATAATTGGAAATTGGACCGTCGTATAACGTATATTTTGTCAATGCGCGCGTTTTATCGAAATCACCTTGCACTCCGTTCCGTTTCAATATCCCTTGTTCAAGTTGACAAACATACCTATTATGGCGAAAAAGTGAATACGGGAACCAATTTGTTTGTTTGATAACCCTTCGGTTAGGGAAGTGGGGGGGGGGACGACGACGACGGGGATTATCACTGCAAACGTGCAAAAAGAAACGCGGCCCAATAACACTAAACCGAAAAATAACTCTCATTCAAAACACTGCCACAAATACCGACGAGAATAACCACTGAGCCAGGTAAAATAAAACCGATTCGTAATAACGTATTTAACCCGTGAGAAACAAACGTTTACCTAAGAAACGTTAATTTTCAATTTGAGTATTTTGCGTTGAGAACAAGGCAGCAAACGATCAACTGCAAACACAAAACCATCGCTACAACGATAAAGTTTGGAAATAAACCACGAAATCAAATAGGTTGGGGTGGGGGGACGAAAGAGAATGAAATTCAAAAAACATGAACGTTTTAATGGAAAAACTCAGGCAGAGCACCACAAACAAAACATCACCTGGAACAGCCGATGATTAGCAGGACAATTAGTTGTGGTTGTTGTTGGTGCGGCTTAAATTCACTATTATCAAGCAAAGGACGCTCGACGAAGCAAAAAACGACAATTACGCAACTAATAAATAAAACGGCCGCTTCGTAGTAATTTTCTATTAATTGTGGAAGGTTTTCAAACGTCATTTGCAAATCAAAATCATCGTGAAATTGATTCAAATGTTAATTAATTAATTTAATAATTTAGATGGTCACAGGTTTTGTCACGAGTCATTTGATTGCTAGTAATGTTCACACGTCCTGAGCAATGGACGGATTTTTTATTAAAAAAAGTTTCTTAAATTTGAAAAAATTGAGACATTTTTATTTGCCAGAATTCTACCTGAAAAATGATCATTCTGTTGGAGAAGTTGTGAGTGAAACGCTGAATCTCTTCCCCCGAAACGGGCAGAAGAGAGAATGTTGTCAGCGTGCGACTGACAGTTGGAGAAACAAAGGGGTGAAAAGAGTTGAATTCGTATTGGAAGGATTTGTGAAGGGGAAACCTTACGAATCGAGACTTCGAAGAGAAAACAAGGTTTTCATACAAAGTTTCATTGTGGTGTCACTTAGGCGCTGTTGATCGAGGCTGTTCCAGGGCGTTCTTCCACTTCCGTTAACAAAAATTAATTTACACTTACATGAAATAAATAAATTAAAAAAACCAAATATTGAAGAAAAAAATTGAGAAAAAAAAGTCTTCAGTTTTATTGTTTTTTTCAAACACAACCAAAAGAGAGCGTGGAATATCACAACTTGGATACGATATGAGGCGCTTTACGACATACATCTTTGACCGACATCTGAGAGCCAAGGTATCTGGTGTGCACTAGTCCATCTCAGCTTCATCTGCAAGTGCCCACCAATATTAAACTTTTGGATGAGGTGCCGTTTTGTTAACACCAAAGTGAGCAATTTCGTTCTTTCTTCGGGCTTGGCACTACCGGTTCGGTAGGACTTTACAATTTGTAATTCGATAATGTTAATAGTATAATCTTTAAAAGATAGAGCGCTCTCACCAAGTAAGTCCATATTTTTAAATCAATTTATTTAAAAAAAAAAAAAAAAAAAAAAAAAAAAAAAAAAAAAAAAAAAAAAAAAACTGAGCTGTACATACTTGAACGAATTATCGGTGTTCGGTGTTTCTCTTTGGCAAACCCTGCAAACCGAGAATTGAAATGTTTCACTCTCGGTTATAATTCATTTATAATTTTTTTAATTGAGGATTTATCCGCGGTTGAATTTATTAAATTTACCGAGACCGAAAAGAAATCCTTTTTCTCAATGATGGCCTAATAATTTTCCTCAAGTGTCAATTTAGAGACGCCTGACGATAACGATTAGCCATTCACGATCAACAAATTAACTATGTGTGATGACGAGTGATAAGTGTGCCAAACTGCTTAGTTCGACACCAATTCTGGCTGCCCTGTGATAATAAACAAACACATCAAAGTACAGAAATAAGGGAGGGGGGTAGGTCTTAGTATTGGGCAAGAGAGAACTTTTATTTAGATGAAATTATAATCAATTAGGGCGTTTATTCATTTCAGCTGATTTGGAGTCGGTAAAGACCACTTGTGAGGCTGAAGAAGCGATAAAGCGTTCAAAGGTTGACAAATAGAAACCGACAATGAACAGTTGGCGTGTAAATTAAATGAAAAAGAATAGAAGGAACTACCATTTTCTCGCATGCCGAAAAAAAGGGCCACGAGACGGTAAACCCTTGAAAACCCAAGGAACAATCAAAAGCAATTACGGGGACTTTCTCACTCTACACTCGAGAAAATAGGGACGCTATCTCATCTTCTTTCCCCCTTTATGCGCGATATCAGCCTTCGCTTTTGTGCCGGGACCAAACATCTTCAGATCTTCCTAATTAAACGTGCCAGATGGAAAACTAATAAGCGAGGGAAGGAAAATCCTGGCCCCTCTTTCAAACTTCACGTATATTTGTCATAGGCTTCTCATTGAAGTGGTTGAGAGTTGGAACCGCCTGCTGCATCAGGCAAAACAAATCATGAGAACGGCGTGTGCTCAACAGTGAGCCGTATGAAATAATAATTAACCAGCATTGCAGCAAGATGAATTATTTCATGTGAAATCAAAATTGACGTCATTCAAGTTTATTAGACTGTTGGTATTTCCTTGGTGAAAGCGCTGTCTTACTCACTAAAGCCTTAACAATAAAGCGATCGAAGGGCTCACAGTAGGAAATGAAGGATCATCCTGGAAAGGAGAGGTTTGGAACATGGAAAGAGGTCAATCTCAAGATTTACTGAAGCAGTGATAACGGCAACAGAGTAGATATAGATTATTTCATTTTAAAACACGTACATAACGTGCAGGGATTCAAAAAAACAACTGAGACCCCTTTTTCCATTCACGTTTCTGGGCTCAAAAATACATTATGAACTTTATTTTTGCAAAGGTTGGTGGAGGGGGTAGTTTGCCTCACTCATTTTTAAAGGAACAGTAGATGTAACGTTGGGTATTTTGAAAATAGGTTTTCAAACTTATTAAGGATACTCCCACTTTATTGGGGACACTGACCCAAAGAAGCGTTTTGAATCGATTGCCGCAAACGAAGGCACTGATTTAAAAATTTAAAAAATGTAGTGGAAAATGATACCCCACTGAGGTAAAAATTTAGTGGAAAATGGGGTATCATTTTCACACGCCTAGGTACTAGAAATCTCGAAACACATGTTCAAAATGGGTAATATATACACATTTTGACCCATAATCTATCCCAGTGGGTGCCAATCATTCCGGGACCCTTTCCATTGGATTCAGCGTCGAGAATTTAGTGGAAAATGATACCCCACACACCTGATTGCAAAAATCCATTTTTCGAATTTCACATTTTGACCCCTACCCCACCCAAATTTGGTCCGATTGGGTTAAAAAGTTTCGAGGACCAACTAGAGCCATGAAAGGACCCGTGACCAGAATTTCAGATTGTTAGAATAACAATTGGCACCCATTGAAAGAGGTTATGGGTCAAAATGGGTATCTATTATCCATTATGAATGTGTGTTTTCGAGATTTCTAGTACTTAGGCGTGTGGGGTATCATTTTCCACTAAATTTTGGACACTGATTGCAATGAGACGGGTCTCGGAACGATTGGTGCCCTCTGAATGAGGTTATGGGTCAAAATGGGTACCTATCTACCCATTTTGAATGTGTGTTCGAGATTTCTGTAACCTAGGTGTGTGGGGTATCATTTTCTACTAAATTGTGGACCCTCAATCGTGTGGAATGGGTCCGGGACCCGCCACACCCACTGTTTCCATTTTTCCCATGATGAAGAAATGAGTCTCCATGCGCCTGGTTCGAGGATTTCCTCCGTTGTACATTTTGGGCTGTTGGCTGAATTTTTTTTTTTTTCAAGCTCGATAAGTATTTTTTAAAATATTTAAAATGTTCTTTGGATTCGTATACAACTCCTTTATACCCCAAAAATACCAATTATATCAATCGAATTAAGGCATTAGAGGAACCATAATTTGTGTCTTCTTAAACTTTGAGGGACTATCCAACAAAAGTTCCTCCCATCAACAAGATTAACTCAGAAAAGAGGTGCTACATCAATCAAGATATAAAATGAAAAGCCCTCTATAACTGTATTAGGAAGTTGTTGGGAGATTCGGGCGCTTATAATTGACGTCCGCAGCTCAATGCTACGATAATTCCTAAAACCAACTTGTCAAAATGAACTCAGAGCTCAGAATTTCATTTTTCAGATGCAAAAACACGATTGCTACGTCAATAACTCGTAGACGTGAACAGGTTTCAAGAAGGAAATGGGAACGTGTTTATCTATAGGTTTGATGGGCGCGATTGTTTCATTCAGACGTTCATTTGAGGATAGTCAGAGGAATTGACAAGTTCACAATACACGTGGCTCCCTCTTCTACAAGCTTTCGGACCGAATGAAATTACAATGAAAGGCTACCCACTCGTCAAAACGGGACAAAAGGAGCTCTTTTGGCGAACAAGCTCCCGTCAAAAATATAAAAAACCTTTTTCCACCCGTTTTTCTTATCGATTACGATGTATCTAAGTGGTGATATTGATTGAGCTGAAGTGCTCTTTATTCAAGAACGTCAGGGCTTTTTTCGTAGCAAGAAAGAGGCTTTGGTTGAAAAATGTATTTTGGTTCTTTAAAAATTGATCAGTTTGAAAACCGATTATCAAGGACATTATTAAGTTTGACGAGTCAAGAGACAGCCTTATGCTTGGACTGGTATTACCCAGTTGATGTTTTCAATAACATTTATTTGATGGAGAAATTAACTTTTGTTGGGCTCTCTGAGTAATATAATTTGCAGTCCCATTCAAGGTATTCACCAATCAGTGGTAGCAGTATTACAGATGATAAATTTGATTAATCAGTGGTTTATCGTTCAATAACCTCTTCTTCATAATGATGTATGTAAATCGGGGGCTGAGGCATTTTCACAGTTTTTCCATAGCGTCAAGGTAACCATTACTGCGTCATATTAGTTGGACCAACAATCGATATTTTTATAAGTCACTAAAAATTTGTAGAATCTAGTTGGCGGAATAAGATTTTTGAGGTTAGTTTTGTGAGGCCATGCAATTACATTTGTGGAAGCATCTGTCTAACGTTACTTATTCGGTGCAGTGGCGCTTTTGAGACGCATGAAAGGCAAACTTTGAAACCGTTATCGAGAGTTGCTGTAACGATAATTTCAAAATATGTAAATATCAAACAAAGGAATCCATTGAAAAATCGAGGAAGAAATTGTAACAAAAGCCGTGAGACAGTTCGTCCGACGGCCGGTTGCATTACTCTTGCCCAACTAGACGAAATCGCTTTAATATTCTCTCAGCTTTGTTCGCGTTAACTCTTTGGTCGTATATGCGTCGAGAGGATATATTTCGGTCCAGACTTGTTCGAGCGTCAACGTTAACGAAGCCCTCAAATGAAACTAAAAAGCGATTTGGCTCACTTCCAGCAACAAGTCACCCGTGAGGGGGGGGGGGGGGGCTTTTTGAAAAATTAATTTGTTTAATATATTTGTTTGTTATATGAGAAGTTGAAGAGGAGTAACATATGGTCAATGTAGAACTAAAATTTGAAAACAAAAATAATTTAAATGCTTGACATTATAATTTTTTATGGCCTAGAGTATACACAACATACGCGGTGTTGATGAAATGAGTTAAAGGCAAATGAGGTAAATAAAAAACAAAATTCACGGAAAATTGATTAGTTGGCTCTTAATCACCATTGAACAAATATAAAGGATAGCACAAGAGTACCTAGTTAACAAGATAATAATACTCCCGAGAATGAGACGGCTCAGTTATAACAGAGAAAAGAACATTTTAGTTTCCATTAGAGGGCAGCATTTAGTGTAAGCCGAGTTCAGGAAAAAAGGGAAATTACGGCTTCATTACTGTCTGCTTCTTAATTCAGTGATAAGGCCTTCTGAAATCATACAGGCCTGCGTATATGAGAGGGAATTCCATTTTCTTCCTTTCTCGTCCATAATGTACGAGAGGCCGACCAACGTAAACGGAGCCTCTTTATTAAAGCCGACGAAGTACGAGGGAACAAGGAACAGTCGACGTGAAATGTTCAACTGATAGGGAGCTGTAGGAAATGAAGGGGGAGGAGTTTTGCGAGCCCTTCATTATCACCGTGTGCTTCTAGAAGGGGTGGAAAAGGGGAGAGGGGTTGTGATGGAAATATGCTGCAGGGAATACTCACCCGTACTGCGCTGGGAGTACTGTGGGGTAGCCCGCTCTCAACCCGGGGAACGTCAGACCTGAAACAAAGTTTGGAGTTCTGTAGTCAACGATTTCAACTCGAGTAGGTACATTATCACTGTTATCACTAGGGAAAGGATTTTCACGGCGGAGAAAAACCCGAAAAAAGCTGCAAATTCTTACACACGGGTTGGTTATTTCTCGGACCAGGCGCATGGAGACTAATTTCTTCAACATGGGGAAAACGGGAACAGTGGGTATAACGGGTCCCGGACCCATTCCAATCGATTGAGGGTCCACAATTTAGTGGAAAATGATACCCCACACGCCTACGTTACAGAAATCTCGAAAACACACATTCAAAATGGGTAGATAGGTACCCATTTTGATTCATAGCCTCATCCAGAGAGCACCAATCGTACCGAGACCCGTCTCATTGGATTCAGCGTCAAAAAATTAGTGGAAAATCATACCCTACACGCCTAGGTAGCAGAAATCTCGAAAATACATATTCAAACATGGGGAAAATGGGGGAAACAGTGGGTGTGGCGGGTTTGTACCCATTTCAATCGATCCAGGGTCCAGAATTTAGTGGAAAATGATACCCCACACACCTAGGTACCACAAATCTCGAAAACACATATAAGATGGGTAATAGATACCCATTTTGACCCATAACCTCTTCCAATGGGTTCCAATCGTTTTGGGCCCCATCAAATTGGATTTAGCGTCCAGAATTTAGTAGAAAACGATACCCCACACTCCTTGATTGCAAAAAATCTCAAAAATCCATTTTTCGAAATTCACATTTTGACCCCTACCCTACCCAAATTTGTTTCGATTGGGTTGAAAAGTTTAGAGGACCAATAATTGCCGGAAACGGGTTCCTGACCCAAATTTCGGATTTTTAGAATATTTTCTACTACCAAAGTTGCCGTGGACGGCGTACGGCGGACGGACATTGACCTGTTGGTTGGTTATTCCTTGAATAATCAACCTATGTTTTTTGATCTAGACATCATGAAACGTCCAGAAAAAAATGTTGAGCCGAATCGGAGAGGTTGACTTTTTGCATGAAAACATAGGTTGATTATTCAAGGAATAACCAACCAAAACGGGGAGCATTTATAGATATAGAGATATCGGAAAATGACAACGTCAAAATGGATTTTCAATATCTTTTCAACTGAAATTCGTTCCCGCAAATGCCTCATTATAATAACAGTGATCAGTATAGTAAACACTCATCAATCTAACAATTACAACCCAAATCTGGCATCTTTTTGGAAATGAACTCCTCAAGTGACAATAGGAAAAGTAAAACCGCAGCCGCAAGAGATAACTTAAAAGTAAGAAACGTTTTTGAGGTGAATCAAACGTGGCGGTGGGGAAATAAAAACTTTCCAAGCTTATCATGTCCAACAACAAATATTTTTGGCCGAGTGACAAAACATTGTTGTCACTCACTAAATTTTAACAGAGCGCTACAAATAGTGCGAATGATAATGTTGCAGGCACGTCATTTTGGCCGCGAGCTGGAACGAATGGCACGAGCCGAGGATTCTCGAAATAACACAATAATTAGGTAGGTAACGGGGGAAGATGTCACTTTTAGTATTCGTTTCAATTTCTTTTGACGGGAGGGCCAAGAGCGGGCGTTGAGCTGTTTCTTTCTGGCGTGTATACGCACATGTTCTTCATCAATCAACGAAAATACTTCCGAGTGAGTTCCTAAATGGAGCACCGCACCAAAATACTCTTTACTTCGGAAACTTAATAAATGAGTGGAAGGAGAGTGTTTTCTGTATGAAGCCAACCAAAGTTGCAGGAGTAATGAGGAGTTCACTGCCCTGCCAAAGGTTCAGACGTTCTTTATCTTAAGGGTCGACGAACCGTCCAAAAATAGTGAATCAGGGTTTTCAAGTCGCGAGACAACCCTACAAGAATAGCGGCGAGGATTTCATATCGTCGTTTTTGATAGTGTTATCGGTGCGAGTCATGTGGTTCTCGTCTCACACACGGAGTTCAAGAGACCCTGACCTTTCCCACGGCTCGTATGGTGGGCCACAATGCGTTGTAAGGAGTTTAAAAACATCAAAGAGTGGTCAGCGGAGTCAACTTGTAGAATTTTCCAGACCAATTCGGAGCGAATGCTCGAGACTGTCCTTAACAACACTTAGTCTCCCGTGAGGGTGGTAGACTGCTAATATCGAGACAGAACACTGACATACAACACGTCAGATGGTCCCGAGAAGGCTCTCTTGGTCCTACCTTTTGGAACGTATCCTATGACAGCATATTCATGATGGCTGTTCCCGAGGATTCATTTCTGGTTGGATATGCTCGAAGAAACTGCAGTGATACTGGCCAGCAAGCAAGAGAGAAGGTGAACGAGACTATGGCTAGAGAGGAAGCATGAATGGAGCATTAGCGCGCAGCATTACATAAGGCCACGGGAAAACTCATCCCATAAATTATGGAAATAAGAAAGGAAGAATAATAGGTAGACACCAAACAGGGAAGAGAGGTAGACACCAGGACTACATTTGTAAATGTGGACCAATAGAAAGGGTAGCAGCCATGGCAGGAAAGACCACAGCAGCCCTCAGCCAACTTAGGGCCGACTATCGAGGCACAAGACCGTGTAAAAGATGACTACTGATGTCAGTAAAACACTCTACCCTGTCGTGTAACGCGGATGTGAGCTGGCCGACGCTCTGGACGTTTTATCGCGAGTGCCCACAAGCCCGTCTTAGCCAGAAATACTTCTGTTGGCGGGAGTAATACCGTTAAGCCTGCTGGCAAATGAGAGAAAGACGATCCACCAGCGTCGTAAAGAGATTTCAGAAGAATATGCGCCAAGGAAATATGGCCAGCGGAAATGGGAGGGAGAGAGACAGTTCGACGTGCTCTCAATGCCTCTGGGTCGAGCGAGAGAGAAGACAAAATTGAGAAGCTGCCTAAGATATGAATTCTCGGGAAGAAACCTAAGAAATCAGCTTGCGTACAAGTCCGCAACTCAGTGGGACATTTTCATGTTTTTTGAACACAAAAGATAAAAAGATAGTTTATCCCCGTCAAGAGAACCGTCATTCTAAAGAAATGAGCACAAAGGGGAATCTGATAAAGAGTAGCACAAAGGAGAATTTGATAAAGATGGACACAAAGAGGAATCTGATAAAGATTAGCACAAAGAAGAATTTGATAAAGATGGACACAAAGAGGAAACTGATAAAGATGAGCACAAAGGGGAATTTGATAAAGATGAGCACAAAGAAGAATCTGATAAAGATGAGCGCAAAGGGGAATTTGATAAAGATGAACACAAAGCGGAATCTGATAAAGATGAGCACGAAGGGGAATTTGATAAAGATTGACCAAAAGAGAGATGGAACAGGTTATAAAATTTTTTTATAGAAACTGGTTGCTGGGCGGGGTTTACACTGCGGCATAGTTGCTGGCGGGAGCGCAACTAGGCATAGTTGCTGGCGAGAGATTGACCAAACAGAGGGTTGCATTGTATCGACATTCATCTATTTCGATTGTCTACAATTTCGTGATGTGATTTCGTAACGCTAAAAAAGTAACGCTTTTCGAGTTTATGTGCCAGGGTCAAGACATGAAAATGTCAAAAAAGACTGCTAGATAGTCAAGTAACGTTTAATTTCCTTCTTTTTTCCTAATTTTCTTTTTGCAATTTATCGTCTACTGATTATACCTGTGACAAGAATACCCTGAGAAGTATCGGCTTCCGTTTCTTTCTTTTTTTTGAATATGTGTAATGGTTGAGAAAAGAAAATTGTCGATCAGGTTTGTCTGAGTACCACCATACTTTGGTATGTACGTCCGTAATAACTCGATTTTCTCCCAGAAAATCCAATCCAATAACTATAGGAAAGGACAAGGAATTCATATAATACAAACTCAACGATTTGATCTGGTCACCAATAAGAAACTTCAACCGGTAATAGCTGTAGACAGTGGCGTGATTTCCATTCGCCATTTGAACTATGAAAGGTTCGGTCGGTTCACTAACACCTTCTTGATTCATATCAATGCCAAGCATTTGCAACCCAATACTTCCAATAAAGGATAGACGGGATCCTGAGTCACACAATGCAGGCACCGTGATAGTTTCACTCGTAGGTCCGTGGTCGTAATTTAATTGCATGACCAACAAACCCGACCAAACATTATGAAGAGATACGAGAGGCGAGACAAACGAAGAGTGGATCATATACGGCAATTCCGGGTCTTCTTCCGGGTCTACCGAACAGCGGAACTTACAAAGTTTGAGGCATTATCTGAAATTAGTATAGCAGGAGCCCCATATCTGTTGAGAATTGTGGACTTGAATTTATTTAAGATTACGGGGGAAGTTGCCACTCTTATTGGCACCAGCTCCACCCATTTGGTGAAAATATCTTCAAAAATGCAAAACTTTATTGGCAGCGGTGGGATTCGAACCCACGCCCCCGATTTCGTGATGTGATTTCGTGACGCTAAAAAGTAACGCTTTTCGAGTTTATGTGCCAGGGTCAAGACATGAAAATGTCAAAAGTCAACTTGTGATGCAACCTCTCGGGCAACGTGTTGTTCTACAGGATGCACATTGTGGACACCCCAATCTGCCTGCACTGCGTTCACGAGGAGGATAGCGCTCTCCACATCTCCAAAAGTGGAAAACAGGCGACAGGTTGTCATGGAGATAGAAATGAGTTGGTGAATAGAAGTGGAATCCTGTGGCAGAGTCCGAAACGTCCTGGAAGGCAAGCTAGTCGAAGAAAACACTTTGCAAGGGGAGCTGCAAGCACTTGAACCAGCGGCAGGACAAGTCGAAACCAGCCTGAAGTAATGTACCAAAGATTCTTGGGCTATGCCACAATGTGGGAATGGGGGAGAGGATTTTGGTAGGTATGGATTTCCACGTACGGTGAGGTCCCACTCGTCATCTTACAAAGATTTTCATAGCTTACCTCCGAAATAAATCTGTAAAAACCAATTTGATTATTTTCAATTTAAGAATGTTCCACAACATCAAACTACAGGGATATAAAAGGACACTTAATTATTTATAATTATTATAGAATTTAGTGTTTGCCGTGAGAGTAGGAAGGTGATGTGTCTTTATAATTAGAAACGAGTTCTCTTTTGTACAATACTCGAATACAATCGTTACTTTGGTGTTTGGAATTGAATAACTGCCCAAACGCAGAGAAGTTCGTACATATTCTTGAAGGGATCGAAACGAAGACTCCATCACTGACAAACAGGATAATCGGAGTTGACAGACCTCGGAGCAGGTCCCATTTTCGACGCCTGCGATACACGGAAGGTGAAGCGCCTATAGAAGTTGGCCGACGGCCCGATTCTATTCTGAGACGATTTCGAAGGATATCTCATGGCAGTCGACGTCTTATAAGGGCACAGGCTGGGGGGTTTTTTCCGCGGCTCGTGAGCAGGAAGAGGGTGATGTTCGGGATCGGACGACGAGAATCATCTGCGGTAAATTGGTTGACGGTCTGGAGGACCCCACTCAGCGATTGTGTGATTTTCTCGAAGGTTCTGAGGGTGTGCTGAGGTTAACGAGGGATTTGTATGACATCTTGTTTTCCCCGAATGGATCGTACCAAGAGACTCGATCAAATACGAAAAGGCTCCCCCACATTTCTGTACTATCATCATTATTACTACCGCTGTAACAAAAGATAATAAAAAGATAAACAAATAAATAAAAAATAAACAAAAATAAATGAAGGGGCGGTTTTAGATTAGATTAGATTGGATTCAGCGTCCAATATTTGGATGATTATTTAAATGATACCGCACACGCCTAGATCGCCGACTACATCGGAAATCAATTTCCTATCGAGCCCTAAGTTCCGAAGAACAACTAGAGCCGGAATCGGGCCTAATTGGAAACATTTATGTACTTTTTGCGTGACAACATAGGTTATAATAAGGAATAACCAACCAAAAACGCTACAGATTATTCCACACTAGTTTGTTATTCCTTAGTGCATGGGAGAATACAGTGACTGTCCAGGACGACTTTCAATCGATTCAGCGTCAAACTTGGTGGGAAATGAATCCCTACTTGCCTAGTTTCCAAAAAGATCCCAAAAACTCGAGTTTCAAAAATCACATTTTCACCCAGACCCTCCCCAAATGTGGGCCGATTGGGCTGATAATTTTTGAGGACCAAGTAGAGCTGGAAAGATGTTCCAGACCAACATTTCAAATTGCAAGAAAATGTTCTTCTACCAAAAAGGTTGTGGACGGCGTACAGAGGATGGCGCACGGACTTTCGGTTTTGGTTTATTCCTGGAATAATCAACCAATGTTTTCATGCCAGATATCGAAGTAGTGACTAGCGATTTTGAGACCAAACAAATTAAAATTGTCGGTAGATGAAAAGCCACTAGTCCGCTAACACGGAGTTGCAAATAGTTGCAAAACGGGATCCAGAAAATCTGTCACAAATCCCTACAAATCCAGTCATCAAAGTGACTTTCCACGGCTGATTATTCCGTTCCGGTCCGGGTGGTCGCCAGTTCGAATTCATCGTCCTGCTAGTCTTCAGTCGTTATTTAATTCAAATCATCGCCCGAAGGAATCTTACTCCTATTAGAGAGGACATAACGGAAGCAGGTGGTCGAATGACTCGTCACTGATCGCAGATTCCACCTCCCCAGCTGAGGTTTTACGTAGTTTTTTCCCCCTGTAGACCCCGAGAGGCTTAGACCCCTCCGGCGAGACCATATGCGGACTCAAGACCACGTGGGGCCCGACACACGTGCATTCTCCGGTTGACGATTGTCATAATGAATACGTCAAGTTGTATTATAACGCTGTATACGTAGTGTACGGCCGTGGTGGGTTTTCTTGAGGCAAATGAGGCCGAGAAAAAATGAGGGAAATTCGGAACCAAGCCTCAGTAGCTTTTGATGATGCTCAACAACTTATGGAAGAAATCGTCAAAGGCTGCTAGAACGCGAAGAACAGGAAGCCATCATCATTCATAACGTGTCTGAATCTGACGCCAACAGCGGCTACAATCTCAAAATGACAAAGTTATGCAAAACTTCATTAGTAGTTGCATCTGTCTGAGCATGCGCTCAGAAGCCCAACATTGATATATACTAGGTGCTCAAATATAAACCTACACATTAGTGTGTTATGCTATCGAATTCTGTTGGGGATGAACCTATTGAGAACTATAAGTGGTAACACTTATACTAAAGTTGAAACGAAATGTACCTACACAACTCATTATTCCCGAATCATTAGGTTTCTGTTTCCAAAAAGACAGCCGTGTTTCGTGTCTTGAGTTGAACCAACTGACAAGTTCTTTTTTCTACTTCCCGTCAGAGGTAGCCCTTTTGGTGGACAAGTCCATTACACCATGGATAGTATTCTAGGTTTTGCACATCCGATTCAAATCCTAAAATAATCGTGATATTTTACGCAACAAAGCTCCACTCAACAGTGAAGACCTCCACCCTAACCCCCTTTGCCCACCCCAGCCACCCTGTGCCCTCGTCAACAGTCGAGCCATGACTATCCATCAGGTATTTTCCTTCTTCCCGTTCCTACGCCTTGCGGCCTTACCGGGGCTTTGCTTACTGCCTGATGGTTGCGCTCACTCTCCTGCCGTGCGTTTCGCCATTGCTATTCAGCAGTGCCCGGGATGGACCTCGCGGAGGTAGCACGGTTGGGGCCAGGAGGGGCGTCTTGGCCTGATTGACCTGTAGGCCAGCCTTTTGCAGCCATGACTCGATGGGCAAATATTTTGGTGCCTTCTGCATTGCCACTTGATTGGAAAGCTGCCTGCCATGGATTTTCTTCTGATGCAGCCTGGCCCAGTACTGCTAGCCATCGCGTATTTTGGGCATCGAAGGTAGGCATGGTCAGCCGTCTCAAGCTCACCACACTCGCAGAGGGGGGAAAGCTCCAATCTCATGCCATGGAGATTGGCATTAAAGTCGCCATGGCCAGTGGCAAACTGTAAGATGTAGTGGTCCACATCAACATAGCGCTGTGACAGGCGCACTCGAACACTTGGCCAGATTTTGTAGGTGTGCCGCCCATTGATGCTGGCAGCCAGTCTACCCTGCTCTTCTATTGCTTGCTTTGTTTGGCCCTCCAGAAGCACAGCCAGGTCGTCAACAAAGGCGAGCGGCCTCAACCCAGCGTCACACAGCCTGTGGGAAGCTGATCGAAGAGGCAAGACCACAGGTCACCCCAAGACTGACCCCTGAGGGCTCCCCATCTTGATCCCTCAACATGTCCGCCCAGATAGACGTAAGTCACTCGCGAAGAAATGGTGGAAACCCATTGCACATCTCCCTCTCATTCTTCCCCTGAAGTTCCCTCACCTTCAACGACGTCTCTGTCACGTTGAATGTTATCGTCTATTATTCCAAATATGTTGGGTAAGAAAGATGCTTCCACAGTTGCATGGCTTGACCCGTAGATTAGGTTCTAAACTTCATGGTCCAGAAGGACAAGCACTTCCCAGCCAACCAGCAGTACTCTGCCCAGCAATGCCCACCAAAGCTTTGATCCGCTGCTGTCCATGTAAGGAGTGGATACATGTGCATTTCCCAGATTCCCAGCCATGTTTTGTCAACACTGAGACACTGAGAGAGGAGTGCTGTTGGTGATGCTTGCCACACGCTACAACCGCAAAACTACAACGCACATTGCTAAATTAGCTATAATTAATTGTGAATTGACAACTAGAAACCAAACCATCATTAACATTCGGTCTGTAAGGGCTTTCAAATAGAACTTTTTTTCAGGGAGGAGGTGGTAGAAAGGGAAGGGAGGAGTCAATAAATTGTGTCCGAGTCGACAAACGCCGCACGGAATTTCTAATCTCATCTTTAGATTGCACGAGGATGAGCATATTTCGCATAATCGAGCTTCATACCACCGCTAAATCTCGTCGACGATGACCTTTTATGTTTTGACGATGAACATTCACGTGAAAAGCGCGGGAAGTCGAAAATAAAGAGACGAGAGAGAAATATTTCAATTTTACCGACAGAAGCGAGACTTCGAGCAAACATTTCGCCAAGTTAAACATTTCCCGTTCAAATTCAGTCAGGTAGTCGGGAATAGAGAGATTTATAGAGAACTCTTGGATTCATCTCTGCCGACATAACATACGAGAAATTCATTTTTATTTACCAGCTCGTTTGACGAAACCGTTTTGGCGGAAACGGCGACGCGGTCTGATTCGCCGAGGGATGTTGTCCATGCCGGGATATCGATTAGTCCGAATCGCCTTGTTTACACGTCCAAGATCAATAAGGACAGCCCCATCATAGGGTAATCTACTGGTAGCCCTCGGCAGATCCGCTCCAACTCCGCATGAACAAGCAAACAAACGGCTCACAGCCCCTTCCACCACCACTACACCCCCTCAAACTGGTGGTAATGTTATTGGGAAGTCTCCTCAACTGGGAAACGAACAAGCTCGTCCCTGAACGTTTTCAAACTTGAAAAAACTGATCTTTTTGAATTTTGAATCGCTGCTGCGTTGAACGGAGACCGAAAATCATCCAATCAAACTCAGTAAGGGAGGCAACACGTGTGTTACCGCAGATTGGGGTGAAAAGGGCCGGTTTCAACTTCCCACAGCTGCTACAATTTCGATACATCAACATCGCTTCGCGGTAGTTCTCAGTCTCTACTTTCCCCATTGGGAAATTTCGTCACTGGAACGTATGAAGATTCCTAAACCCGGATTTTAAGATGAAGGAGCAACTCACCCTGTCAGGTTGCAGTTTTAGCTGATTACCGTTGAATGCGCCACTCAAATCAATCTATCTAATTAGAACCAAAACAAAACAAAAACTTGGACTTTTTGGAGTTACAAAGCGTCCAGAATCTAAAACCGAAACTGTTGTCCAACGGACGCCGTATTTGAAAGTGGAAATTTCTCTAAACATTCATTTCGGTTAGGCTTCGGTCACACAATTTTCAGCCAAACCAACCTCGAATGGAGGCCCTCCCTGAGGAAACTTTCCTGGTTGGATATGCTGATGATGTGGCAGCTGTAGGTAATCTTGGCCAATACAATGGAGCAAGCAAAAGAGAAGTTAAATGAGACCATGTCCAGAGTGGGAGCATGGATGGATGGACACAGTCTCTCACTAGCCACTGCCAAGACAGAGGTGGTACTATTCACACGAAAACGCATCCCAAATATCATGCAAATCAGAGCGGGGGAAGTTGAGGTGGAAACAAAACCAGTAGTCAGGTACTTGGGAATAATGCTGGACACCAAGATAACTTTTGGGGAGCACATAAGGATGGCAGCAGCAAAGACAACTGCAGCCCTGAGTCGACTAATGTCAAACATTCAAGGACCTAGACCGTGTAAGAGACAACTATTAATGTCAGTTGTACACTCCATCCTGCTATATGGGGCTGAAGTATGGGCGGACGCTCTGAATGTCAAATGCCACCAAAAACGGATGCTCACAGTGCAAAGAAGAGGGGCGCTTCGCATTGTGACAGTATCAGAACCAGCCGTGCTTCTCCTGGCAGGAGTGATACCAATACATCTGCTTGCAAGGGTGAGGAAAAGGATGTACGAGTGGGGTATCATTTTTTTGCTGAATTTGAAACGCAAACACATTTTTATTCTTCGTGGAAACGCCAGATTGCGCAAGAAATAGGAAAAGAAGAAAAAATTGTAATCCTCAAGCACATGATGTAATGATTAGAACGCTGGCTCGTGTGGTTTTATTGTGTGAAGGAATATGTTTTGTTCTACCATGAACATTATCATGTCCTTCTAAGTAATCTCTTACGGTGAAAACACGTACGAATGAAAACTAAAAACTTGAATAGGTTAATGTGGCAATAGACCCAGTTCTCAAAATGGATGAAGAACTTGAACAATAAGACTTGGGAATGACGGATTAGTTGCGGATTAGTGTCGAGACTTTTCCAATACTCTCCTGGGTGGCTTAGTTTCGCAATATATTTTGTTCTTTTTGTTCCAAAATTAGCTCTTGAAAAAATTACTTCCGACTGACATTTTTGAATGATCGGAACCTGGAAAAGCTCCGGAGATAAGAGCCTTTCTACCTTCCCTCGGTCATGATGACGGAGAGGGGAAAACTTTTTCTCTCCCCCGTTCCACAATGCCCGGCCCGGTGGAGTCATTCCGTAAACAAGAAGTGAAGGAAAATTGACTCGTGTAGGGGCGGTGGGACGGCGAAGTTGGAGGAAGACGAGAGTGGAACCTTCCTCTTTTTCGAAGGAAATGTAGAGTTTTCATTTCACCTGACGGGTCCTCAGTGGGAAGCGGTTGAATGATAAAAGTGGAAGACGGGGGATTGAGGGGAGGACGCGGGAACAAAAGAACTTGAGGGGGCCGCCCCCGACCGCGCCGCCTCCGGATGTCGCTCCGTCAAACGCCCGTTTTTCCCTCACCCGTTTCACCTCAAACCACCCTTGTGCGGCTCCGCAGCTGAACAAATATGGAAACAATGGTTTTCTCGACAAGTTCGACAGAGTCTTCAAACGATTCTCTTCAGTACTCAACGCTAAGGTGGTAATCAGCGAATCGGACAGCGGACGCGTACAAAGTGAATCGATCTTCCTCACTAGACGTACACACGAATAACGGCGATTTCGATTAACATTTTAATGAGCTTTGAAAGTATTCAAATTTCCAACCGAGAACGCATACGTTCAAAAGAAGATACAAGTTGATCATTATTTTGTTCTCTTCCACGACAACGCTGTGCCCCTTTTGAAAAGGCCCCCCTCAGTACCACTTGGTCTAATACCCTCTCATCTTCAAGAGCCGCTGGTCAGTCAATCGAATAGTTAGGTATCGTGACAGAGAATCGCCACCGCTGTTGGTGCTATTTGAAGGATAACTTCCCTACAAAGAGATTGGCCCGCGGTTTGGTACAAACTCTAGAGCTCATTTATGATCAAAGTTGCTCATTTTCTTTAACATTTCACAACAATCCGCTTTTTAGACAATTGAGAAAAAAAAATTTGTCGCTTGCCTGAGAAGGATGAATACATTTCCAGAAAGTAAATATAAAAGTCGTGTCCTCATTCGGAGTGCGCCAGTTCGTTAGAATATCACTTATTGGTATGACAATCGATTGAGCGTCCAATATTTAGTGACAAATGATACGCTAAAAGATTAAAAAATCTGCAAATTCTTACACACGGGTTGGTTATTCCTCGAATGGGGGAAACAGTGGGTGTGGCGGGTCCCAGACCCATTCCAATCGATTCAGGGTCCAAAATTTAGTGGAATATGATACCCCACACGCCTAGGTACCAGACCTCCTGACACATACAAAATGGGTGGATACATACCCATTTTGACCCATAATTTCTTCCGGTGGGTGCTAATCGTTCTGAGACACCCATCATTGAATTCAGCGTCCAAAATTTAGTGGAAAATGACACCCCACTCGCCTAAATCACCCAAAATCTCAAAAATCCATTTTTCGAAAAACACGTTTTGACCCCTACCCCCTCCAAATTTGGTCCGATCGGTCTGAAAAGTTTCGAGGACCCGTCTCGGCTGGGAACAGACCCCTGACCCAAATTTCAGATTTTTAGTACATTTTCTACTACCAAAAACGGCGTGGACAATGGACGGCGTACGGCGTATGGCGGACGGACATTGACCTTTTTTGATCAGGACATCATGAAACGTCCAGAAAAAAATTTTGAGCCGAATTGGAGAGGTTGACCATTATCATGAAAACAGGTTGATTATTCAAGGAATAACCAACCAAAACAAAAATCTAAAAAAAAAATCTATATACATCGATATTTTTTAAATCTATTTTACTATCACAAGTTAACCCCCACCCCTGGGGCAATGGCGATGAAGATCGTTCTATTTTGGCGATGAGTGTCGTGCGCTCGTACATAGTATTTAACGTGTCTTCTCTTCACCAATATGAATTTTCCGGCTTCTGTTTACAATTCGCAAAATTACAGCTCGGTTGAAAATTTTGACGATCATTTGAGAGGAATCAAAATAACCGGTTTCCTTTAATTTATTCACCACTCCCTCTTTTTAAAAGGACAATATTGCAGTTATTTGCCTATAAAACCCTTTCCCTCCGCCGGTCGAGGGTGGACTTAGTAGAAATAGCTACTTTCGAAGCGGCCATTACAGACGAGCCTATCACCTGTTGTGATCAGGATGGGCGGATCGCGTGATATTCGAAATGATGACCGCAATCGATTGTTGAACTGTGTGTATCCTCTCGGCTGAAAGTCTACCCACACATCTGGAGAAGGGGGCGAAAAAAATGGTGGGGTAAATCAATCGGAAAATTCGAATCGGTCGAAAAATATATTTAAAATGTTCAAAGGAAACGCTCATCGACGGCAAGTCATAACGGAAATCAGCAGACCGAGTAAAATATAAATAATTCCCATATTTTGTTCGGCTCACCCAAGCGATTTACTTCGGTCTGCTAACAAAAATCTTGACTATCTTACAAGAGCGTTGTAAAGATTGAAATTGAAGCTGCACTTGCCGCAGTCGAAGTCGTTGCTTGCTCGATTGATCGAGACGATTTCATGAGATTTGAGGAAATGGACAAATCATGCTCCTTGGAGACCCTCTTCTAATGGTTCAATGGCCTGACATAGGGCTTATTTAAATTTCATCAAAACTGTTATTATTTTTAAATCCCATTTGCACTTTCGAAACCTCACTTTATACGGTAACTGTCCTAAGAAATTCTCAACAACATGTCACGGATGGAGTGCCTAATGTAACGAAGCAATATCAGTTCCAAAACGAGGACATTTCCATCCTGGAAGCGTTCAAAGCCTTTGCTGCGGGTCAGTTTCTCAAGAGATGGACATTATCAGCCCAACTGCCACCCTGTATTTCAACTGTCTGGCAGGCTGGGCTGGTTAAGATAGCACCTTCCCCGGAGAATTTCGGGATTCCTCCTAATGTGAATTCACCGTCGACGAAAAACACGGTCCACGTGAAGTTATAAAGGTGAAACACCTGTAGCGTATTGTCGTCAGAAAATGTAATTCATAACGAATGTACTGTGGAGAAAAACTCCACATCCTGGTATAAAATACCAGGTCAACTTTCATCAAAGTGTGGCAATTGCAGACCAATTTAAAAATGTATTGGGTATAGCTCATCAGTTACATTTTTGCCATGGTCACCCTTTTTTAAGACCCTCGGAGAGAGATTTCTTGATGAAAAAAATAAAAAATAATAATAAGTCAATTGGTTGCAAAGAAAAACTGGATTTACACATCAACCCTCTCACTCTAACACCTGTAGTCCACATTATGTAGGTTTGTACGTCAGCTTTGTCAGATAGAGAAACACTCAGCTGTAAAGGCAATTTCTCTAAGGCGCGCACAGTCCGTTCAACCATTTCCAATCAAGTAATTGTGGTACGAGGCCATTTGTACACGACCGGAAGATGGAAGACCGGGTATTTATTTGGTCGATAAATAATACAAATCTATTGCTAATGGACGTACCACAAAAAACCATGACCAGGAGAAGATTGGAACATTTATTTTCTCATATTATCTATCATTCAAAGTGTTTAGGGTATCGTATTCTCGAAATTGTATGCCTATGGGCGTTTCAAAGTGACTAGATCAAAAAAGTCAAATGTTCGTCCGCCGTCCACGCCTACTTAGTAGAAAGTAGTAGCAAATATTCTAAAAATCCAAAATTTGGGTCAGGGACCCGTTACCGGCTCTAGTTGGTCCTCTAAACTTTTCAGCACGATCGAACCAAATTTGGGCGGGGTAGGGGTCAGAATTTGTACTTAGAAAAATGGATTTTCGAGATTTTTGGGAATCTAAGCGTGTAGGGTATAATTTTTCATTAAATTTTGAGTCCCGGAATGATTGAACTGTATGAGGTTATGGGTCAAAATGGGTATCTATCTACCCATTTTGAATATGTGTTTTTGAGATTTCTGGTACCTATACCTAGGCGTGTGGGGTATCATTTTCCACTAAATTTTGGACGTTGAATCCAATGAAATGGGTCCCGGTACGATTGGCGCCCTCTGGATGAGTTTATGGGTCAAAATGGGTACCTATTTACTCATTTTGAATATGTGTTTTCGAGATTTCTGGTACCTAGGCGTGAGGGGTATCATTTTCCACTAAATTTTGGACCCTGAATCGATTGGAATGGGTCCGGGATCCACCACACCTATTGATTCCCCAATTTCTGCCAAGTTGATGAAGTGAGTCTTTATGCGCCTGGTCCGAGGAATAACCAACCCCTGTGAAAGAATTCGCAGCGTCTTTACACTCCTTACGAACTGGTCTTCCAGCCATTTCAAGAAGACCTTAGTGTCGCTGAGGCGACAAGAAGGATGAGAACTGCATGGGCCATTTCCGGCGTCGACCGGTGGGGATCGCTCTCATGCGGAGCTTATGTCGGCGTCATTGTACCTGAACTTTGTCTCAGCACCGTTGCTGACCGATTGATAAGTGTTCCGGAAAGGGAACGGCACAGGTGCTTACCAACGTCAACCAGTGAAAAATGAGGCAATGTTCCCCATGCGGCGCTTTATCGGCGTCGTTGTGCCCTTTGCATCAGCACCGTTGCTGACCGATTGATAAATGTTATGGAAAGGGAACGGCAAAAGTGCTTACCGACGTCAACCAGTGAAAAATGAGGCATTGTTCCCCATGCGGCGCTTTATCGGCGTCATTGTGCCCTTTGCATCAGCACCGTTGCTGCCGAAGTGATAAGTGTTCCGGAAAGGGAACGGCAAAGGTGCTTACCGGCGTCAATCAGCGAAAAACGAGGCAAACTTCCCCCATGCGACGCTTTATCGGCTTCATTGTGCCCGAACTTTGCCTCAGCACCATTGCTGCCCGAGTGATGAGCCTCCAGGAATGGAAACTGCATGGATCCTTGTCGGCGTCGACCAGCAAAAAAACAAGGAATGTTCCTCCATACAGAGCATTTGACGGCGTCGTTGTACAGATGTAATAACTGCCGGGCTCATAATATACTTCACGAAATGCGGTAAACCGTTTCTCTCAGTACATTCCCAACAACACTATTGTTCAAAAAAGCTCCTAAGATTCGTTCGAATATTTTTCCACGTTGGGATAATCGGCATCTTACGACGTAGTTGTTCAAGTGAAACCGCGCTAACCGACCGTTTTAACTACCCATTAACGATAAAGTTGAAATTGGTTCGTTTATTTCTTTCTTTTAGACGCGATTGTTTGCGAGCATACGAGAAAAGAGTCTATTTGAGTCCGCATGAAACTACTCAAGCTGATCCGTTCCGAACTATTTCTAACCTCAACAATTCATTGCCTGCTCGAAACTGGAAATCGACGTTTTATTCTTTTGAAATCATCGTGTTGACAATTTATTGCTGATGTATTTAATAGAACTACCATAACAGATGAGGAAATTTCAATATTGAATTGTTTGTTGGAAATTGTACTATTATCATGAAAAATACACGAAAATTAGCTGGAACTCTAAGCGAGAACCAATTGCGGAAAATTGAAGGGAGAGTGAGTTGTAACGATGGGTTTTTACATTCCAAAGTAAATTTTTTATCTCACAAGTTTTTTATGTTCATCAGTATTCTTTGCCAAGTATTGAGTAGTAACATGAACACTAATTTCCATCACTATAACTAAGGCCTTGAATATTCACCTAATATTGACACAATGCTAGGTAGGTAGCGTGGCACGACATCCAGGGAAGCACGATATGACACAAATGCCTGGGTTCGATTAAAATGCTCATTTCTAATTCAAAAGGAAAATTGCCACGTAAATGTTCACTCTCCAAACGATTTCTTAGCCATACATGCACCTCAAAATGCAATAGACTGACAAAGAAGGAACCCAATCGCAGAATTCGATTGAAGTGCGTCTGGTATGTCTCATTCGTGTACCAACGTCCTCGGGGGTTTACTTGACACCGAAGTAAAACGAACTTTACGAGAATGCAAAATTGCTCTTTATAAAACCATTACCGCTCCATCCGAGCTCCGGCGCGGTCCCCTGTGCTTCGTTAGCGATGGCTAATTTTACAGCCCTTTTCCTCCTTCGTGTTTGAATAGAGCGGTAAAACAAGAGAACAACCTGTTGATTGCCCTTCGACCAAAAAGCTTTTAAGCCGAGGTCTTCTCCGAGGTCCCCTTTTTTAACCCACGTTTCCCCTAACAGTGCATTCGGTGCATCCAAATTATAAAAAGTTCTCTTGTTGTCAGATAATTAGAAATGACGGCGCTGCTACGAGAGGTAAATTGATTTTGTACGCCTGTTGGGACACCATAGCCATAGTTACTTGATACCATACGATCTCTCAATGTGAAAATATTTCATGGTAACTCTTTGGAAATTTTTTTTAGAGAGCCCCCCCCCCCCCCCATCACCATGTTCATTTTGACAAAACTTACATGAATATCGATTCAGAGTCCGAAATTGAGTGGAAAATGATACCCCGCACGCCTAGGTACCAGAAATCTCAAAATCACATTCGAAATATAGGTATATGGATACATTTTGACCCATAACCTCTTCCGGTTGGTGCCAATCGTCCCGGAACCCATTTCATTGGATTCATACCCCATTTGGATTATACCCACACGCCTAGATCGCCAAAAATCTCGAAAATCCATTTTTCGAAAAAAACATTCTGACCCGTCATTGCCCCAATGACCAATTATTCAAGGAATAACCAACCAAAACTTTACAGCCACATTAGTTGACCACACACTCACCGACTGATATAGATTATTATATATATAAATATAAAGGGCACTTCGAGGCTTTTTGATACATGAAACAACACCTCTCCCCGAAATTGACGAATCAAACCTCAAAAATAAGGCCAAAATTGTACATTTTTGAAACGGCTAGTGGCCAAAAAAAAAAAAAATCTGCAAATTCTTACACACGGGTTGGTTATTCCTCGAATGGGGGAAACAGTGGATGTGGCGGGTCCCAGACCCATTCCAATCGATTCAGGGTCCAAAATTTAGTGGAAAATGATACCCCACACGCCTAGGTAGCAGAAATCCCGAAAACACATATTCAAAATGGGTAATAAATACCCAATTTGACCCATTACTTCTTCCAGTGGGTGCCAATCGTTCTGGGACCCGTTTTATTGGATTCAGCGTCCAAAATTTAGTGGAAAATGACACCCTACTCGCCTAAATCGCCCAAAATCTCGAAAATCCATTTTTCAAAAAACACATTTTGACCCCTACCCCCTCCAAATTTGGTCCGATCGGGCTGAAAAGTTTTGAGGACCCGTCTCGGCTGGGAACAGACCCCTGACCCAAATTTCAGATTTTTAGAAAATTTTCTACTACCAAAAACGGAGTGGACAATGGACAGCGGACGGACATTGACCTTTTGGTTGGTTATTCCTTGAATAATCAACCTATGTTTTCATGATAATGGTCAACCTCTCCGATTCGGCTCAAAATTTTTTTCTGGACGTTTCATGATGTCCTGATCAAAAAGGTCAATGTCCGTCCGCCGTACGCCGTCCATTGTCCACGCCGTTTTTGGTAGTAGAAAATTTTCTAAAAATCTGAAATTTGGGTCAGGGGTCTGTTCCCAGCCGAGATGGGTCCTCGAAACTTTTCAGCCCGATCGGACCAAATTTGGAGGGGGTAGGGGTCAAAATGTGTTTTTTGAAAAATGGATTTCGAGATTTTGGGTGATTTAGGCGAGTGGGGTGTCATTTTCCACTAAATTTTGGACGCTGAATCCAATAAAATGGGTCTCAGAACAATTGGCACCCACTGGAAGAAGTAATGGGTCAAATTGGGTATTTATTACCCATGTGGGTGACTTCAGCCGAATAGACAAACAAAACACATCGTCATATCCTGTTGTTTATAACCAGCTGTTAAACTTAGCAACCAATTTTGAGCAGTTGCCTACAATATTCTTTTTACTGTCCGAGCTTTTTATTCGTACCATTCAATTCAATTTAATACAATTATTATAGCCTTCTAAATTACCTACGTTTTCTCAATATTATATTAGTAAATTAGTGTCGTAGTGCCCCATAGATACACCCATCTTGAATATGTGTTTTCGGGATTTCTGCTACCTAGGCGAGTAGGGTATCATTTTCCACTAAATTTTGGACGCTGAATTCAATGATGTGTGTCCCAGAACGATTGGCACCCACCGGAAGAAGTTATGGGTCAAAATGGGTATGTATCCACCCATTTGGTATGTGTCAGGATTTCTGGTACCTGGGCGTGTGGGGTATCATATTCCACTAAATTTTGGATCCTGAATCGATTGGAATGGGTCTGAGACCCGCCACACCCACTGTTTCCCCCATTCGAGGAATAAACAACCCGTGTGTAAGAATTTGCAGATTTTTTGATCAGGACATCATGAAACGTCCAGAAAAAAATTTTGAGCCGAATCGGAGAGGTTGACCATTATCATGAAAACAGGTTGATTATTCGAGGAATAACCAACCAAAAAAAAAAAAAAAAAAAAGCTCTGCAGGGTGGGCGCTGATACAAAATTGGCTCTCGTTCTGATATACGTACCCCATTTTCGTTCAATCCCGTGTGCCATTGTCGGCTAGTTAGTCAAAGTTAGTGCTAGTTTTAGCGTATACGAGAAAATGTTGCAAATTGGTCGTAGGATCCTTGATGTGAGCTAACTGTTATACTTTTCGTATATCAGATGTCTTTCATATCCACCCCAGTCAGAACCATATTGTCACCTTACAACGCAGTCATATCCACTAAACCTCTAGTTCCGTGGTTTTTGACTCGTTGCAAAATGAAACGATGGCCTTGTAGGACCTAAAGCAAGACAGTTCTCCAAGTCAAATAAAGAAAGAAGATCGCGTCGAAATATGAAGCGAAGAGAATAGGCTCAGCCTCACTGAAGGGTGTGCCCTAGGATTGGGGAGCGGCAAAAGAGCTCGTATCGTAAAAATCGAATCGACGACAAAAGCCAACGAGATGGCGAAGGGCGTTGACGACGAGGGCGAGCCTGAAGGGTGTAGGGGGGGGGGGGGGATTTGAATTGTACAGGTTCTGCATCTGCCCTTTACGAGCTGGTACCTTGGAAGGACCTTACCGGTTCTCTTTTGTGTGGGAAGCTCGTCCATTACAGAGCATCTGGACGCGTCGAGGTGCCTTGGGGTGACGGGAGCCAACAGCTGATGCCACCAACTTGTTCTTGGCTTCACCGAGGGCATTCGGCAACAGTGCATCCATTTGCCGATGATCCGTCAACCTCAAACACCAGGGGAACAATCATAATGGGGAACCCTCAGATGAGATTTCTAATTGCAGTTTCAACGCGTTTCATCCTGGAGACATATCATTTACAAATTTAATTCAACCATTCACTAATTCATTTAGAAACCTTTATCCCCAAAGTTGAAAGGAATCAAATCTGTAAGCGCTTAACCTACAGGGGGAATCACGTGGGGAATCAATTGTAATGCTCGTTCCCCAAAAATTCCCTGATAGCAATTTTGGTTAAGGGGGCGTCAGACAGTCCCTTGCAAAGTGTTCCCAATTTATTGAAGCTCCTGTATGGAAATTTAAACTTTTTCTTTTTGCAATATGCTCGTAAGACTTGTGAAATTTCTCTAGCCTATAAACAAATGAAATATTTTCAAAATTTTAAATTTTAAATTTCGTAACTTTGAAGTTATGAGAAGTTGGCAGTTGAATTTTCTTTTAGAGAACAACAACAAGTCTTAAAAGGATATTGCGAAAGAAAAAAGTCTGAATTTTCAAACAGGAGCTTAAAAAAATCGGGAAATACTTTTGGAAAATCAGGCCGTGCGGCATGGGCCTGGCGGGGTAGGGTGGCCAACGGCGACAGTTCGGCCGTCAGCCGCTAGATCGAGTTGCATCGACAGACCCCCTTGAAGGGACTGACGAGAGAGAGAGGGCCGAAGCTGAGAGTGAGAGAGAGTGAAAAAGGGTTTTCCTTTCCTGGTTACCTGAGAGAAACTCATTCTTTTCTGTTGAAATTACCTGACCTCTTCAAGTAAACATAGTAAACATTTTTTCTGGGTTTAGAGAAATGACCCCTTCTTGGTTTTCATATGGTTACAGACACTTGCTCAGTGTGAAAAGGTATCTCATCAACTTTCCAATCGGACCAAATTTGGGTGTAGGTGGGGGAGGGGGGGATCAAATGTGTTTTTGAAAATTGGATTTTTGGAGATTGGGCAAGCGGGGTATCGTTTTCCACTAAATTTTGGACTGTGAATCCAACGAAATGTGTCCCAGAACGATTGGCACCCACTGGAAGAACTTATGGGTCAAATTGGGTATCTATAACCCATTTGGAATATGTTTTTTCGGGATTTCTGGTACCCAGGCGTGTGGGTTATCATTTTTTACTAAATTATGGACGCTGAATCGATTGGAATTTGTTCAGGACCCACCACATCCACTGTTTCCATTTTCCCGATGTTGAAGAAATGAGTCTCCATGCGCTTGAACCGAGGAATAACCAACCCATGTGAAAAAGTAAATGAATAAAAAAACTTTTATAAAAACAACGTTTTTCATATGCACTAAAAAGTAGAAAATAATTATCCTATGAGCCTGGCAGAATTTCTGAATAAATTGGTCACATTATGGTAACAGACCTTATAACAATTTCCAATTCTTATAAAACGAAAAACGTTGGGCGCATTTTGTATTATTATTATGAATGTTCATTTTAGAATCATATAAATATGAGATTTATATGAGGTAATACTAAACTACTGTTTTTTTCTGACAATATATTAATTTTACAAATTATCTATGATAATTATTAATATAATTGAACATATGATTATATTATTTATAAATCACTAATTGTGATTGTAAATGAAACATTTTCATAGTAACTTATGAATATATTTAATTCATTTAAAGTAAAATTTTATTTCTGCAAAATTATGTAACAAATATGTATTTGAAGAATTATTGTAGAAATCATGATTTTAATGTTCATTTATATGAACAATTTTGAATTCGTTAATGATGATTAGTATTATTGCATATGATTATATCAAATGATTTCTAATGTTCACAATTCAATTCCGTGAAACTGTATTAACTGAATATTATGTCAACTGAATTAATATAAAGAAATTTCATTTTATAGAAATGTGAGCGTATTAGAAAGATCTTGATGTTTGAGTACATGCGCCCAACGTTTTTCGTTTTATAAGAATTGGAAATTGTTATAAAGTCTGTTACCATACTGTGACCAATTTATTCAGAAATTCTGCCAGGCTCATAGGAAAATTATTTTCTACTTTTTAGTGCATATGAAAAACGTTGCTTTTATAAAAGATTTTTTATTCATGTACTATTATTTTCAACTTTTGGTTGGTTATTCCTTGAATAATCAACCTATGTTTTCATGCAAAAGGTCAACCTCTCCGATTCGGCTTAAAATTTTTTTCTGGACGTTTCAAGGTGTCTAGATCAAAAACGCTGCAAATTCTTACACAGGGGTTGGTTATTCCTCGGACCAGGCGCATGGAAACTTATTTAAAACATGGGGGAAATGGGGAAAACGGTGGGTGCGGCGGGTCCCAGACCCATTCCAATCGATTCAGTGTCCATGATTTAGCGGAAAATGATACCCCACACGCCCAGGTACCAGAAATTTTCAGAAATTTTGAGCCGAATCGGAGAGGTTGACCATTTGCATGAAACGCTGTTTTTGGTAGTAGAAAAATTTCTAAAAATCTGAAATTTGGGTCAGGGGTCTGATACCAGCCTAGGACGGTCCTCCAAACTTTTCAGCCCCATCGGACCAAATTTGGGCGGGGTAGGGGTCAAAATGTGTTTTTTGAAAAATGAATTTTCGAGATTTTGGGCTATCTAGGCGTGTGGGGTATTATTTTCCACTAAATTTTGGACGCTGAATCCAATGAAATAGGTCCCAGTTATGGGTCAAATTTGGTATATATACCCATTTTGAATATGTGTTTTTGAGATTTCTGGTACCTGGGCGTGTGGGGTATCATTTTCCACTAATCATGGACACTGAATCGATTGGAATGGGTCTGGGACCCGCCGCACCCACCGTTTTCCCCATTTCCCCCATGTTTCCCCCTGGTCCGAGGAATAACCAACCCCTGCATAAGAATTCGCAAACTAAAAAAGTTTTGTTCGTTAGAAATTTGTAATTGTAAAATTTTATTGAAGAACCTCGATAAACAATGCAGATATTCCCCCCGGGCGGGGGGGGGAGGGTTAATTCTTTGTTTACCTTTTTCAATCTCCAACACATTCTAGAGGGATTGGACGACCTTTGGACTAACGTTACATTTTTTTCTCTCGTCATTGTTGACGGGTCCCCACCTAGTGATATATAATTTTATAATTTTATTTTATTGAAATTACTCAAGAAGTTCTTTAAATCATCATCAAAGTATTATAATATTGCATTGTCATCTGGTCCTGATCTATATGTAAAGTTTCAGAACTATAGATTGCCGATAAATGGTCGAAATTTGAGTTGAAAGATTTCGCGGACAAACAGACAAACAAACAAGAAAGCGGGTTAAGAAAAACGTTTTAATAAAATTTGCAGCGTTTTAGGTTGGTTATTCCTTGAATAATCAACCTGTTTTCATGCAAAAAGTAAATCTCTCCGATTTGTCCCAAAAAAAATTTCTGGACGTTTCAAGGTGTCTAGATCAAAATTAGCAAATGTCCGTACTCCGTCTACGCCGACTTTGGTAGTAGAAATTATTCTAAAAATCTGAAATTTTGGTCAGGTGTCCGTTCATGGCTCTACTTGGTCCTCGAAACTTTTCAACCCGATCGGACCAAATTTGGATGGGGTAGGGGTCAAAATGTGAATATCGAAAAATGGATTTTTGAGATTTTTTGCAATCTAGGTGTGTGGGGTATCGTTTTGCACTATAACCAGGACACATAACCCCTTCAGACGGGTTCTGAATCGTCTGGAACCTACAGGAGGTTGGTATGGATCGAAACGCTGGAGGTTCGTGTGTTGGTACAGATGTGTAGGGGATTTTTTTTTTTTTTTTTTGTGAATTATTTATTGCAATTGAATTTAAATACATCATCTAGCAATATTTGTTCGCAGGATATCACATGGGTAAGATAAGATTTCAGCAAATCTTAATCTTGAATGTTAATAAACATTATGCACGGGACACTATACACAATCACATTCATTCTGGCACAGCACAGTCAGGTCCAGAGGTTTATTGCGCTTGAGTCGCCGAAGCTCGCCAGCGTTGTCAAGAACGTTGAGCATCTCCGGGTTCTCATGTTTATGAAGGCGTTGCTCGTGCTTCCTTGAGAATTTGACTATAGTTTCATTGACAGTTTCAATCCTCAGATCCCGATGGATAACGTCGAATTTTTTTTTTTTTTTTTTTGCAAGGTTTGGATTATCTTAATGTTGGATTTTTTTGGCACAGCCCCAGAGTTGTATACCGTAACTCCAGATGGGGCGAAAAATCTGCTTATAGATGAGCAGCTTGTTGTGAAGGGAGAGATGGGAATGCCTTCCCATAAGCCATTACATGCGTCTGAACTTGATCTTCAGTTCTTCTTTCGTCTTTTCTATGTGCTTCCTCCAGTTGAGTTTTGAATCCAGAGTCATACCCAAGTACGTGACAGAGTCAGCGTAGGGTACTACGGTTGAGTTTACCTCAACTTCCGTTGTTGGCACTTGCCGAATGGTGAAGTTGACGTGAACTGACTTTGTTTCGTTCAACTTCATTCTCTATGTTTTAGTCCAACGGTAACCTTTTAATTTGAATCCTTCGTTTGATATGGCTTTCAAAAGTTTTTCGAGGTGTATCAAGTGATCATTGAAGGTTTTCGAGAAGACTAAAATATCATCTATGAAATTACAACAAAAAACGTCCAGATTATTACGTCGTATAATTCCCGAGAGCACACGCTGAAAAATGGCCGGCGAATTCTTTAAGCCAAATGGCATGCAAGACCATTGCCAGTGACCGTGCTGCGTTATGAAACCAGTTTTGTATCGGTCTTTGGTACGAATTGGTATGGACCAGAAAGCCAAATGTCTAGAGCCGAGAACCATTTACAGTCGCGCGTCTTCACAATGATATCTTCGATAAGAGGGAAAGGTTGACTTTCCGGAATTAGTAATTTATTTAGTTCCCTGAAGTCTACACATAATCAGGTCCTTTCTTTCGCATTCCATTCACCGGTTTTTTTATTCGCTAACGTGACTGGTGAGGCAAATGGTGAGCAGGACTCTTCAATCATTCCATGATTTAACAATTCAGCTATTTGTTTTTCAATTTCTTTCTGATCTTCGTAGGAACATCTATAGGGTAATTTATAAATAATAAATAAATTTTTGAGCCGAATTGGAAATGTTGACCTTTTTCATGAAACCAAGGAATAACCAACCAGAAGTCAAATGTCCGTCCGCCGTAGCCGTCCACCGTCCGTGCCGTTTTAGGTAGTAAACATTTTTCTAAAAATCTGAAATTTTGGTCAGGGACCCATTTCCGGCTCTAGTTGGTCCTCAAATCTTTTTAACCCGATTGGACCTAATTTGGGCAGGTTAGGGGTCATAATGTGTTTGAAAAATGGATTTTTAAGATTTTGGGCGATCTAGGATCATTCGAAATGGGTAGATAGGTACCCATTTAGACCCATAACCTCATCCAGAGGGCGCGACCCGTTCCGGGATTCATTTAATTGGATTCAGAATCCAGAATTTAGTGGAAAATGATACCCCACATACCTAGATCGCAAAAAATCTAAAAAATCCATTGTTCAAAATACACATTTTGACCCCTACCCCTCCCAAATTTGGTCCGATCGGGTTGAAACGTCTCAGGGACCAACTAGAGCCATTATACGGCTTCGTTCGTCAGGACGGAACCTTGTCTGAAGGTCTAAACACAGTTTTGGAACAGGTATAAATCACCCAACCCAACCGCTCGCAGATGGTGAAAAAGGGATGAAAAGAAGGCTGGCTCAGCGTAGGGTGGGGAGGTCAAACTAAACGGAGTTGAAAGCAGGCAAGTTCACGAAAAGGAGTCACATAGGCATAGCTGCACAACCCTAATGTGTGGAGGGTCCAGAAGCGGTATCACAAAAGTGTCTGACGCCCCCTTAAGCGGCTTCATATTAAAGTTAATTCACATTTAGGATTCTTTATGTGTCCTCAATCTCAACACCATAAGCCCTTCTACTCTAGGATACACTTGAAAAGCATTGCAGCATTTACCAAAATGGTTTATTATTCCTACGAGGAAACCAATATTGGTACCAACTTTAACCCACACCCACCCCCTGCGGGCACACCAATTGGTCAGGGACTCATCTCAATGGATTCATCATCTGAAATTTATTGGAAAATGGTACCCCAACATGCCTAGATCCAAAAAATCAGGAAAATCGAGTTTCAAAATAACGACATAGCGGAGGAATTTGGAACGTTTTGGTTGATTATTCCTTAAATAATAAACCTATATTTTCATGCAAAAAGTCAATCTCTCCGATTCGGCCCAAAATTTTTTTTCTGGGCGTTTCAAGGTGTCTAGATCAAAAAAGTCAAATGACCGTCCACGCTGACTTTTGTAGTAGAACACTTTCTAAAAATCCGAAATTTTGGTCAGGCGTTTCTGGCTCTAGTTGGTCCTCGAAACGGGCGGGATAAAGGTCAAAATGTGTATTTCGAAAAAGGATTTTTGAGATTTTTGGCGATCAAGGCGTGTGTGATATCATTTTCCACTAAATTTTGGACGCTGAATCGAATGAAATGGGCTTCAGAACGTTTGGCACCCAACGGAAGAAGATATGGGTCAAAATGGATATCAATCTACCCATTTTGAATGTATTTTCGAGATTTCTGGTACCTAGGCGTACCATGCCGCCTTGAATTTGCGTTTTTGATATATTATTCTCAACGAAATAATAAGCCTACGTACGTATTTGCATCGACCAAAAAGAATTTTCGCCACCCCTAAGTTTCATTTTTAATATTTACGATCATTAACAAAATCAAAAAACTCCGTCCACCAAACAAAACACCTTTAAAACGTTCCAAATAAGTTTAAATCTCGCATTCAGACTCCGTTTGGGAGTTAGCTAGCCTTAACTCATTTTCAGCCTGATCACCTTAATCAGTGGTGGGGTACGGATGAAATTGGGTTTCCGAAATTTGTGATGATCTACTGGAAACATCGATAAAAGTCCCCCTCCCCTCATAAAAGCTTCCAAATGTGAGTAAACTACAATTTTTTTTGGGCTTCTAATTTTTTGCAAGTATTTCAAACATCATATTTGCACACCCCGCGCAAACTGTGACACTAAAAAACAGAGAGATGCTAAATAAAAAAAAAAAATTAAAAATTAAAAAAAAAGTTCATTAGTGGTGATTACTTTGCAAAAATTGGGTCATGGCTTTTATTTATTACCACTTGGAAGATTTTTGGAGGGGGGCATCTGGTGGGTTACCTTGTATAAAACATCGATTAATATTAAGATGTATTCTGTGTGAGTGAGTCACTTACCAGACGAGGCTTATTTAACTGTCATTTCTATTTGTCATGAGAGGGTTTTCGTTTCGGCCGAGGATTTAATTCGATGTTTTCGTACGGTTCGATTTTGAAATTTTTCGGTATTAAAAAATTCGCGCGCCCGTAAACCAAAAACATTACGCAAGAGTAGACGACGGCTGTAACGACCACGTATATGGCGGCCACGACGCAGTAATACAACCGATACAACAACCGTAGGACTTGTAGAAGAAATGTCGTTGTTAAATAGAACGTTTGTTGATTCTCCATTTCAAAAACGAGATTTTTTTAAAGAGAAAAAGTTCACATCGAAAAGCTGAAGATGTGATTTGAAGAGGTGGAGACAAAAAATTGAATAGAATTGAATGAAAAACGTACTAACGACTTCGAGAAAGAGTGAAAGAGGTGACGTGGTTGAGATAGACGCGAATGTCATAAATCCGAGGTCATTTGAGATATCTCTAGAATCAATGGTCCATTTAGGGGGGGGGGGGGGGGGGCTTTTATTATACAGACACAGCGGCAGATACGATCCTAATATCTCTCGCCACAAGTTGGTGCGCTACGGGCAAACCATCGGTTGGTTTGAAAACTTAAACAGTTTTATTGAAAAAAGCACCTAGAAAAAATCCGTACAGCTCGTTCAATGGACAATATGAATTACATTTGTAAGAGTAATTCTCGAAACATTTTGAGGAGTCGTCAGAAACAGGCTTCTTTAGATAGATATTTTTGGAAGAGAAGCGCCCCAGAAAGTGAAGAAGCGAGTGTTTCTAGTAAGAAAACTAGAAAAGAAAGTGAAGACGATGATGTATCACCTCAAATTTAAGCTTAAATTAAATCATCATCGTTCATTATACGATTTTTTCAAGATACGATCCCGGTACAGGAACGTATTAAGATCGTATCGCGAGGTACCACTGTACTAAAAAATGTCCATTTATGCAAAATTATAAAGTAATCTAATTATCAAAACTTTCAATAAAGAAGAAAAAAAAAATGCGGAGGAATGGCGGCGATTTTCTTTCTACGGGCACCCATTTCCATCATACGGTCGTTTTGGACCGCATGTTTTCATGAAAAGAGTCAATTACTTTTATTCGGCTCGAAATTTTTGCCTGGGCGTTTCAAGGTGTCTAGAACAAAAAATTCAGATGTCCTTCGGCCGTACTTGGTAGTAGAAAAATTTCTAAAAATCTGAAATTTTGGTCAGGGACCCGTTTCTGGTTATAGCAGGTCCTCAAAACTTTTCAACCCAATCGGACCAAATTCGGGGAGGGTAGGGGTCAAAATGTATTTTTTGAAAAATGGTCTTTGAGATATTTGGCGATCTAGGCGAGTGGGTATAATTTTCCACTAAATTTCGGACGCTGATTTCAATGAAACAGATCTCGGAAAGATTAGCGCCACCGGAGGGATAATAGACGCTGAATCTATTTTTAAATTAGTCTCCATGCGCCTGGTCCGAGGAATAACCAACCCCTGTGTAAGAATTTGCAGCGTTTTAGGCTTTTGTCAACGCGTCAAACGAAATGTACGAACCCTAAACGAAACTTGATCCACTTCCGTCCGTCAAGTGCATTTTTCTTCGTCTTGTGGTGGAATTGATTCATTTCCTCAGATAATTTATTTCAAGATAGTTTTGGCCATGGGGCGAATTTGCCTAAAAAACGGAAGAGTTGTGATTGAAATAGGAAGTAAACAGCCAACCCCTGTGGAAGAGTTTGCAGCGTTTTTGATCGTAAACATCTTGAAACGCATAAAGTATAAATATAATCGTAAGAAAATTGAAGAAATTCAACATGGGAGTTGTTATTCGGAATATAATAGGGTAGGAATATTCCGGTATTGAATATTCATATAGGGCCATAGGGCCATTTCTCAGAAAAGATTCGCCCGTGGGTATCAGTGTGATTAGAATGACCCAGGTGAATTTTGGTAATGGGTAGGGTTAAATGTTAAATTATTTTTGGATTCAAAAGCCATTGGCAAGTGAATAGTTTTTTGAATAGTTTTTACCTACGCTTGCATCAAGTGTCAGGATACACACTTCTAGTCACAAGTACATCGTGGCACCATTGAAAGCATGAAAGCATCTTTCAATAGACGGAAAACATCAACATCGATGCTGCTCTGTTCTTCCCAGACTCAATTTATTATGCGTCGGTGTTATTCTTCCCCTGAGTTCTTGGAATGAATAAAAAAAAAAAAAAATCGGATCTCCCTTTTTCATTCTTCAACTCGTATCTTACCGCCTTCGCGAGGCATCTGAATTTACATGCCGCCACGAGTCGTATTTTCCATTAAGAAAATCCCCAAAAGGGCGCGACGGCTTATCAGTATTCCACTGTGAAAAGGATCTTTGTCGGGGGCATCCCCAATCGGTGATAACGTTATGCAAGAGTTTGAACAATGAAGGGGCGATAGGAAACTGCGGCTTCTTCCTAATTTGATAAGAAGAACGAGGGTGGGCAGAAGGCGAGGAAACGCCGCTCACAGGATTCTGACTGTACGTGCGTGCGGGAGCGTGCGCAGTGTCTTGGTGCGCTCTCCTGTGGGGCGGCAGTCGTAGAGAAAGAATAATACGACGAAGGGAGAGGAGATTTAAATGTAGCGGATCTAATAATAACCGTGAGGCAGATGGCGGCACAACAGCTGCGAGGTCTTACGACTCGCACTGGCACACTCACACGCAACCTCGCGTCTCACCTCATTTTTTTTAACGCTTAGAACTATTCATTAAAGTGAGAGAGAGGGAAGGAGAAGAAACGTCGAAAATCATGTCTAGTTCACCATTGATTTCGGTAAATTCACTCGAGAGGGTCTCAAGGTGGTATTCGGGGTTGCGTTCATCAAACCTGTAAAGGGCTGCTTTGTACGAAAGACGACGTGACGACGAGCCAACCTGATCGGCTAATAATATAAATATGTAAGAATAACTTGTAAATAATCTTTGTATCTTTGCATCTTCTTAAGAACAATAGGAAAGTAGATGCAACTCATCCCCTCAGCACAAGCTATGCTTAACCCTCCGAGGGATGTCTATATCTCCGTTTCGTCAAGGGATGTCATGGGCACTCAGTGTACCAGTGATCCTCCCTCCCCCCCCCCCTCCCAAAATGTCCCATTTTTTCTGCAAAATAAGATATTACTAGAATGATTAGCCATATGAGAAGCATTTGTGTGCATGAGAGATCGCTAACGTTCTATTTCACTAATTAAAAAAAAAAAATCGTATTTTTTGTTATTTCTTCTCTACATTACTTTCATCAACCCTGAAAAACTACTTATTATTAGTGATAACTAGCAGAAAAACAACTGTAAATTTTAGAATCAGAAAACAAGGTGGTTCAGTGAAAATGTTTTTCATTTATCCTCACAAATGTTCAAAAAAGATTTTATTATTCAGAGCGTATGATTTTATATAAAAGGTTTATAGCAATTACTGCAAAATCAATGAAAAGTTTTTATTTTATTCAAAAATAATTAAAACTTTGAAAAGTTAATTATTTTTTGAAAACAATGTTAAGAGCTATGTATTCAGAGCTTATTTCACAAAAAATGAATTCAGAAAAAACTGAAATTTAAAATAAACACTGTATAATTTTTTTTTTTTTTCTCTTCCTCCACGGAGGCCCTCACGGGTCTATTGTGGGTGGAAGGTGCCCCCATGGGCTCCTTCCTTTTACCTCAGGCCAGCCCTGCACCCCTGCCTAAGGTCCTGGACTCGTCCAGCCCAGTAGTCGCCAGGCTCTAAGTTGGCGTGGTAGTCGCTGCGGCTCACCATGGCTCGTCTAGCCTTTGATTCTTAGCCCCAGGACCCCCGCACTTAGACCTGGGTGGTCACAAAGCAAGCAATACTACAAAGGCAAACACGCATGTTGTGATATGCCCCCGGACAACCATTTTGGATACTTACTGCCGGTACTATGTTGGCCTCACGACGTCGAGTAAACGCCGGGGGGTGCTGGATTCGAACCAGCAGCCTCGAAACTCTGACCACAGGAATCTCGAGCCCTTAGAGACCGATGCCTTAACAGGCTCGGCCACCTCGGCCCCCTGTATAATTATTAGTGTAATAATTATTATAAAAGTCATATCTATTCACTGCAGCTATCATTATTATCAATAACGTCATTTCCTTCCTGTACTGAATGGCACTTTTCGCATACTTGGTGAACAATATTATGCTTCTTGCAAGTAAACTTTTGGCATACGTCGCATGTTATTGTCAACCCCACTTCATAGATAGTTGTTAGGAGGGTACCTAGAGAGGAGTGGATTGGATGCGCTAGCGTCTGCAGGGGCTTCCTGTGGGACATGGAATGCCCGTAGACATCCCTTGGAGGTTTAAAGAGGGGATTAGCTTTATAACTATGTTTAATGACAAAAACAAAACAGAACACCCAAAACAACAAAATCGCAAAATAACAATATAAATGCATATATTTAAAAAAAAAACGACGTTCCGAAAATAATTTGGTTTCTGATGCTAATAAGATGTCAATTTGATGAGTGTGAAGAAACACTTCCAGTTCGTGTATTTTGCCGACAATGCTACGTGCGTTCCAAGTGCCAACTTTGAATGGGTTGATGGAAGGCAAGCTAACCATTGATGTTGACAAGTTTTGGTAGTATTTGGGCCAGTGCTTGAATGAGAGGTTGTAAAGTAGCCAACAAGGAATCGATTTTACCCATTAGACTCGCTCTCATTTCCTGAGATTTCATTTTTGGTATCGACACGCACCACAGAGGAGTATGTCCTGCTGTTTACAGGCTTATATCCTTGTGCTGCTGCTTCGTTAGCGTTTTTAGGTGCTCCATAACCGTGTTCTCTGCTTAATTACGGGGGCCGACTGGTACATAAGGAATGAAGAACTTCACAAAGATCTGGAAGTGCCGACAGTGAAGGACTGCCTGATCTCCACCTACTACGCCTCCTAACAAAAGGCCTCGACCCATGGAAACAGCCTCATCAGCAGTATCCCACAGGAGCGACCACCCCCTCGTCATCTTAGGCGGCTCAAACGGAAACACCACTCCAACTTTGCCGAAGGCTTCACCTAGAGTTCCCTAAATTCCGTTCCAAATCACTTCAAATTCTCCGAGCTAAATAACTTACATTATAGTACAGCTGTTTCTGTACTCCATACATATTCATAACTAGGTAGTTGATGGACTTACCCTAGTTCATAGTCATCAATCACGTTACTTGTTATATATCGATTACTGTTTTCTTACTATAAAGTGCTCTGCACAAAAATGTATCGTTTGTTAATTAAAAAAAAAAAAAAAAAAAAAAAAAAAAATCATAGAAATGATGCACGTATGATGCGGAAACGAAGGGAGGTAAGGAATTGTATGTTTTGAAAGAACCTGTGACAACCGGCGAGCTACAGTCCAAAAAAGTTGACGCACAACATCAATTGGCGGACATCAGCACTAAGCCTCTTTTCAGAGACAACTTTCTCCAGAACAAGGATCCTAAATTTTTCGTCTAGTTCCAAGGTTTTGGAACGGCAGCCCAAGCGGAAGCGCCAAATCTTCAGAGGAGAGGATTGAGTTCTCCAAAGGAAACACCATACTATTTCTAGAAAGACGTCGGAGACCATTGCTCCTCTCGAGCCACAGAGGCGCTGAAGATCTTCGACGTTATAAACAGTTGAAGCACAATCACCTGTACGGACACCTCGGCAGGGCCCAGAGCTTCCGCCTCTTGCTGGAAATTGTTCCGGATGTCCGGCTCCAACGGTGGAACATTATCGATCCGTTTCCGCTCTTCCACAGTGCCATTACGGCCTTTTTTCTGTCTCCCCTCGCGCGACGATTCTGCTCGAAGCTGGAAATGATTTTCATAACTTCCTCCTCCCGAACGGGGCCATCCTGGAGATTGGAGATTTGGATATGTCACCCGGTGATTAGCGTAGTCTGATGCGCTCGTTGATTTCACGATGAATGGATGTTTTCAACATGCGAATTGTCCACGGGCATTAATTAACCTGGGGCATCAATGGACGACAAATCAGGTCGTAGATTAGTAGGTACGAAGAAACGTTGGTTTCGTGGAAATTTGTGGAATTCAGAGGGAAAATCCAGCAACCATCACTTACACGGCAAACCTGCTGGTGGTTTGACATTATTAGAGATGTATCAATTGTTACTAAAAAAGATGAATCTTGAGATTCAGTTGCGACATTACCGCACTCGTACTCGTACCATACTCGGAAGAAGTGTCATTCACCCGGCACCTGAGGTCAAAGTCCAGCACTGCCAGGTTTGCCATGAACTATATGTGGGGTGCCCTTTTCTCCGACGCCAGCGTTCCTCTGCAATCAAAGCTCCATGTTTTCCAGGCAATAGTTCGTTCTATTTTATGCTACGCTTCTGAGTGCTGGGGGTTCCGTGAGTACTCTTCTGCAGAGAGTGTCCTGATGGTCTGGCTGAAGAGATTATTCGGTCTGCCCGCTTATGCTCCGAACTACATCATTCATTTGGAAACCGAGCTCGACGCCATTCATACGTTCACCCTAGGATCCCACCTTAAATACATCACTAAGGTGAGGGCCAGGAGCGAAATGCTCAACCTAAATACCATGCCCTGTAGGACAGACAGGCAATACAGCTGCTCCATGTGCCGTATGATGGCCCCGGAGAATGTTGAACATTTTATCGCAACGTGCCCAGTTTTAGCGGAGTATAGGGTTCGATATCTCAGGAAGCCAAGGCTAAGCAGGATTGAGCTTATTGCCTGGTTAAATGGAAAGAACTGGACAGCTTTAAGTCGATACATCACCGCGGCGGGCGCGTACAGAAAGTACCTCATTGAACAATTTAATTATTTCTAGCGACCCAAATTACCATCTTTAGTTACCAAGCCATAGTAGAAAGCGCTGTTGTTTCAAATACTCGTCAACCATTTATGTGTAAATATGTGTAATTTTATGTGTAATTTAAGTGTAAACCTTTGTATTTTAAGTGAGAATTGTGCTAGCTTATAGATAAAAATTATGAAAGAACCTGTTTTTTTTGCAGTTACTAAATTAGTAGCAGTTAATTTATTAGTATTAGGAAACGGAGGATGTTTGCATTAAAAAAAAAAAATAAATAAATAAAAAAGAAAAATTAAAATTAAAACCCGTGGCAGACGGTGTAACCATTGCCACTAAGTGATGTTGTTGCATAAATTATTTTTCAAGTGTGATGCATGACTGAGCTTGAATAAACATCTTCATTCATTCATTCATTCATTCATTCACATCACTAAGGTAATGAACATGCCGGACCATCAGTTGCCCAAGATCGTCGCAAAAGAGGTGGTTCGGAGGGGCATCTCCTGGGCGGAGGAATATGGGATCATGGCGATGAAGTACGGTGTGGAAAACTCCCTGCACTCATTCAATGGCGCGAGTTTCAGGAAAGAGGCTGGAGAGGTCCTGGAGGGATTCCGTCGGGAGAAACATGACCAGTGGTGGGCCCGGGCTCGGTCTTCAGAAAACTTCACCCTGTACAGGGAGCTGTGCCCTGGGGTTAAGTGTGCCAGCTTCAGTAGATGCGCAGGAGTGGAAATGAGGGTTATCAAATGGATGTTCAGGATCCGTTGTGAGCTGGTCAATCTGAATCGTAAGCCATACGCTACAGATTCGTCAGAAGAGTGTCCTCTGTGCAGTCTTCATGCGAAGGAAGATCTGCATCATTTCCTGTGCATCTGCCCCACCCTCTCACTGATCCGCTTGGAGGTGCTCGGAACTTCCGGGCCTCTCCAGAGATCATGTGATCAGGTTATTAGACAGTGTTGATGAATGGAGGAGGGTGGTCAGGTACTGCGAACTAGCGTGGCAATATCGGTTGCCCTTTCTCACATAGAGGTCCTAGATTTAGAGCAAATAGAGCCCTCTCATTTCCATCACCTATTCAAATATCTTTTTTGCCCTTATTTTATTGTTGCGAGCGAGCACCTGCGCCTGTCAAATGGGCTGCCGGCGTCGCAAGGTCAACGACCTGTTTTGAGGAATTGTGCGTCGTATCGAATTGGCTGGAACCTTCCCGTTAAATCGAGACAACACGTCGAGTTCCCAGAACCAGGGAATGTTCTGGAAGGTACTCGACCGAGAGGCAGCAGGTATAAAACGGACCCAGGAACGCCGCGCAGTTCAGTTCAGAGTCCGGATATAGATGCTTTGGGTAATAAATCATGCCGTGCTGCGTTATAAATAGTGTGACAACTGCGTTACAACCGTGTATTGTGATTCTGTCATTGTGTAAGTGTGCAAATGTGAACAGTGTATTCAAGTGAACGATTGTTAATAAATTAATTACAAAGAATATAAATCGTTACATTATTTTATTCTACGTATACTGTATGATTAGAGAAATCATTATTAGTTTGTTCTAATTTTAAATGTCCTGCAAATACTAAGGTCCGTACTCCCGGCTGACGGTTCATACCAAGCCCTATTGTTTATTTTTTCAAAGATTATTATGATTCATATATGTACTGCATTTAACTAGAATAAACTTCTTTTCTTCTTCTTCTTCTTCTTCTACTCGGAAGAAATCTACAGAGTAAAGTAGAGGCCTTAAGTAGAGGCCTTAAGGCTAATAGTGGTCAATTGCTATGTCAGTACAATGCGTACAGGTGCGCTTGGTTGATGGATTGGCCCAAAGCCTGCTGGAGTTGTGTGACGACGAAACGTCGCGATGAATCGTCGATACACACAGGATAGTTAGGAATTTTTAATCGTTATTTAGCATGCCGCACGAATGACCGTTTATAACCTTAATTTCTCGCCTATCTGCATCGCCAGGGGTTTCCCCATTTGGTACATTAAACCCGAAATGAGTTCCCAGAGAAAAGAAATCGAAGAAATGAAAGACACGCTCGAGAGGAGTTGTATTCAGTTCGGGAAGAGGGACCCTAACCCCTCCAGAAAATGAAAGGGGGATGACTCAGAAACCACTCCCCTATTCTCCCACCCCCGAGAGGGGCCCCCGAAAAAAAGGGTGGATAAGGCTCAGCGGAGTTGTGGGGTTTTCACCTAAGGGTAGGGAAAATCCCTTGCGAAGCTTCCCTTTCTAGAGCCTCCTGGAACGACAATAAGGGATGAAAGTTAAGGAAGGTTATGGGACCACGAACAGGCAACTACTCACCCATAATCAAGCTCGACTAGAGGTAACTTCTCCGCTCTTACCTGAAACAAGGGAACACATTTTATAATAAAGTAATTACCGACAAAACAGGTTGCCACTCATTAGGGTGTGCTTATACTCGCGTAGTACCACCTGAATTCACTCGGGACTGCTCACTTTCATGCAAACGTTGCTACGTATTATGCTTTTACGCGGCTCCCGAACGAGTAACATGAACACCACTTCACAAATTAGGTGCATGCAACGATACAGTATTCATCATCTCTCTCTAATACATACGATCCTTAGGCGCTGCCGTATGCTTTGCAGCCTAAAAGCGCAATAACGAAGCAATTGTTGCTACACAGAAGTACTTCTCCAATCTAACTCAGCACTTGTTTCTATACAAAAGTACTTCTCCACTCCAAGTCAGTATAAAACTGAACCAAGACTTAACTATCAGACCGATCGCCGTTAAAAGTGCCGGCAAGTTATAAGATTTATTGTGAGAAAAGGTTTTTGAGTTTTTTTTAGGCTCTCGTGTTGGGCGTCATTTTTGGTTGGTTATTCCTTGAATAATCAACCTATGTTTTCATGATAATGGTCAACCTCTCCGATTTGGCTCAAAATTTTTTTCTGGACGTTTCATGATGTCCTGATCAAAAAATGTCAATGTCCGTCCGCCGTACGCCGTCCATTGTCCACGCCGTTTTTGGTAGTAGAAAATTTTCTAAAAATCTGAAATTTGGATCAGGGGTCTGTTCCTGACCTAGGACGGTCCTCCAAACTTTTCAGCCCGATCGGACCAAATTTGGGGGGGGGTAGGGGTCAAAATGTGTTTTTTGAAAAATGGATTTTCGAGATTTTGGGCGATTTAGGCGAGTAGGGTGTCATTTTCCACTAAATTTTGGACGCTGAATCCAATTAAACGGGTCCCAGAACGATTGGCGCCCACTGGAAGAAGTAATGGGTCAAATTGGGTATTTATTACCCATTTTGAATATGTGTTTTCGGGATTTCTGCTACCTAGGCGTGTGGGGTATAGTTTTCCACTAAAGTTTGGACGCTGAATCCAATAAAATGGGTCCCAGAACAATTGGCACCCACTGGAAGAAGTTATGGGTCAAATTGGGTATATATTACCCATTTTGTATATGTGTTTTCGGGATTTCTGCTACCTAGGCGTGTGGGGTATCATATTCCACTAAATTTTGGACCCTGAATCGATTGGAATGGGTCTGGGACCCGCCACACCCACTGTTTCCCCCATTCGAGGAATAACCAACCGGTGTGTAAGAATTTGCAGATTTTCAAGTGGGTCCCAAAAACTGGCCCCAAAAGAATCTCAAAATTTTTTGAGAAAAAAAAAAAAGTTCGTCTACATTTTTGTAGTTTGTCTGAAAACACAAGATAAAATAGTTCACAGCGCTCCCATGTATCAGCTCCAGACATTAAGTAATTAGAGATTTTTAATTTCCGATTTCAAAAAACGAACTTTTGATCTTTTCGTGGTCGCACCATTGAGGGAATTTGGTTGGAGAGAGATTTTTCAAAAATGGTTTTGGCAGTTGTATTTTCTTTCATCTACCATGTAATAATTATTGCAGTCATTTCAACATCTTTGGGCTTACTACCACACATTGTAATTTCTGGTAGAAAACCAAAAGCGATCGTTTCGGAGGAACACATGAATATTCAATTCACCCTAACCTAGTTAGCTTTTGGCAAATCGTTTGCCTTAAACCAATAGAGATTAAAACGTCCCATCATCAAGTCGTGCCCAGATGAATGATACCTACATATTGATGGTTATATCAATATTTGAACGAGAATAGGCCGCTCCTTTTTGAGTCTTTCTCTCCTTCTCGCCTCTTTGACAGTAATTATCGAAGATTGATATTTCGTGAGGGGGAGGGGGTATCGATCGAATACGGTTTTAAGCTGAAAAGGTTCCGTACGTACAGAAGTGCGGCTTTAGGAGGGGAGGGGGTCGTGAGGCAGGGGTGAGGGGAAGCTTTCTCGAATATTTCCCTAAACCAGGCGTTAATATTTGATGAGGCTCCGGGCCCCGAAACCTCCACGTAGAGGTGATGGGGGTTTTACGCGCACTTCCCCTAACCTTATCGTTGTCGTTGATGGCTTTCCCTGTCAAATCCAACCCTACCTAAGAGAAAACCACGGGGCAAAAAACTCTGATAAAACCTAGTTTTTTCTCCATCACGATCGAAAACAAAAAAACAAATCGAGGCAAACAAAAAATCTTTGATTTGATAACCTGAGGTTGATAAAACAGAATGTCAACAACAGTGCGACGCCTCCAAAATAACCGGCGAAAGGTTGACATTTGAAGGAAACTACGAAATCATTTATTTTCCGAAGCACTCACGATATTATGCGACTGATTTTGTTTGTCAACAAGTGGACATTTGGGTAATGTGCCGCACTTCGACGAAAACTTATCTTTAACGAGGACTAGGCGATGAGTGCCGCCATAAGTCACACCCTCGTCGGGTTTTAGATCGCTTTTCTCCTCAACGTTCATCACGTCACACTTACGTATGCATTAACCTTTGGAAGTTGATTAAAAATTGTCTTTACTTTCCAACGGTCATCGCTCATATTCGTGCTTATCAGTGTACCTAGGGTGATATTTTGACCGCGAAATAAATGTGAATTTAAATCACCTGCCCAGGGGTTCTGAAGTTTTGGATAAAATATACTTTCAGGAAGGGAAATATTCGGGGTTTTTGATATTTTTCATGTTCATTATTATCTGAGCGCCTTCTGTTGACGTTTCCACAAATTTAGACATTCCAAGGATCTCCTACAGGCCCTGCAGGGAGTGGCTGATAGAATTTCCCTGACGTAGACCCTGCGTGTCATAAGAGGCGACTAAAAGGGTGCCTTCCCCTCCGCGCCTTGGCCGGAGGACCTTCTTACAACCTGATTGAGGATGTTTGTAGGATGCCTGTCTCAGGTCAGTAACCGTAGCGTCAAGATCTCCTACTGTGAAGTAAGAAGGCAGCTATGCCTGCACGCTCGGAGAAGATCCATCTTCAGCGGGCCTGGCCCTCCAGGTTGGGGGTTGGGCGTTGGGCTAGTAACCCAACTCCGTAAAAAACCTACATACTGCGAATCCCAAACAGAGAAAAATCAGTGCAATGCTCGGTCCGAGTTGATGGTGAGCTCTCGGACGAATTTCAGACGCACCAAGGACTGCGTCAGGGAGATAGCCTAGCTTGCTTGCTCTTCAATTTCGCACTAGAGAGTGCAGTGAGAGAATCGGGTATTCAGGTGGGCTGGACCATCTTCAACCAATCCTCACAAATACTGGGATATGCGGACGACATCGACGTCGTCGGAAGAAACTTTAATGCTATGAGCACAGCATTCACCCAGTTGAGAACGGCAGCGGAAAAGATGGGACTAGTTGTGAACCAGCAGAAGACAAAGTACATGGTTACCAACCCTCGTGGAAGATCTCCAAACCACATACAAGTGGATGGGTGCTCCTTTGAAAGAGTCGAGGAATTCGTTTACCTTGGCTCCTTAGTAACCCAAGACAACGACATGGACGCCGAAATTCAAAAACGAATTGTGGCAGCCAACAAATGCTACTTTGGTCTGGTTCGCCATATGAAGAGTAGGAGCCTATCACGATCAACAAAACTTCGCCTGTATAAGACGCTCATTAGGCCTGTTCTGACTTACGGGTCTGAGGCTTGGACGCTCTCCAAAACTCAGGAAAATCAGCTGCTCCGGTTCGAAAGGAAAATTTTGAGAAGAATTTTCGGAGCAATATTTGACCCGGATGAGCTGGCCTGGCGTATCAGGAAAAACGCGGAGATCAAGGATCTTTACAATGATCGGGACCATATCAAGATTGGGCGGCTTCGATGGGCAGGTCACATTGCCAGAATGAGCCCTGATTCGGTACCTAGGAGGCTCCTAGAAGAGGAAATTCATTCCACCCGAAGAAAGGGACGCCCTAGACTGCGCTGAGTGGATGGTGTACGGACAGACGCACGTACATTGCTGGGAGTCCGTGATTGGAAAGCAGCTGCACAACGCCGAGATGACTGGCGGACTTTACTTGGGCGGCCTTGACCCCTCGAGGGTTGTTGAGCCACGGAAGAAGAAAGAAGGAGCTCCTACATTGCTTCTGTTCCGTTCCTCCCCATTGATACGTTTGATCTTATCTGTTCTCCTTCTGTTGGAGTTGACGTTTTGATGGAGCAGGAATAGAGTACGGAAAACCGCCATGGTGTTTCTCAAGAAATGTAAAACCTGTGTAAACGCGACATCAAATATAATTTCTGTGTTTCAGGTTTACCACTAATAAAGCCATTTAAGGGCAATACTTTTGGAGGAAGGAATTGCGTTCAACCGTTCAGTTATTCTCCAAGTATTCATTCATGGAGATTATTTATTATTTACCAAGAACACAGTACTTCTTGATAAAGAGGCGCCAGTCGTAGGTACTTCATGATAAGAACAGGATCCAAATAACAAAAAGGAAACCTTCATATGGTCGATGCACGAAGCAGAAATGCGACCTTTTCAGGCAATTTGGTGATTGGGTGAAGTTTTAGAACGGGAAAACTAGTTCAATTTTGTATTCAATTTGCAAACCTTTTTTTAGAGTGTTGAGAGATGAAAATTACCTCAACTGTTTGGCCGTTGGCGCTATGGGAAGGGGCGAAAAGGAACGGAACGGGTATTGAGTAACTACTACGAACTGGTAGCAGAACTCTTGAAACAGTTACGCCCGACGCATGCGCAGTCGATTACCAGCCTTTCCGTCTCAGAGAGTTTTCCTAATTTTGGCGGGGTTTTCCAAATCCTCGAACGAACACGACAAATTTAATATTTTAGAAATTCGGTTATTGTATGTTGAGTGTTGAACAATTTTGTTTTCAATTTCTGAAACCCCAAATACACCGAACGGCAAATAATCAAACTTTGAAGTAATAAACTATTCATTTTCAGGAAACTAAAATTTACAACACAAATATAGAAATGTACAGGCTGGACAATGGACTGAGTGCATTTAGAAAGAAGTATTAAGACATTCTACTCTTAAGATACAACTGAGGAGATATTGGTGTTATTTTAGTAATTTTTGAGAGGAGGAAGAGAAAGAGGAAGGTTATTTTCTTTTGTTTTGTTTTCTATTAGTTGAAGTAAATTTGTTCGAATTATGTTTCTTTTTTAATAGAGGCAATGTATGTAATTTTCGACCCTGGAGGAAGGTCAATTTCAATTCAAATTCAATTCATTTATTTTCACATTAATCAATCAATCTCAACCGCTGAAATAGATGGAGCGATGACATTTCATGTATCTCACTTCTGATTTAAGAGCGATTCATTTTTTGCGAAGCAAAAAGCATGGAATGAAGGGCATGCTTACACATGAAGTATCATTGTTTTACGACGTTGTATCACGTTTTACAAGGTTGTACTATTGGTTTCTCAATTCGTTCCCTTTTTAAGGAAAAAGTCTTCAGAAAAATCAAATGAAAATAAAATGTCAAGTTTCCGAAAGAAATTTCGATATTAGAGTTGAGTAGAGTGTTGATTCCGCAATGCCGAACGATTTATTCGAAAACTCGCTCCATGGCCGCAACATGACAGGAGTTCGGTTATTCTTTGAGGAAAACGGCACAAATACGTGGCGAACGGCCTAAAAGATTCGAGCTGTCCACGAGCAGAGAAATGACGGGCACATTTTCCTCCGGACCCCTCGGGTTATTGCCATGTGCTGGGTCGGAGTATTAGATGGGAACAGCAGTAAAAAGCACCTTCTAACTCAATATCCTTGATTTCCCTCTTCGGCTCACCCTTCTCGTCGAAAGCGTGTGAGAAGCACTCTCCTTCCTGAATGAGAGATTTCATTTCGGATCAATCGCATCGTGAAGAAACCTCATTATCTCCCTCCGAGTCGAGTGGGCCGAGGGGGAGGCATTGTGTACAGGAATAGTTGGATTGTCAATTGACGCGGGCCTGATATGGTCGAACTTCCTGTTATCGAGAGTATCATCCCTTGTATCAACTCATCAAAGAAATTGACGAAAGGCAAGCCACTCGACCTCCCTTTAGACCCAAACTGATCCGCTTTGGGTAAGTGAGCTAAATTTAAAGCATGGAGACTCATTTCATCAACATGGGGGAAATGGGGAAAACAATGAGTGCGGCGGGTCCCAGACCCATTCCAATCGATTCAGGATCCAAAATTTAGTGGAAAATGATACCCCGCACGCCAGGTACTAGAGATCTCGAAAACAAACATTCGAAATGGATAGATAGGTACCCATTTTGACCTATAACCTCATCCAGAGGGCGCAAATTGTTCTGGGACCCATTTCATTGTATTCAGCGACAAAAAAATAGTGGTAAATAATACCCCACACGCCTAGATCGCCAAAAATCTCGAAAATCCATACTTCGAAATACACATTTGGACCCCTACCGCACCCAAATTTGGTCCGATCGAGCTGAAAAGTTTCGAGGACCAACTAGAGCCTGGAACGGACTCCTGACCAAAATTTCAGATTTTTAGAAAATTTACTACTACCAAAAACGGCGCGGACGGCGGACGGACATTGACCTTTTGGTTGGTTATTCCTTGAATAATCAACCTATGTTTTCATGATAATGGTCAACTTCTCCGATTCGGCTCAAAATTTTTTCCTGGACGTTTCATGATGTCCTGATCAAAAAAGGTCAATATCCGTCCGCCGTCCATTGTCCACGCCGTTTTTGGTAGTAGAAAATTTTCTAAAAATCTGAAATTTTGGTCAGGGATCTGTTCCCAGCCGAGATGGGTCCTCAAAACTTTTCAGCCCGATCGGACCAAATTTGGAGGGGGTAGGGGTTTTTTGAAAAATGGATTTTCGAGATTTTGGGTGATTTAGGCGAGTGGGGTGTCATTTTCCACTAAATTTTGGACGCTGAATCCAATAAAATGGGTCCCACAACAATTGGCACCCACTTGAAGAAGTAATGGGTCAAATTGGGTATTTATTACCCATTTTGAATATGTGTTTTCGGGATTTCTGCTACCTAGGCGTGTGGGGTATCATTTTCCACTAAATTTTGGACCCTGAATCGATTGGAATGGGTCTGGGACCCGCCACACCCACTGTTTCCCCCATTCGAGGAATAACCAACCCGTGTGTAAGAATTTGCAGATTTTTGGTTGGTTATTCCTTGAATAATCAACCTATGTTTTCATGCAAATGGTCAACCTCTCCGATTCGGCTCAAAATTTTTTTCTGGACGTTTCATGATGTCTAGATAAAAAAAACGCTGCAAATTCTTACACAGGGGTTGGTTATTCCTCGGACCAGGCGCATGGAGACTCATTTCTTCAACATGGGGGAAATGGGGAAACAATCCCAGACCTATTCCAATCGATTCAGGATCCAGAATTTAGTAGAAAATGATACCCCACTCGCCCAGGTACCGGAAATCTCGAAAACGCATATTCAAAATGGGTAATATATACCCAATTTGACCCATAACTTCTTCCAGAGGGTGCCAATCGTTCCGGGGCCCACTTCATTGAAATTAGCGTCCAAGATTTAGCGGAAAATGATACCCCACACGCCTAGGTTCCAGAAATCTCAAAAACACATATTCAAAATGGGTAATATATACCCAATTTGACCCATAACTTCTTCCAGAGGGTGCCGATCGTTTTGGGACCCATTTCATTGGATTCAGCGTCCGAAATTTAGTGGAAAATGATACCCCACTCGCCTAAATCGCCCAAAATCTCGAAAATCCATTTTTCAAAAAACACATTTTGACCCCTACCCCGCCCAATTTTGGTCCGATCGGGCTGAAAAGCTTGGAGGACCGTCCTAGGCCGGGAACAGACCCCTGACCCAAATTTCAGATTTTTAGAAAATTTTCTACTACCAAAAACGGCGTGGACGGCGGACGGCGTACGGCGGACGGACATTGACCTTTTTTGATCAGGACATCATGAAACGTCCAGAAAAAAATTTTGAGCCGAATCGGAGAGGTTGTCCATTTGTATGAAAACATAGGTTGATTATTCAAGGAATAACCAACCAAAATCTGAAATTTTGTTTCCGGCTCTAGTTGGTCCTGAGGTTATGGACGCTGATTCGATTGAAATGAGTCTCCATGCGCCTAACCAACCCCTGTGAAATAATTTGCAGCGTTTTTGTAATAAATATAAAATTGGATTTTGATAACGAGAATGGAGTTTTCGAGGGAAACTTCCGACTTTTCGAGTGCAAATGTTGACCAGCCTGTTGTCATCGCCTACTGCCGAGGTTGCATAGGCTGCACAGAACCCACCACGTTTTGTTGTGTCCTCGTGTACGGTCCACATTTTTCGAAAATGAGTTAGTTTTAATTAGTTGTCCCCAATCATTCCCATTTGGTACTCAATCGGTAGGAAACCTGTACCTGAACGTGCCTGCGTGACGCGACGTAATCAAACGCTCACCGAAAACCCAAATTGTCAATTTCTCAAAGCCTAATACTTAGAGAAAACGACAGACATCGACTTCCGTCCAATTTGACTGATGGTCGTCGAGGATATTCCTACAGGTGGGTCCCTCGGCCTCCTTAGCATGACAACGCGCCATAAATCACGCAACCTCGTAGCTCCTTCGTGACCTCTTGAGAACCGATGAGGCCTGTTAAAGCAACTATTAGCACTTCCGCGGTCTTTATCAGTTTTGACCTTCATTAAGCCGTCAACCTGTTGACGTGAAAATCAGCCAACTCGGGAATTGAATTTCCACTTGATTAACGAAATGAAATTAATTTTCATAACAAATTGTTAACAAAATGTTTAACTCGCGATGTCAGACAGTATAAAATTGAAATACCCGCATTTTAGGGGTTGAAAGTGATGTTGACACCCTCCCCCAAATCAACACCTCACATTCACGTGGAGACTTTTTGCCCAGAAAACATATTGTAACGATTTATATTCCTTGTTAAATAATTTATTACAATTGTTCACTTGAATACACTGTTCACATTTGCGCACTCACACAATGACACAATCACAATTCACGGTTGTCGCACTATTTATAACACGGCACAGCACGAATTATTACCCAAAGCGGCTATATTTGGACTCCAAACTGAACTGAACTGCGCGGCGTTCCTGGGTCCCTTTTATACTTGCTGCCTCTTGGTCGAGTACCTTCTCAAACCTTCCCTGGTTCTGGGAACTCGACGTGTTGTCTCGAGCCAACGGGAAGGTTCCAGCCAATTCAATACAATGCGCGAATGTTCGAGAGCGACCCTTAGCCCTCTACAGGTCATTGACCCTGCGACGCTGGCAGCCCATTTGACTGGCGCAGGTGCCAGCTTGCAACAATATATATTATTGTAACGAGTTATATTCTTTGTAAATAATGTATTACAATTGTTCACTCAAATACACTGTCCTCATTCACACACTTACACAGTCACAAGGCTCAATACACAGATGTAATGCAGTTGTCGCACTAATTTATAACAACATGGCAAAGCGTCTTTATTCAGACTCCAAACTGAACTGAACTCTGCGGTGTTCCTCGGTCCCTTTTATGCTCGCTCTCTTGGTCAAGAACATTCTCAAGTCTTCCCTGGTTCGAAGATTCCCTGGATCGAGCAAACGCAAAGGTTCCAGCCAATTCGGTACGATGCATGAATGTTCAAGAGCGACCCTTAGCCCTCCACATGTCATTGACCTTGTAAGGCTAGTCGCCCAGGAGACTGGTGCAGGTGTAATCTTGCAACATTATCATCCACACAAAGTTTTAGCAGTCTAGCAATACAGAAAATTAGAGTTTATGCGCTGCTGTTCAGGAGTTTCCAAATTACAATACGTAGGTAAACCCGTTTGAACACAAATGCAACCATTTTCCTATCAAATGTTTCATGTTTTTACAAATTCAAAATGGTTTGGAGTCAAATGAAACATTCTTTCCAACGAAATATTGGTTTACAAGTGCACTAGTGGAAGTGAAGCTGTCTAAATTTATAAATTGCACAGTTTTCAAGCCAAATTGAACCATACAACGATTCTTTTAATCAAATCAGGTCTGTTTCTTATTGAACAATAAAAAAGAGCTTTTTTTAATCAAATGACGTTTTTCAGCCAAATTACACGACTTTCTAGTCAAATTGAACAAGTTTTTGTGTCGACTTGTGCTGTTTGGAATTGAAAAAGAAAAAATTTGAATTTCTACGCCAGTTCTACTCTCATTTGAGTCATCTTCTCCATTCTAAGTCATGTTTGTCGTGTTACCGCAATCTAAAATTAATTTAAACCTTTTTTAAGTTGAGAGAAAAACATTTTTAAGTCAAAGTAAGCCTTTTGCATAAAAAACCATAGCTATTCAGATTTCGAATTAAAAATTATTATCTTTTTCGACCCCCGTTCTCGTCAAGTCAAGGAAACTCGCACTAAAAACCCAATTTCAATACTTTTTTTTTTTTTTTTTTTAGTATTTTTTATCATCATCAGTTTCACAGCCTCACTCCCACAGGTCATGTGGTTTTGTCCGTTTTAATCGTCTGATGAAGTTATTGACGTCAAGTAGCTGGACTGCCCCTTCGTTGATATGACCTCTGAGCCTCTCTTGATGGGCTAAAGCTTGGCGTTTGATGACTTCATCGACCGTTTGAACCTGTAGTTCCAGGTGCAGACGAGCATTCATGGTATAGTCGTCAGCACATGAGCGCAGCACATCATTTTAAAAGCGATGATTTGGTGAATGCTTGGAGCGGTGCAACCCCACAGTTGAGCACCATAGGTCCAGACTGGCTTGAGGATCTGATTGTACAATGTAAGCTTATTGTGGATAGACAGCTTTGAGCGTCGTCCCATAAGCCAGTACATTTTCCTGAATTTCGTAAGAAGTTCTGCTTTTTTCTTCTTGACGTGCTCTTTCCAGCGGAGTCGAACATCCAGAGTCATGCCTAAATATTTGGCTTCATTGGCATGTGGTATCACCTGATTGTTGAGATGTAACGGGACATAGTCGATTCTTTTGTTGGTAAAATCAACATGGACCGACTTCAGCTCATTCATTTTCATCCTCCACTTTTTTGTCCAGTTTTGGAGATGGCTTAGCGATCTTTTGAGCTTCGGTATCGTGTCGTGGTTTGTTTCACCATAGGCTAGAATAGTGTTCTCTTCCTTTTCTGGTAGATCGCTGGTACACAGGACGTACAAGAGTGGGCCAAGTACGCTTCCCTGTGGTACTCCAACAATGTTGTGATTGCAGCAATTTGGCATATTGTGCTCAAGACGAACTTGGCCTTTTTTACAAGTCAAACAAAAACCTTTCTAGTATTGAAGGTTCATATCGAAAAGGTTCCAAGTAAAATTGAAACTCATTCATGTCAAATCTACTTCGAGTTAAATCATATCATCTTCAATTCTGAATTGAAGAGATTCCAAGTTAAGTAAAGGCTTTTCCTAGTGAAACGTGTGTTTTTGGGGGTCGTATTGAACTATTTTTAACACAAAAGAATTGTCTAGTAGCCAACTTGAAGCATTTTGAAGCCCAATCAAACATTGGACGTGACTAAGGGAATGAATCAAAATATTTTGCGTCGTGCGATATTGGAATCCCTATTGTTGGATCTGTTCGGTTGGCTGCCTTCTCGAATTGGTAGTGGGCGTTTCATATTCGCCTTCTAATCGTCACCAACTCAGCTCCCGCAATTTTTGACAAAAACTATAAACTTGCCGGTTTTTCTCGTTATTATGATACTTATTGTTGTTATTTTTTAGGACTACCTCTCATGAACGTTTGTGCAGTTGATTGGATGTTTATTCGAACCTCGAGCTCAACTAGTTCGACGATGTGGTCGCCACATATGTGTGGGTTGCCTCTCTATTACCTCCGCCCACTCATCCCATGGATGCGTACATTCAAGCGTAGGTATATTCAACCGCGCGTGGAACGCGGTGACACGCTAAATTACCTGAGCTGAACCAATTAATGACAAGTTCAGCTATTGCTTCCATCTAGTTAATAACTCTTTGATCATCGCTTCGCTCAAATTCATAAGCGCGGCAACCGCGAAAGAATGGAGGGCCGTGAATAATTGAAAAGCTCCTCTGGTCGGTTGTTCAAAATCGATAGGTCAGTAATAACCCTTTCACAAACGGCTCACGGGGCAGCGGATCTCCACTCGAAATGACGCGGGGAAATAACGCAGAAAGTGCAATTGGAAAACGCTGCATATACTTACACCGTACGGGTTGGTTATTTCTCGGACCTGGCGCATGGAGACTCATTTCTTCAACATGGGGAGAATGGAAACAGTGGGTGTGGCGGGTCCCGGACCCATTCCAATAGATTGAGGATCCACAATTTAGTGGAAAATGATACCCCACACGCCTAGGTACCAGACATCTCGAAAAAACACATTCAAAATGGGTGACAGGCACCCATTTTGACCCATAACATCATCCAGAGGGCACCAACCGTTCCGGGACCCGTCTCATTGGAATCAGCGTCCAAAAGTTAGTGAAAAATGATAACCCACACGCCTTGGTACCAGAAATCTCGAAAACACATATTCAAAATGGGTAATAGATTCCCATTTTGACCCATGACCTCTTCCAATGGGTGCCAATCGTTCTGGAACCCATTGGATTCAGCATCCAGAATTTAGTGGAATATGATACCTCACACACCTAAATTGCAAAAAATCTCAAAAATCCATTTTTCGAAATTCACATTTTGACCCCTACCGCACCCAAATTTGGTCCGATCCGTAGGATTTTGGCATGGGAGCGAGTGAGAAGTAGAAAATACCCGTATTTCGTTAGGTCGCCTCGTGTTAGGTAGGCGCTCTACCTCGAAACACCTTTTGATTATTCTATTCTATTTCATGTACGAAAACGGACCTCATATGTTAAAAAGGTCTTGTAACCTCTATCAACAAATGAAACATTTTGATTGATTGATTGACACTGACGTTAAAATAAAAGAAGTTTAAAGAGAAAAAAATTTTTTTTTTTTCAATTTCAAGTTAAAATCAATATTGATTGAGAAATTGCTAGTCAATTTTTTTTTTAATGGCATTTATTTATTATCATTTGTTTCATACATACATCTTAACATAAATTCAATGCCTACTCCCCTCTTTAAGATTCCCTTGTGCTGAGGGGAGGAGAAAAAAAAAAAAAAAAACAATTCATGACCAAGATGATCAGAATGTAGCAAACCGGTTCAAAGTCATGCTACAACATTTTTATAACACGTTATAGCACTTTCAAATCGAATGAATCTTGAGAAGTATACGTGTTATCGCATTTTGTTTTGTTCAGCCATTCAGTGGGGTTATCGAATAAAATCAGCAATCTGTCATAAAATGGGTGTGACAATTCAGTGGTGGATTTATTCAGAACGACTTCACGCGTGAATTTGGATGGTGAATCGCGATTGGGATGGGTTCAAGGGAATTATCGAGGTGTAGAGTGATGGTCATGAGCCAAAATACGATATTTCCAGTTTCCGAATGGAACGGATTGTGATTGAATGCATTTAAATTGTCCAACTTAGGTGATTCAGAATATTGGCACAATTTGAGCAATTAGACGGCGCTAGACGATTAGGATTATTTTTTCGCGAATTAGGATTAGCGAATGAGTCGGAGGAGCTAGGAAAATTGTCCACGGAGGGTAAATGAACTCGAGAGATCTCCGTCGCTAAACAGATTGGGTGGGCCCTTCATTACGCCGCCCCCGCGAAGGGGCGAAGGGATGACTCACCCTCGTGAAGGGGAAAACGGCGGAGAGGAGGCGGAGGGCGCAACTGCGTCTCTTCCCGCTACAGGTTTCTCCCTTCCGACGCCCAACCCAGAGAAGCCGGAGCCCGGTGATACACCCAATTTTTTATGTATCGTATCAATGATATAAATTCAAGTAAATCAGGGGCCTATTCCTAGAAACTCTTCACTTCACGCTTTGCTACTCTTCATCTCATACTCTTCACATTGAAATTACGAATAGTTGGAGAACTTCCTGTTCCTAGAAACCTTTCACTCCAACTTTCTTGTTCTACTCGAAATGTAGAGGGAATTGTTGTTGTGTATCTATTTTGTTGTAACCTTCCTCACGCTTAGGACACCTAAACGAGAAAAACTCAAGACTTCTATTGCATATATATTTTAAGTATAAATTATCTCCTAAATGATATTTGGAGAGTACTCAACTATTTGGCAAAGTCATTGGTTAACCTACAAAAAAAATGGACGAATCTTCATTTGAAACCCACAGTATTGGCTCTTCATAAGACTGAAGAGTTTCTTGGAACAGAACCCGAGCAGAAGACCAAAAACTCAGCAAACCTTGACTCTTCATTTCACTCTACATCTTCATAATGCTCTGCACTTTCTAGGAACGAAAAGTTTTCGTAGAGTGGAGAGTTTGCACATTCAGAGTGGAGAGTGAGGAGTGAAGAGTTTCTAGGAATAGGCCCCAGGTTTTGACCGTTCATTGTGAGTAGGGAAGTTCCGATACCACTATCGATACAATATTTGGTATCGAATCAGTATCGAAACAACGGTATTGATATCGATATGGGTAGTATCGAATGAGTACCCACATTGTATTGTATACAGTATTGAGTATACACCGTGGTGGATTCGGAAGCACAAAATTTCAGGCAAAACAGAGGTTTGTAATCATACAAAAGGTTTATTACAAAAATTGTTACCTAAAGAATAATAAATTGAAATACTAACACAAATGTAAAACAAGCTGCTAGCTAACAATGTTTTTTTCTATTCTATTCAACTTCTTAACGGATCCACTCATTGTCACCAACGCTGCCCAGGAAGAAATACAGAAGTAACTTTAACAATTAAGTTAACAAATGACGAGATAAGATAACAGAACAATCAGTGTTGCCAGACAACTTCGGCTTCGGCTGGTTTTTCCCACTGAGGCCCTAAAAAATTCCCACTCAAGGCACGAAAATTCCCACTTCTTTTTTCCTCTTACTTTTTTTATTTTTTAAAAGCTTCAATGTTCTTCTCATCAGTGTCTTTATCGACCTGACTGGTTCGATATCGATACTGCAGATTTTCTTTCGATACTAGTATAATATCAGATGATTCGATACCAATACGATATACGTACCCATATCGATAGTATCGGAACATCCCTAATTGTGAGACCTCGTCCCAACACAATCACTCGAATTGTCAATGTACAAGTGCTTTATAGGGACAATAATCGATAATGCATTGTAAATATCAAGATAATCGATTGTTGCAATTATACATTGAGTTTGCTTCATTCAATGTTCGGTTGTAACTGTTGTGCTTGAGTTGTAGACCCAATGTAGTCGGCGTTTTGGGCTGTTTGAGCGTTAACACTGATATGTTTCTGCGATTTTCGACCGTTCCAAATGTACCAACGACAAAAAGAAGGCGTCGCCAAGCGATACTTCACACTGTTTTGCATGAAGAGGCTCAAATACGGCCACACGATGTTGCATTGACGCCGTCAATTTCTGTATTATTCGCACTATACGTTTTTTTCTTTAAAAATGTATTTTTTTGTCGCTGTTCAATTGTATTTCCGAGCTCCTTCAAGTTGAATACTCCGGAATACGCCTCGAGAAGCGAATGTTTCGCAAAACAAACGGAATAATGAAAACGTTCTAAATAATAAAGACGCTAAAGATCTCGAGTTTCATCAAAGCCGTGAATGAGAAAGGCCCTTAATTATTTATCCGCTTCTTCAAAAATCTCCGCGCACGAATAAGCCTAAAAACAACGTAGCACTCAGATTTTTTTTCGTACAGTGTTGTTATAGTAATAATTGTGTGCAGTTCCGGTAAGCGGTTTGCCGCGATGATTACACTTTGAAATAAGCAAACCGTTCAATTCTCCGATTCGAAGAAGTAATCAGAATCTTAATCCTCTATTGCTCATTGTAAGAGAAACAAATTCAAATCCGTTTGATCTCAATTACGTGAGTGCTGAACCCCAGGAACGGGCGTGAGGAAGCCCAAGGTGATTTTCGCAGGATGGCTCACCTGGTGGGTCAAAGATGTGGCTGTAGCTTGGTTTCGCATATGCGAAGTCCTAGGGAGAAGGCTGGTGGGCTCCTGGGACAGGTAAACCCAATTACAATTCTGTGTCAATCAATGATAGTATTCGCTTAAAGGTGACAAAGGTTGGTGTGGCAGATGCCAAGTACTATGGCCACTTGGTGAATACATTCGACGAAACAATCCCCAATAGTTCCAAAGGGGTAACTTTGACACCCATTCTGCAAATGTGAACAAGATTGTGTTAGCCGTTTCGTCTGGAATCGAGCAAACTTCCAGCTATTGCGTCAACCAATCCATGCATTTTCTCTGGCCATGGAAGCAAAATACGGGTGAAAATGTGCATTTCGAACACGAGCTTTTCAGGGTCGTTGGCGTCTGGGATCTCATTTACTACATATTTTATTACATACAAATTTACCCACTCACTGACAAAGCAGTAATTGGATTAACACGTACACCGAGTGAGGAAAACTATGACATTCTCTTAGCTCTTTTTACACTTGTAATGTATTTTTCGACTGCTTTCGAGTTTTATACCGGCGTACATTGCCGAAAATCACTTATTTTGGTTGGTTATGGGTCTAATTGGCTATCTATTACCCATTTTGACTATGTGTTTTCGAGATTTCTGCTACCTAGGCGTGTGGGTTATCATTTTCCACTAAATTATGCACATGAATCGATTAGAATGGGTCCACCCACTGTTTCCCCCATGTTGAAGAAATGAATCTCCCTGCGCCTGGTCCGAGGTTTAAATTAGTGTCCATGCGCCTGGTTCGAAGAATAACTAACCAGTGTGAATGAATTTGCAGCGTTTTTATATTATACCACAAGATGAGTTGTCATACACCTTCGCATACGTTCTATTGAGACGAATGATTTTACCTCGCGTAATATGTCTCTCATTTTCCACATAGAATCAGCCAGAGTTGAATCCTTGATCAAGAAGCGCCCCTGTCGTTTAAATATTGGTACGTATTTCTCTTCCCTAACGCAGGAGTAAAAATATTTCATAAAGATGACAATTAAAAAAAAAAAAAAAAAAGTTTATTGCCATTGCGACGCAGGCATTCCAATAAAAGTTGTGGGAACCGGCTACGAAAGGCGGGCTGGAGGTTACTCAGCGACTTGGAGATCGATATTGCCAGATATCGATCAGATCTGACATCCTCTCTTGTCCACCCCATCCAAGTAAGTTTGTTCGGTCATTGGTTCTCCTCTTGCCCCTCCATCGGCCTCATTCGGTTGCTGATTGCGCGCTCCGAGTCGCGTACGCGGTCCATTTGACAACTAGGAAGTCGCAAATAGATGTTCGACTGTTGGTCAATTTCGTGCTGAGTGACGCCGAGTAATAATTCAATATGTGATGTATGATCCGGATTCGTTTGTTGAGCTCAATCATTAATTTTGAGTTCTAACTCGCGTTTACTTGAACCAAAATTATCACTTTTGCCAACTAAATAGACATGAAAGAGTTTTCATCAGTTCAAAACCTACCAAACAGACCAAAATAATTTGCTCTGGTTAGTTTGGCTTCTTCTCAGTCTAAATAATTTTTGAACTACGAATGGTTATTTGCGAAAAAATTGAATACATTTGTGCGCCAGCGAGAATTTGTGGTATGCTTAAATTAATTGTACTGTGATGTGATCTTTGCCCTCTGCATTAGATAGACTGTATTGATTGAGGGTGAAAGTCAGGTTTACCCGTCACATCTACGACTCCGCTTTGAGGCGAAGTTTACCCGGCGGCTCCGTCGCCGTGGCGGCGACTGTGTAAATCTCGTTCTCGCCGGCTCATCTCGGGGATGGAGCGAACCTCAAAGCAAGCCCGCGTGTATGGAGCGGAGATCTTGCCGGCTGTGAACGTCTCTGGGGCCGATTTATCCCGTCCCACGGCGGATCCCTTCACAACCCACGAAGCTCACAGCTTCACGAAGGGGCGGCTCCCCCTCGCTGCTTCCCGTTGCCAGGGCGACGCACCTACAAAACCTTTTTCCCGGGTTTTCCCCCTTCGGCTTTTAACGTTACTGGGGGGGAGAACGGTCGTTCGAGCCGGGAACCTGGCAGAGGGTGAAACACCGGCCCTGTCTGGGCCAATCTAACCGAGTTTCGGGTTGGAAAACTCGGTAATTACCGCGGGAGTGCTAATACATCGTCAACGTGTTTTCCCTCATTAACCCCCACCCCCCAGGACCACAAGAGATCAGTGGTGGTCGTTACCGACGGGTTTTCAACTGACCTATCTCTTCGTAAGGATTTCAGTCCCCACATTCAACCAAAATGATCCAAAAACAACCGCAATTTATCATCAAACAAAATTTCAAAATTCCTATATAAACGAATCCCCTTCTAGCTCCAAACGGCCTTCCCGACTAAAACACATCATCTCCAACGCCAAATTTTTCATCGAACACTCGTCTGCCGTGGGCATCGCAAATGCATGACCCCTCATAAATAGCACCTTCGAGATTCGTGCTCAGAGCCATCTCATCAAATACCCATGAATCGGATTGTTGCGTCCCGGGATATGTGTAAGGTCATAATGAATGAGGTCAAATCATAAAAGCTTTACGAGGCAAACTTACTGCCCAGCAACAGGCGAGTGAAATAACTGTAGCGTCGGAATAAATGGGAAGCGATTTCGTCGCACCTACGTTTTGTGATACCCAAAATGACCAGAACTTTGAAGCGAAAACGATAGAAATGCTTTTCGGACTTAAAAAAATTTTTTTTTTTATGTAATGAGTGTGCTATGAGTGAAATATTACTTTAATATCCAGAAAATTTGAATAATTTTGTTCTTCATAGTCGCTCAAAACCACATAATTGTCGGTATTCTTCGAAGCTGAATGGTCTTGGAGGCTGTAAGTGGCACTTTGTTTTCAGGATTCCATACAAACAAGTGGTTTGTTACGATTTTGCTATTCTATAGACCGCCTTTTACGGTTTGCTAATTCGAATAAGAAAGCAATTATAATTTGTGATGCAGGATGATGTATGGCCGCGCAAGAGAAAATGTTCTCTCAATCTCTATAGGAACGCTATGGTACGTATCACGATTACGTATAAAGAGACCTGTGGCCATTATACCCAGCTCTCCGGCAAGATGGAAGCGGCGGCCTGAAGGATGAGAGGCCTCGCAAGATGAAGCGTGACTTATCTCTCCCCGACTCTCCGGCAAGATTGAGAAGGCCGTTCTCGCGAGCCAACTTCCCCTCGTCGAACGGTTTTCACCCGGGACCCGGAGCACCGGGGTGGAGTTCAGTGAACCTGGCGATGGCGCGGACGACCCTCGCGTATGTACGCGGACATATGGAGCGGCCTCTCCCCTCGCCGTGACGGCGGAGCAGGTGGCCGGGGCCAGCACCTTTACACGGGGTGTCTCAACCCCACGTACGACGGCCGTTCGTGTTCGCGGGTCGTAGAGCTCGTAGATTAATTTCCATTCCACGTTTCGGTCACATATGAATGGGCTCATTGTGAGCTCACTAACTGGAGCTCGCAGGAGCACAGATAAAGAAACCGTTATGGAGAATAAAATTGTGTGACGGAATTGATGTTATGCTTCATGAAGTTACCCCACCATGATCATCACAGTAAGCGAACCGACTGCAGCACACATTGGGTCAAATTGTGTACGTTTAATCATAATTTTCACATGATTCTCTCTTGGGCCGGGTACACACGTTGAGGATTCCCCGTTGAGGCCAACCTCTCCGGCCGACGGACCGTGTGGACGGGTCGAGGCCTTCAGTTGAGGCGGACTGTACAGGCAGCCAGGCCTTTCCAATTTTTGGAAAGGCCGCCTGAGGCCGGGGTTCCGGCACTACAACTACACAGTTTCCTCAAAAGGCCTCGCGCGTCGTGTGGATGCTCCGTCCGGCTCCGGCCGCCTCTGAGGTTTTCCTCAGAGGAATTCCTCTCCGGAAATCCTCAACGTGTGTACCCGGCCTTGCTCTCTTTCTAATTTTCCCCACCTCTAAAACAGCTCTGAAAAAAATGATCAAATATGCAATTTTCTCACAAATTTGGATCAAGTACGCGAAACCGTTTTACAATGATTGATGATAGCCGTTGTGGTGGATTAAGGGAGAACACAGAATATTTAACAGTCTTGAATCCTGAAGGAAACTACTTAATTTCTGGCAAGATGGCAACCCTGTTGTGTACGATTGAGAGCGAGGGCTTCGAGGCCATTAGGAGGATATAATCAACCGGAGACGCAGGAATGCATTAATGAATAAAACCCCCCTCGCAAGCTGTCCTATGACGGAGGGGGAGGGGGTTTCTGACGATTTTTCCTGGGCCGCCCCCGGGCTACGGGGGAAGGGGGGAAAGAGGGCTTTCCGAATCGATTTAATCCATCGACCTTCCGTCCGTGGGCGGGGAGGCCCAGGGAGGGTTAGATAAAGTTTAGTAAATAGGAGGCTGTGTGACTCAACTGAGGGAACTCCGTGGGGCCGGAGGTGGTGGTAGTAATCACTGTGAGTCAGCTCTCCGGGGCTCTCTCCCTCGCCGGTTTTTCGGAGGGAGCCGGGGAAAAGCGGCCGGTGAAATAAAGAACGAGTCTGAGGGGGTCTCGAGGGAAAAACCCCGTCAGAGCTCAGATGGGCTTCAAACGTCTCTCGAAGCCGAATATTAATCATCAACTCCCACGAGCCTCTGCTGTAACGGGCTTCCCTGCAAGATTGCGAGCGTCATGTTGAACATCAAGTAAAAACGCTGCAAATTCATACACAGGGGTTGGTTATTCATCGGACCAGGCGCACTTCAGAGACTCATTTCTTCAACATGGGGAAAATGGGGGGAAACAGTGGGTGTGGCGGGTCCCAGACCCATTCCAATCGATTCAGGATCCAAAATTTAGTGGAAAATGATACCCCACACGCCTAGGTTCCAGAAATCTCGAAAACGCATATTCAAAATGGGTAATATATACCCAATTTGGTCCATAACTTCTTCCTGTGGGTGCCGATCGTTCTGGGACCCATTTCATTGGATTCAGCGTCCAAAATTTAGTGGAAAATGATACCCCACTCGCCTAGATCGCTCAAAATCTCGAAAATCCATTTTTCAAAAAACACATTTTGACCCCTACCCCGCCCAAATTTGGTCCGATCGGGCTGAAAAGTTTGGAGGATCGTCCTAGGCCGGTATTAGACCCCTGACCCAAATTTCAGATTTTTAAAAATTTGTCGTCGCGCGGACGGCGGACGGACATTGACCTTTTTTGATCTAGACACCATGAAACGTCCAGAAAAAAAATTTTGAGCCGAATTGGAGAGGTTGACCTTTTGCATGAAAACATAGGTTGATTCAAGGAATAACCAACAAAATGACGCAATGATCCGTATCACTTCCAGCATGTAGATGCTGGAAGACCAAATAGTTCAACCTCTCCTAAAAGCTAACCCCAGGAAAGCTATTGTTCTGCCACTCAAATTTACAATGGTATCATCCGTCTAGCCCACTTCCCATCAAATTGGAAACACGCATTAATTATTATGATCCCAAAGCCAGGAATGAACCATCGCAGCATAGATGGATATAGACCCATTAGTCTACTTTCTATCCAAAGTGTTCGAAAGGCGACTGTTTCCTAAAATCCTCCACTATCTTGAACCACTTCTACCTACTACGCAATTTGGTTTTCGCCCCAGCCTCTCGTGTCCTCAACAGCTTCATCGGGTAGTACACAAAATATTGCACACGTATGAACAGAAACAAGCATGCATTGGTTTGACCATCGATAACGAAAAGGCCTTCGATAAGGTTTGGCATTCCAAATGAAGCCTCATCTTCCAGACACCTACTACAGGATCGTTCAGTCCTATTTATCAAGGAGAACATACTCGATCATATATGGAGGAGCCAAGTCACGTGCGCATGCAATTAACGCTGGTGTACCGCAAGGCAGTGTGCTGGGCCCGTTCTTCTATCTAATTTACTCAAGTGATTTTCCCAGCAGCGATAATATAGTCACTGCCATGTTTGCTGACGACGTAGCTGTTCTATCGTGAGGGTTCATGTAGGTTGATGCAGGAGCATATACATTCAATAAAGAGAGGTCCCGTAACTGGCGCGTCAAAGTGAATCCCTCTAAATCAACTCTTGTTAAGTTCACATACCGTCGAAATTTAACACACCACCGAATTACCATGAACGGATCAAACGTACTTGAGGCTGACCATGTTAAATACTTGGGTCTGATACTCGACAAGAAGCTCATCTGGCATGAACATCTGAAATCTATAGGCAGAAATGCTCGCACTAGGATGCACGTTCTCATGCCTCTACTTGCCAGAAATGCCCTAACCCTTCACACGAAGAGATTGCTATACCAACCTCTCTCTTATCAGGCCTACATGGCAATATGGATGCCACATCTGGGGATCAGCCTCAGATAGCCAAATAAAAAGGTGCAGACAGTCCAAAATCGAAAATCCAAAATTCTTCAGTCCCATAATAACATGGAACTCCAAAATCTACAGATTAATCAACCACCTGCTCGAGACCAAAGAAGGCTGAAGAGAAAAAGAACAATTGATCTAACCGTTAATACCTGATTAGTGCAATTCTATGTGATATACTCGTGTTAAACATCTAAATGTTAATCAAAATTATTATACCTGTTGAACATATAATTTATTTTCTATTAACTATTTAAACTAATATTGTTAAGACTGTAAAAAAAAGTCTACAGAACATGAATTCTATCCACAACTTAGATCAAAATTAAATCACCTAAATTCCGTGGTAATTTGAATGAACTTTTTAGAAAATGCGAGATTTCTTTACCATTTCGCTGGATTAAGTTGAAATTACTAATCTCAATAGAGTCAACAGTGAGTGGCAAATAAGGTGCAGTTAACAAATTTCGTGTTATCGAGTTGACATAGATGTAACAATTACCTGGTTGGAGGTTGCCTCGAGGTTTAGCTCCCAAAATGGCTAAATTTACGTTGGCTTTCCTTCCGTCAATAATTGGATTGGGGTCTTTACACGCTCGTTCTGCTGCTGGTCTGTCGCCCATGATAACCTGAAACACATAAAAATGACATCGAAGAATTAGAATGGGTACGAACGACAGGGTGAAACGTGAATAACTGAAACAAAAGGGGAGGTTCTCGCCTGTTAGTGCGGTCATTCCCGTAAAAATGGTAGTCGTGAAGGTCGAAGCTCTTTCGTTAATTATTTTCTTTTTAAGCAAAAAGTAAATCAAAAATTAGCCAACCATATACTAGTAATTGATTGAAAACGTATAGCAGTGGGGCTTCAGGAAACAGGCCATAAAGGTGTGACGGGTTGCCAACATCTTTCCTGGTTGTTTCAGGCAGCCAGTTCATGGTTGGACAGACCAACTGATAGTTTGTGGGCAACGTTAATCTATCAAACAACACAGTCAGGACAGGACGTCGTTGCTGATGCTTTTACACTGCCGGATGACCAATTGCTGGTCAGTTGAGAGACAGTCTGCTCAGGCTAACATTATATATCAATCCGACTTATAAGTGCACCACCATGCTCGACAGCTGACTGGCAGACTGCAGCTCACTCGCTTTACATTACCTCCACCAGGTTACAAAGCATAGGACGTCCTGATGGTAACACTGGAAGCCGCAGCAGGATGATCTGCCACACTCGATATTTGAATCATGAACTTTTCCTGCGCAAATCTATTAGATAGAACACTCAACGAACGAAAACGTAAAACATACGGCGGAGAAGAAAAAAAACTCAGGAAAAGAAACGAGCGGGAAGATCGAATGAATTATTTGGGTCGCATGAATAATTCGACGATACAATGACCATGACACGCGATTTTAGTCTGATGGCTCTAACTGGTCTTTGAAAGTATCGACGGTCAATGTATTATAGAACGGGGTTGTTATTAACGATGAATTAAAGACATGAGGGGAAATCTCAAACGAGGAGCAAAAAGAAAAAATGAGAGAAAATAATTAGAGATGATTTTTCAGTATTACGTACTTTTCATTTATTACAATAGGTAATGACAGGTAACGAGGTAATGTGACGTCATGAATGATTGACGATGTCCAGTCTAACCAGTAGAGCGGATTTTTGGTTTTTATATTCAAATTAAAAGGACAGATTTCCTCGGCAAGAGATGAAAAAATAAGAAAACCCCTTGATCTGCGAAGAATTAACAAAAGCCCGCTGAAGATTACTTTCCATTATCGTTTGTCAATAATGGAAAATTTCCCCATAAACCTCAAAAAATCTGAAAGAGCGACAGAAATTTTGAATTGACTCGTTCCGAGTAACTTTAGACTTCGGTTGGGGGATTCTGTTACTGACATCGCGACAGTGAATTCCAATTTTGGTGTTGTTGAAGCACTTTGAACAGGTGAGAATGAGAGGGGGTGCTGAAATTCTGTCTTTGTTAATAGGATATTCATTGGAGTGCGAATGAGTTCAAAATAAACGGACGAAGCTCCGCCTGATCAGATCACGATTACACGAAGGAGCCACTCATTCGCACCACATGAGAACGTGGTGAGGCAAAGTGGTGGTGGCGGAGGGGGATGAAGGGTTATCATGGGGGGGGGGGGGGTCAGGAGCGATGCGAGCGCCTCCATTAGGTTCCCTTTGTAACGACCTTCCGAAGGGAAAACAGCCCCGGGGAGAAGCTTCGCCGCAAAATTAACTAAAGGCCCCGGAGGTGCATCACGGCTTTTGAGCCGGTTCACGTTTATTCTCCCGATAGATAACTGAAATTCCCCCACCCCTTTCCCGCGGGCGTTCCACTTGAAGCTCGTCGGAACGCATTAAATCTACCTCGACGAGAATAACCCGGCGAACCGTCGTTTTCGATTTGCCCCCCCCCCTTCCCACCACATACCAAAACAAAGAACTTTGGACACACAACCCTATAGGTCAAGGGAATGTTTCAATTGCACGCGTAGTTGGGATTTAGAAATGCAGAAATACCGATTGGAATCCAGATGTATAACTAAGGCTAAATTCACAATAGGCATATTATCACGAGAGGGTCACAACGGGCAGTTGCAATATAAAGCAACTAAAAACAAATTCCTAACGACTACTCTCGGTTGTGTTGCTGTTTTGGGTTCCTTTCATTAGACAGCAACACAAAAACGAATTCCCAACGAGTATTCCTGATTGTGTTGCTGTTTTGGGTTCCTTTCATTAGACAGCAACACGAAAACGAATTCCCAAAGAGTATTCCTGATTGTGTTGCTGTTTTTGGTTCCTTTCATTAGACAGCAACACGAAAACAAATTCCCAAAGAGTATTCCTGATTGTGTTGCTGTTTTTGGTTCCTTTCATTAGACAGCAACACAAAACGAATTCCTTACGAGTATTCTCGGTTGCGTTGCTGTATGGGTTCCTTTCATTGGACAGCAACTACTTCACGGCCATTGCAATACACCCCTGGGTATAAAATGGAATCAACCTGGGCGTAGAAAGGATCCACATTGTGGCGAGTCCAGAGCACTCTTCAGCAGAAGTAACCTAACTATTTCACATTGAATATTTTGCCACTGTGGAAACGCTCCCCACTGTAGCGACGCTCAGTCAGTACATGGCGTATTTTACAGTACAGTATTCCACAATTTCGCAATACAAATAATATTGATCTAATGCACAATACCACAGACGCCTTATTTAAATTCAGTTTTACGTTATCATTCAGAACTTTCTCTCATGAATGTAGTTTGTGTTATCCGCGACAAAATGGAAGGATCGGTATTATTCTCAAAATATATACTGTCAGCAAGAAGGTTATTTTACTCTTCAAATATCAGTCGGCCTTAACTTAGGTCAATTTCGGTTTAGGGATGCGATTTGCACAAAAACTACACTTTTATTCCAACACTTACGTTCATTTGAGCATCACAGTGTAAATAATGAGGAAATTATTCCATTTAGAACAAATTCCCGTCTGTGAAGCCTTCTACTCTCAAAAATTACGCTGATTGTGACTTGGTTTATGTTTTCTGAACGAAAAAACCCTTGACCTCAACCTCCAATGAAGGAACTCCAATTCTGTTTATTATGTACGAGTATACTCCAACGGATGTCACTCTCAAGAAACCGCATTCGAAGAAAGACGGCGCAGTGAATAGGCAATGACCAGTAAGACCGAAACATCTTGAGGGCGAGATTATGTCAGCAGTGCATAACAACTTTCGACTGCCGTAAACTAGTGTTCTCGTAAGATAGAATATGTAACTTTTTTTTTTTTTAAATCAAGTTTTTCAATACTACGAATGGAATATTTTTGAATTTGAACGGCAACGAAAATTGAAGTGAAAAGAGTGATTGTAAGTCCGAAAGAAATAATAAGAATGTAAGAATGGAAGGCGATGAATTCAGAAATCTTGGATGATGTGTGTTCTGTGAAATCAAATACTCGCACCTTGAAGGTGATTCAAGTGTCTAACTGAACACAGGTGGGGTGAATGCGTCAGAAGGGCGGATCACACGGTGGTGGACACCATATTGTGGAACGGGTGAATTATTTTGGTGAGATGAACCAATTACGCGAACATAATTACGCGGCGGCCTGTGGTTCATATGACGCGGATGGAACAGTCGAGAGCAAAACGGAGGGTACGAATGTGCTGTGATAGGCGGAGTCGGCCGGTAGCGGTTCCGGCTCCGTTTTGGGCAGTTCGCCTTTCACCCGGTTTATTTTTGGCCGGTAAACCGCTACGGTTTTTCCCCCCGATGACCGTCTTTTCGGCAACCGAGTCCTTAACGTCGACCGGAGCTCTAATTGCATTCCTGAGTGAGGATCGATCACGACGTGACTTTGCTAGCGGCTCCACCTGGGAGCGCCACCCGGGGTGTCGTTCAACTATAACAACACTTCCGAAGTTCGATAATTACCTTCTGATCACGTTAACCGACGGAGAGGAACAAACTAAGGGTTAGAACGGTGACTTCGGCCCGATGGGCCTTTTTGATCAAACTGCTCGTAATCGCCATTCCCATTTTACCTTAAAACAACGAGTACATAAATCACGAAAGAATTAATCGATGTTGTACTATCCCGCGACATGTATTACTTATTTCAAATTCTTAAATTTGAAAACTTGTTAAACAATTTTTTTATTGGAGTGGAAAGTCGGCAACCTGACGAAGAACCTTAAGAAAGTACTCAGGTAGTTTTAAAGGTCTCAGTTGGTCACGTGACGTCAGAGCCGGAGTCACCGGTAGGCATTGAGGAACGGAAATATCCGCGTTCGTGAAGGAAGTGCCCGTGAGGAAACGGATGCGATCAGCTGGTCCTAACAGAGGGGCTTCACCGGTGCACGAACGGCGATTGGGGAAGGGAGGCGCTTGATCCTAAGGAGCCGGGCATATCAGCTGGCCGGCGTCAGCTGCTACTCCCCGCTCCGCCTCGCAGCCGTTGAACCCGTCAACAAACATGATGATTCTTGACAGAGGGGGCATTTCATGTATGGTCTCCGCACACGCCCTCGCATTCCTGTTGCGAAGAGTCTTCCCGCCGACACATTATCCTAAGCATGTTCCAATTTCATTCTCCCCAATAGGCTTTATGCAAACTCCTCGTACGTATACAAAAATGAACAATTGAATGAATTTTGGCTCGGCAGAGCTGACCTCCGGACAGAAACACCTCACCGGGCATTCAAAGGGCAGCTCGACGCTCTGTTCTGGATTGCCGCCTATCAGCGTGGCCGCCTCCGATAAGTGCGGTTGACTGGTCCAAAACTTCCGACTTCCGTTGCTCCATTGTTCCAATTAACGGCAAAGTTTTTCGCTCAACGGAACCGCTCGGAAGCCGGCGTTTGCGCACCGGCGGTAAGATAAATTCAGTGCCCCCTCCCCTTATCACTACTGGTGTAACCCGAAAAATCCATTTCGGTTGGTTATTCCATGAATAATCAACCTGTATTCATGCAAAAAGTCAATCCTTCAAGGTGTCTCCAACCCGAAGTCATGTGATAAATAGTATCAGGTTGGGCCATTGGGAGGGTGAGGTTTTAGTGGATTGGACTTCCACATAACTGGAGGAGGCCGACCCTAGTATAAAAAAAAAAAAAAAAAAAAGTGTCTAGATCAAAATTTTATCAAAAAGTCAAGTCCGTCAACCGTAGGCCGTAGGCCGTACGTCGGCCAAAAGCTAGTGAAAAAGAAGTGTCTCTATCTACCAATTTCAAAAGTGGGTTTTCGAGATTTCTGGTACCTAGGCGTGTAGGATATCATTTTCCACTTAAATTTAGACGCTGAATCGACTTGAATGCGTCTGGTTCGAGGAATAATCAAACCCTGTGAAATTTGCAGCGTTTTTTTGTTGAATAACGCGTCAAGTATGCGATTTTCACATTTTGGAGTGCAAAAACGTTACAATATTATTGGGACAAACACCGACGTACTACGTAATAGGCCTAAATCAAAATTCCGTCACCATTTCATGTAAAGTGCATCGTTTCAGAACTTCATTTTTCGCTTCTATGTAATTTTATAAAATCAAATCATGGAAATTTGTGCTTTTCAAATTAATCGCGTTTTGGGCGACGGGCCTGAAAAGTCATCAGACGAAAGATCAGACAATAGAAGGGTTTCTTCCAGTCCTCCCTATCACCAGGCTATCGATACCTTTCGATACTATCGATGTGTCGACGCCGAGGTCGGTGCGGTCGAGGGTGAATAGCAGCTCCAGTTCCAGTTTCCCTGCTATAAATGCCCCTTGTCACCTTCTATCTTACGCCCGATCCTCCTATCGGTAACTGTCTCGAGACCCGGAGGACGATAGCTGAAGGGGGTGCAATCGATCGATCAACCCCCCCCCCCCCCCCTCGTTTCACTCTTGCTGGCAGCAGTGGTTCCTATTGTTCCTTCTTTGACTGTTCCTCTTCATGACTGTGGCCGAAAGGGGAAGAACAATGAATTTTCGCTGCCCAGCGTTTGTGCCGAGAGTTCGCTTTGTGCGCGTCACAAACGCAATACAGGGTTGGGTATCGTGCGCTCGAAGCTGTTAAGGAGAGGGGAGGGGATGTGGTGCCTCCCCTGGCAAGAAGGGCGTCGTTTTAGTACTTTGCCTAATGAGAGAGCACTCGGATATTAGTCGGAGTTCCCAAAATTATTCCAACGTTACACTGTTCAAACGGAACATTGGTACAGCTTGAAATTCGTTCCTCATATAAAGAGGCGAAATCATCAACTCAACGGCGGCGTCAGGTGATCGGGAAAAACGACGGCGGCGGTCGGAATGCGGTCTTTATGCAAAGGCGAGGAAACCTTTTGCATGTCATTACTAATCTTATGCACATCAGGCACAAATGACCCTACTGAGCATCCAATGTCTTCTCAATGGAGCTCCCTTATCTCAAGTACCGTGATGACTTATTTCGTGTCCTTTTTTGAGCACTCAATGTCTTCCCAATGAAGTTTTATCACAAGTACCATAATAGCTGACTGATTTGTGCTCAGTTTTGACCAAGAGATGGTCATTGGATGGATTAGATTGTTCAAATAGATGTTTTCTCCACACAAAATTTAGTCCAAATTGATAATAGACTATTTGCAAAATACCCACCTTCACAAAAGCCACATGCAAATGAAAGGAACATAGAACCGTAATAGAGCCCAAGCGCATTTCGAGAAATTTCAGATTTTTTGGAGCATTTAAAAGATTTTTTTTGGCTCAAACGGTGGACATACCTACATTTTGAATTTCGAATCCAGTTTGAAACGGTGAACATAAGAGGAGTCAAATAATGGTTTTGTTGTTCGAATGAGAATAATTTCCAAATGGAGTGCTAAATTTCAGATTTTTATAACCATTTTTAACCAAATTTTCATCCATTTAACCATTCTAATGAATTTATTTAGTCTGTTTTCTCCAGATATCAAAACTTGAGAGGGTATAAACGTTTTCAAAAAACCTTTTTCAGCGAAACATCTCTCAAATAATTATGTCGACAGTGATTTTTTACACGTCAGCTCCGGTCTCGACGAATCTGGGAGTTAATTACGATAGTTTTGGCTGGTCAGTCTGACAAAGGCCGCCTACGTCGAGTTTTCGTTCAACCAGCTCACTCATAGGAAACGGGACCGGAAACGGAAGTTGAGAGGTTCAGAGGGACGCGTACAGACCACCAACCCTGACCTTAACGTACTTACATGCATAAACACGACAGTTGTCCGCATAAGTTAACACGTCCGGGAGGCCCCGCACGTCGAGCGAAAAAAAAAATTATTAAGACAAAAAAAATTCTCTTCACCTCATTTTAGAGAAATTTCGCAAGAACTGTTTAATCGTCGACTTGTAAATCGATTAATTATTCAAGCGTCCTGATAGCACGGTATGAATAACCATTCAGGCTGAGGAAGGAACCGCGTCACCAGCTTATGAATAATACAAAAAAAAAAAAAAAAAAAAAAAAAAAAAAAAAAAAACCCCGGGCGTTTTGGAGGAATGTGGAGCGAGCAATTTTTCCGGTAACGTATGTTTGTTGAGGTTCACGACGAAAAGAGAACGCAACCCGAACAGGAGAACGGTTTTTAGAACCGAACCGAGTCAAAAATGACGAGGAAATTGACGATAATGTTTCGTTTACCTTTCCCTCAATTTTTTCCCTCCTCTTGAAAAACACTCACCTTACAAAAACATGAGCGAAAAATTCTCGCAAAACACATTTTTTCAAGGTAGATTTGATTTCAAATGACTTTCGAAAAACTCTCATTCAATTGTAATTCTTTTTAGTGGCCTATTCCCTCGAGTTTTTTTTTTCTACTGAGGGTTTTTTAATCCTTTTTTTTCCTGCGATGTTGAGTAAAAAAATGTTCTCTTCTAAAATGTAATCGCAGATGGGAAAACGGGGAGATGTCGCGTTGTAATACAATTCGTATGTTATTCTCCTCCAAAGCCATTCAACTCCTTTTCAAGAGGTACGTTCTAATTTAGATTTCATTGATCGATAAAAACGAGGAAAAGGACTCAGAGAGAATTTCTAGATTCTTATTTGAACTAGCTTTCACATAGTTGAATTATTTCCAAATATAGGGGATTAATTGCCAAAACGCGGATTTGGACGGGGAAGTGAAAGACGGTGAAAGGCACAAACGTCACAAATATAAGCCAATCGAACGAGGCAAAGACTTCGCCGTTGCTATTTCAAAGTAGAATATGGTTACATTGAGAGATTAGATTGAAACTAACGCTGACACTGACAAAGAGGTTTAAAGAAGGATATTGATAGTTCCTAAAGGGACGCTTTGAGGAAGTAAAGAAAAGTTCCAGGAGCACGCAAATACCAAACTCCTCGTGGAGAATTTCGAGACCAAATTTTCTTCTCCAGGATATTTTTAAGCTCAGTAAATTTCTCTAAATCGCGCAATATATTAAGACTACTAGTATCTTATTACACGGGTGTTCAGCCTTTTGAGGTAAACCAATCAAGATGTTGCAACAGACTGTTTAGCAATAAATAAATTATATGAGTCGACTGCTCCCGTGTTTACCTTAAGTCCCCGTAATCCTTTCTGTTCACCTAAGAATATTATGTCGTGTATTGTGAAGTAGGATCATATGCAACATAATAGCCCCCACGAAGCCCCTCAAATGGCCTCCTCGAGCCACCCGAAACACTCAATGTCTCTTGTCACATTTTCAAAACCCGTATAAAACACATGTTACCAACTAGGTACCCATTTCTCCGTGATGGCCTCAAGCGCGTAAACTCACGGTTCTAATTTTAATTTGTTTGTTGGCCTTCGCGCGCTCTCTGACGCCTGACCGGAGTAGTTGAAGCCCTACAGATATTTGTGATCGATAACTGGACTCTAATCTCCACGACTTTCCGGCCTTGGTCGTACGTTGTGCAGAGAGTGTTTCTGCATTGTGCAACCACTCGAATTCGGCTTGCGATTAGGTAACTTATTTTTCCGGGGCCACGAAATCTCCCGGTGAATCTTGTTGGCCCCAAAATGAACGGTTTGGAACATTTTCACAAGTTTTTTCACAATATTAAAGAAAATTGAGCATTCAGCTCCTCATTTACGCCGTCCATTTTGGCACTCCATTCTTACATAAGTCGTGCTCAAAATAATCACCGTTCATTATCTACGTTTGAAATCTCAAAAAGTTCCCGTTTTATGTCCTCACGTTGACGATCAAATGTGTGTACATATAAATTATTCTCGGGAGATTATAATCAAACATTCCGCTTCGATTGGACAGATAATTAATTGGTAGCCACCGTAGAACCTCCTATCAGATAGTCTTGCCCACTACGCTTGTTAAACCCTTTATTGACAGTCCTATAGTCAGAAACTCATCTTGCTCTGCGTCAATATGTGATCTCTTGGGCTGTGAACTGGGTACGTCATTACCTCGTTCTTCGGACAATACATCTAGGTATGCCATGTAGTATTATTACATTGGGTACTTTCGTGTTAACGCCTACCAATTGTCGAAACATCATTGAAAGCCTATTCGATATATCGAATCAGGTATGTTTGACTCCTATGTGCAAAGAGGTTTTTTATCTACAGGTTATATCTCCGTAAGTAAGTACGACAGTATGAGGTTGTACTTCGGTGCTGAATTCATGATGAGACGCCAGCACGAGAATTACGACGACCTTTTTGACAAAATTTTGGACGAAATGGCTGTCGGATGGCCACCTCAAGAATAGCCTTTTTTTAATTAGTTAGTTCTTTAGTAATAGTAGTTAGGTTAGGTTAGTAGTTAGGATTCGATATATCGAATTGGCTTTCAATGCTGTTTCAACAACTGGTAGGCGTTACCACGAAAGTGCCTTACATTGATACGCCGCACCAGAGTGTTTAGATTTCCATGTAAGTCGCCTTACATATCTCTTCTCTTAAATTTGAGGATGATTTTAAGCATTTGGCTTCTTTCCTGTCTTTTATCAACAAAAAGTGAGGTCAAAATTATGAATATGCAGGTCTAAACGTCAACATTCGTCTCAAAACCGCCAACTATTCGGCCCAAATGATGGTTTTGAACTAGGAGTTCTTATTAGTTTTTACGACAAAATTGAAACTTAAGTAGGTTATTTCGTTATATAAATGAAAAAAAACTTTGAATTAGATCATTTAGGCCAAGTATCTGAGACCAAAAGTCCCAAAAGTGCTTCCTAAAAATGGGTAGGCATTTCTACGAGTTAGCTGTTTTTCACATATATTCTGGCCATTCGTGGCCGCATATCAAAAATCGCAGATAGAACTGGATCAGTTGGCCGACTCATAAGGAGCCCCAGTAAAAATGTACGTTCCATGTTAAACATGGAACGTTAATCACGTCAAATAATAGGCTTGGAATTAGCAGCGAAAATATCTTAGGGATGACATCACCTAAGGGCGGCTGCATGTCAGCAAAAGATTTTAAACAACATGCGAAACGACCGGTCATGACTCGTAAGACCTGATATAAAATTTAATATTTTTGACAAAAAAAATAAAATGATAAAAGATTAGCCAAATCTTCTTTAAAACCAACAGAATTTCCTAGTTGGACAAGATATTCTTCCATATAATTTCACGGTTTATGACAATCGCCTGAGTGAAACTCACGAATTCTTGATGGGATTTGTGCAGGATTTGTGCCAAATACAAGATCGCAAAATCACGTTTTATACGCGTAGTTTGTAGAATAATTCATGTAACCGTACAAGCATCGGGTTTAGGGATGGTTTTTAAATCGCATTCATTTTTATTTTTCCTCCAACCTGCCTTGGCGTGCTTTTTTGCCTAGAAAAGTCACTATAATTTCAACCTGTGGATCCTAGCTGAATATCGTACGGAGTATATCTCGAGACAACCACCTGTCGGTCGTCCCGAGCAAGCCTCGTGAGGATCGCCGTCATAAATACATGCAGATTGATTCAAGGTCTGAATTACCAACTGATCAAATATGGATCGCTGCGTAACTAATGAGCAGATAAACCGTTCGGATACGTCGAGAGACGTTGTCGAGATGGGAAAAACAATCAAAATGCGTTCAAACTGTTCGAATATCAGAGGGAAAATCACGTAATTAGCGGATTCAGAAGATTGCAGTGAAACCTGGTCCTGACAGCGAAACCAAACCTTCGAAAGTTGAGTTGGCAGTGCTCCGCTCTAAAGCAACGAATATTTCCTCAAGTTTTGAAGTCTCAAACATTTGACAAGCTTCATGCTTCTTTACAAAGTCACGTCGTATTGATAAGAGTCGTTTAGTAGGACCCTACCTTTGATACAACATACTACCACGATTCACAATGCGTCAGAACCAAACTAAATACAAAATCTTATGGATTTGTGGCAACAGTTTCATGCTACTTGCAGAACATCAAACACGCGGCAAATTATTTCACAGTGGTTAGCTGTTCTAGGTGTAACTAGACAGCTTTACGGCAATCGGCCTAAAACCCAATCGACTCAGCCTTCAAAATTTAATGGAAAATATTACCCCACGTCCCTAGGTCTCCCCAAAATCTCGAAAATACGTTTTAAAACACTCATTTTCATCCATGCAAATTGCGCTGAAATGGTTCGAGAACCAACTAGAGCCAAAAACGAAAAACCCTGCAAATTATTACACACGGGTTGGTTATTCCTCGAATGGGGGAAACAGTGGGTGTGGCGGGTCTCAGTCCCATTCCAATCGATTCAGGGTCCAAAATTTAGTGGAAAATGATACCCCACACGCCTAGGCACCAGAAATCCTGACACACACAAAATGGGTGGATACATACCCATTTTGACCCATAACTTCTTCCGGTGGGTGCCAATCGTTCTGGGACACACATCATTGAATTCAGCGTCCAAAATTTAGTGGAAAATGATACCCCACACGCCTAGGTAGCAGAAATCCCGAAAACACATAATCAAATTGGGTAATAAATACCCAATTTGACCCATAATTTCTTCCAGTGGGTGCCAATTGTTCTGGGACCCATTTCATTGGATTCAGCGTTCAAAATTTAGTGGAAAATGACACCCCACTCGCCTAAATCACCCAAAATCTCGAAAATCCATTTTTCAAAAAACACATTTTGACCCCTATCCCCTCCAAATTTGGTCCGATCGGGCTGAAAAGTTTCGAGGACCCATCTCGGCTGGGAACAGACCCCTGACCTAAATTTCAGATTTTTAGAAAATTTTCTACTACCAAAAACGGCGTGGACAATGGACGGCGGACGGACATTGACCTTTTTTGATCAGGACATCATGAAACGTCCAGAAAAAATTTTTGAGCCGAATCGGAGAGGTTGACCATTATCATGAAAACATAGGTTGATTATTCAAGGAATAACCAACCAAAAACAAAATTTCAGATTTTTAGAAAGTTTTCTACAACCGAAAACGGCAAGACAACATTCGTACCAGCTTGTCCCCTTTTTGCGATTTTTTTTCCGAAAGTATATTGAATGAGTCTACACCAGAAACCAGATACCAGAATGTTTAATCATGGCACGAAAAAGTTTAATAATAGGTTAATCGGAATGGGGTAAGCTCAAATTTAGGATAAATTAATCGACGTACGTAATCAACAGGCATTGAAGTAAAGTGAATAGTAAATTTGAAGCTGAAATAATAGTAGTAAATTATATCATAATGTTTTTGATACATATTTAGTATCCCTACGCCATGTGTTTTCAGTAGTTGCAGCAGGCTTTCAGCGACTGACTTCAGTCCTGCTGCTGCTAGAAGGCCCTGTTTCCTATTGGTTCCTAGATGTATTATCTACCTCGTGTTAAGTAGTAGGTATAAAGCCCCTGTACCGAGCAGATGTATCAGTCAAATGCAACAATGTGACTGCGCAGGGTCTGTTTCTTACTCCTGAAGACAGTGAATACATTAGTTTTTTTGAGCATTTCTCGAATAAAGACAGTAATGTGAGGATTGGACAACAATGCGTATTCTTCTTATCCTCAGCTGACTGAAAGGACACCTTAGACGTCACAATCCAATATAATAATAATAAATTCTCATGTATGTTCGTGAAAAGGACGTGTGGGCACTATTTCATACTGCGGGAACGGCTCTTTTAACGGGTAAACGAACGTTCAAATTGAAACTGAAATTGGTAGTTTCTTGTCCCGGAAACATATAAGAACCATTTATTTTGGCTTAGCATTCTCCATCAAGTATGACATCATTCTATGGGGTAGTGCAAATAAAACTCTAATTAAAAAGGTGCAAACAGTTCAAAATCGTATTTTGAAAATTATATTAAATAAAAATATGAGGTACCCAACGTCCCATCTTCATGAACAGCTCGATTCAAAAAACAACTCAAATATTTTTAGTTCAATCATGTATACATTTATTTCGTTCTGGGATCAACAGTGAGCATGTTTCAGTTGCTACTAGCGATTTTTACTTTGAAATTTTTTTTCGAAATTTTACTTTGTCTGGTATAATTTTGCCAAGAGCAAATACTGAATTCTACAAAAGTTCTACAAATTCATAGGTCAAAGCTCTTAAATTTCTGTAGGAAAAGGGTATTAATGTTTTTCTTTTTGACAGCTTGGGTTCTTTTAAGAAAAAATTGAGCTCTAACTTATAGCTCACTGGCTTTCAGGATGATTTTTCCTTTCTTTTTCTTTTTTATATTCTCTATTTTATAATTTTTTGGTTCATTAGATAGTTTTGTTTATTCTTCCATATTGGCACTTAGTTCACCATTTCATGCTTTGCATTGTTTCTGATTTCCTGAACTCCGCTGAAGAGCACAAGTTTTTTTAAAACTTATTCTTCGGTGGGCAACGGTATTTATTTGAGTTATGTTAAATTTTCAAATTTATATAATTTTATCTTTTTTGTTCCCTTTTGGTTTGTAGTATAATTTATGTTATTGCCAATAAATGAATATTTGATTTGATTTGAAACGAACTCCGCAAACAAAGGGCTCTAGATACGCTTACAAGTCACAACGTTTATTCTGTTTATTCGACATGGGATCAACAATTCCTTCGTAATTGTTCGACAAGGGGCAAGCGAAATAAGTTGAATTCCCGTGAGAGAAACGAACTACACTTGAATAACCAGATAACAACAGCGTAACTTTATCAGCACGTCGAACCGAATAACGGAAAACAATTAACGTAAATGGCTCCCTACCGCTCGTAAGGTCTGGAAGCTTGTGAAGATACCCTCAACAGACGGTCACTAGTCAAGATTAAGCCGTTATCTTCCAGATAAACGAGAAGGAACCGAACTTATTCAATACGGTCGCCTGATTCTCATGAAAATATACGTTCGTTAACAAAGGAAACGATAACAAAACAGCCGACGGGAAAATGAACAAACAGGCAAACATTCGGTGGAATCGAGTTGACGAACGGCAAACGTTGGTGAATCTTTACCCTCATCTCGCTACTCCCAAATGAAAATGCGTTAATTGCATTCAATCAGTTCAATCCACGCCACTTCAGTTTCGACAGTTGTTCATAAATTAATTCGCTTGCATTTTGACGGACCGTTGAAATTTCCCACGTCCAAAAGGTCGTTGATGATCTAGAGACAATCGTAACAAGTTCAACATTCAAAAACACTGCAAATTCTTACACACGGGTTGGTTATTCCTCGGACCTGGCGCATGGAGACTCGTTTCTTCAACATGGGGAATGGGGAAAACAGTGGGTGCAGTGGGTCCCAGACCCATTCCAATCGATTCAGGATCCAAAATTTAGTGGGAAATGATACCCCACACGCCCAGACCGGTAATCTTGAAAACACATATTCAAAATGGGTAATATATACCCAATTTGACCCATAACTTCTTCCAGTGGGTGCCAATCGTTCTGGGACCCACTTCATAGGATTCAGCGTCCAAAATTTAGTGGAAAATGATACCACACTCGCCTAAATCGCCCAAAAACTCGAAAATCCGTTTTTCAAACAACACATTTTGACCCCTACCCCGCCCAAATTTGGCCCGATCGGGCTGAAAAGTTTTGAGGACCGTCCTAGGCCGGGAACAGACCCCTGACTCAAATTTCAGATTTTTAGAAAATTTTCTACTACCGAAAACGGCGCGGACAATGGACGGCGTAAATAAATTTCGTCCTCTATCGCGATTTCCAAAATTAAGCTGCATTGGCCAGTGGGAGATGAAAACTACAACTGTTAGGGAATCCAACGATTGTTCATGTTGAATTGCATAATCGCACATGACGTTCCCTCTCTCCTTTCAAAAACCAAGAGTAGGGGTGAATCAGGGTCTTTGCTTCACGTACTAAATTTAAAAAAAAATGTTCTAAACAGTCTTCAAAATATGTTAGCCGTGTTAAGTAAATAAACCTCGTATTGTTCTTTATTTAGTTAACGGCGTACCTAGAAGACTCAAAATCAACTCAAAATGTTAGCATGATTTAAAATCGGGGAAAGGTGGAACACTTAACACACTTTAATACACGAAAATAAACAAATTTCAAAAATTGGGTTAATTCATAGAATAAAAAAGAACGAAAGGAAGTTTTGGGGGGTTACAATCTCACGTTTGACTTTGAAATCTACCCTACGCGATTCTATAATCACGAAGGCAAAATGGTGGATATGGCTGACTTGAAACGAACTTTTGAAGACCAGACTACTGAGAAACACAGGAAAAGACAACCTTACAGTTAGTATGACGACTACAACATCTTTATTGAGTCATGATAGTGTGATTATAATGCGCGTACGTTATCATATGTAACGAACTGGTTTTCAAAACCACTGCAGTTGGTTTTACAATTGTGTTATTGTCTTTTTTTATATATAGAGTCAACAACACGAAAGTGCGTCTCGGCTATTGAAAATAATTTTGTCCTCTAACCTAAGGACCAAAGGGGGAGTGTTAGGAACACAGATTCCTAATGAAGAAATTGCTGGAGGTGGTGAGAGGACATGTGACGTCACCAAGACGGAAACAGGATGGATTTTCCCCGCTGAGATTAGCGGGCTTGTTAAAGATGTTATCACTTCGTAAAACTTCCGAATATTTCAGTCAGAATATTTCCCAACTGAAAACTGTGGTGGATGAAAAAACGTCATAGAACCAGATCTGATTCCCTTTGCCGACAATTTCATCGTTTTGTGGCTTTTTCAGGAGACAAGGAACTGAGAAGCCATCACACGAACCTGGTCTGGAAGGATGGAGGACAAGGGACAAAAGGGGCCCGCATATCCGTATCAAGTGTGGTCGACCTGTACACTGGTATGGAGTGGGAGGATGATTTCGACCTTTTTTCCCTTGGAAGGAAGGGAACGGATGGAAAGCGATATAAGGACTTCCGATTGCTTCCAACTTACAAGCCCAATGAGAAAACGCTGATCTGAATGTCGTCATACCATTCCTTCCATTTTCAGAGACATCAATAACTGTTCTACAAGTAATTCCTAAACCGCACGTTGTTCGCAGTTCCGTAAAGGACGTGTTGATTGTAGTCAATTACCTCGTTTTAAACTACCCTTGCTTTCATGATGGGGAAAGAAACTCAGTGACTGGATTCGACACTTTTACAAACGGATATTAGGTACACAAAATGTAAGGAGTTCCACGTAGGATGTACTACAGAAAACGATCTTCAAACTCGTATTTTGGTTGGTTATTCCTTGAATAATCAACCTAGTAAATTTTCTAAAAATCTGAAATTTGAGTCAAGGGTCTGTTCCCGGCCTAGGACGGTCCTTGAAACTTTTCAGCCCGATCGGACCAAATTTGGGCGGGGTAGGGGTCAAAACGTGTTTTTTGAAAATTGGATTTTCGAGTTTTTGGGCGATTTAAGCGAGTGGGGTAACATTTTCCACTAAATTTTGGACGCTGAATCCAAATAAATTGGTCCCAGAACAATTAGAACCCACTGGAATAGGTTATGGGTCAAAATGGGTATATATTACCCATTTTGAATATTTGTTTTTGAGATTTCCGGTACCTGAGCGTGTGGGGTATCATTTTCCACTGAATGTTGGATTTTGAATCGATTGGAACTAGTCCGGTACCCGCCACACCCACTGTTTTCCCCATTCCCTCCATGTTGAAGAAATGAGGCTCCATGCGCCTGGTCCGAGGAATAACAAACCCGTGTGTAAGAATTTGCAGCGTTTTTTAACAATAAAACATAATGGAACGATTTTTTCCTTCCTCTTTGAAGAAAATTTCTGGACAAGAAAATAATAATTGGCGCCAGTACAGTCAAATTCATAAAAACTCTGCGATTTAACTTATATGATACTATACACAAAATGTATTCCTTCTCAATGGCACCCTGTTACATATTCGGTGAACTCAACTACTTTCCTAGTAGGAACACAGGAAAAAACGTTTCTTGTTCATTTTTGAAAAATTGTAATTCTCTGTACTATTCGACAATTTTATCTCACATATTACACATCGACTTTTTATCGATACTTCCGATAGTATCGATAAAAATCCGCTTTGCCAGTTGTGGTAACACTGACTCCCGTGCAACTGATAGTGTTTGTGTTCGCGTGTTGGATGTAGTGTTCGTTATTTTGTATCTACTTTTACTCGTACGACAACGTCTATAGAAAGGAATGATCGGATCGAACGCGGGACTCGAAATTAAGGGTGCAGATTAATCTTAATACGGCAGCTGCTGAAGAGTGGGCCATTGGTTCGGGATTGATCAGCTCAGTACGGATGGGTACCTATATACAACACGTTGATATTTCGATACATCGATTGTCTTATGCGAAGGTAAAAGTAAAAAAAGCTTTATATATAGGTGACACTTGTTTCCGAGCGGAAAAGAAAGAGGACAAATTTGTGGTGGATAGTGATAAGAACACTGATAACGCATTTATAATATACTTCCCTTATATAATGTCTTCGATTTGACGAAAAAAAAGTTCTTTTGAGCTTGGTAAAAGAATTGAAGATGCTTTTATCAACATCCAACGATGTTTTTGAAGAATCGGAAAATCGATACTAATTTACTCATTCATTCAGCGCAGACAGTACTAGAAAGGATGAAACCAAGCAGTTAATTGTTCCATGAAGTGTAGAAAAGTAGATATATGAGGCAGAATAATCAATAATAGTTCACGAAGTTAGGTCCGAAGATTCGTCGAACCCGACGAAACTCGGACTACGGATAAGTACAAAACTACGGAAAACGATCGGTCTAAGTGGAATAGGTTATTCTCATGTAGGCTTCTGAATTATGCTGCATTTTTTATCGAACGGAAAACGTTTTCATAAGTAATGCATGTATCAATCTGTGTAGGACGTTCGATTTCAATCAATGTTCTCGGGATGTTCGAATTACAAGCCGCTCAACACCTGAGGAAGCACTAGGATGAGAAGAGACTCGCAAATATCACTCTTTTCTTCTTGCTAAATTTTTTTCGTGAATTATTTTGTTGCGAGCTGGCACCTGTGCCTGTCAAATGGGCTGCCAGCGTCGCAGGATCAACGACCTGTGGAGGGCTAAGGGTCACTTTTGAGGAATTGTGCGTCGTATCGAATTGGCTGGAACCTTCCTGTTTGCTCGAGACAACACGTCGAGTTCCCAGAACCAGGGAAGGTTTGAGAAGGTTCTCGGCCAAGGCAGCCAGTATAAAACGGACCCAGGAACGCCGCGGAGTTCAGTTCAGTTCGGGGTCCAAATATAGACGCATCGTGTTATAAATCGTGTTATAAATAGTGCGATAACTGCGTTACAACTGTGTATTGTGCTTTGTGATTGTGTAAGTGCGCAAATGTGAACAGTGTATTCAAGTGAACAATTGTAATAAATTATTTACGAAGAATATAAATCGTTACAATTTATTGCAACTGATTTTAAATACATCATCTAGCAATATTTGCTCGCAGGATATCACATGGGTAAGATAAGATTTCAGAAAATCTTAATCTTGAACGTTAATAAGCATTATGCACGGGACACAGTCACAATCACATTCACTCTAGCTGGCACAGCAAAGTCAGGTCCAGAGGTTTATTGCGCTTGAGTCGCCGAAGCTCGCCAGCGTTGTCAAGAACGTTGAGCATCTCCGGGTTCTCATTTTATGAAGGCGTTGCTCGTGCTTCCTTGAGAATTTGACTATAGTTTCATTGACAGTTTCAATCCTCAGATCCCGATGGATATCGGTGTTACGCATATACCAGGGTGCGGCAAATATACTTTGCAGAATTTTGTTTTGCAAGGTTTGGATCATCTTAATGTTGGATTTTTTGGCACAGCCCCAGAGTTGTATACCGTAACTCCAGATGGGGCGAAGAATCTGCTTATAGATGAGCAGCTTGTTGTGAAGGGAGAGATGGGAATGCCTTCCCATAAGCCAGTACATGCTTCTGAACTTGATCTTCAGTTCTTCTTTCTTCTTTTCTATGTGCTTCCTCCAGTTGAGTTTTGAATCCAGAGTCATACCCAAGTACTTGACAGAGTCAGCGTAGGGTACTACGGTCGAGTTTACCTCAACTTCCGTTGTTGGCACTTGCCGATTGGTGAAGTTGACGTGAACTGACTTTGTTTCGTTCAACTTCATTCTCCATGTTTTAGTCCAACCTTATTTGTTGCCTCCTGCAAATGGGTAGTCGCGGCATCGATATCAGCCCCAACTGATAGGATAGCCGTGTCGTCAGCAAATGTGGCAATCGTTGTTTTCATGTTGACGGAGGTCCAGCAGGTTGTGTACAGCAAGTTGAGCAATGGCCCAAGAACACTTCCTTGCGGCACTCCTGCTTCAATGGGCTTTAGGCTAGAGTATTGGTCGTCTTGCTTTATTCTGAAGTGCCGATTCTCTGTCTTGGAAGGTCCCTGTGCAGCTTGTACAGGAGACCTCCGTGCCAAACCTTATCAAAGGCTTGGGCTACATCCAAGAACAGGCTGGCACAAATTGTTTTACCCTCAAGGGCTTTTTCTATGATATTGGTAATACGATGAACTTGGTCAATCGTAGAGTGACGTTGCCTGAACCCAAATTGATGGTCTGGGATTAAATTTCTGTCTTCTATTAGTGGTTTAAGCCGTTTAAGCAGCAGTTTTTCGAACAACTTTGACATAACAGGCAGGAGAGATATTGGCCGATACCCCGTTTTCTCATTTGGTGACTTCCCTGGCTTAGGGATCATAATTACCTCAGCCACTTTCCATTGGGATGGTACGTGTTTCAGTCTAAATGCTGCGTTGATGATGTTAAGTAGCTTAGTCACAGCTCTTTCAGGGACCTCCTTGATTATGCGACCCGTTATTAAGTCGTAGCCAGGAGTCTTTTTTGCGTTTATATTGCTCTTGATTTCATCCTTGAGTTCTTCAAGTGTCACTCGCTCAATCTCGAGTTCATCAGTTGTTTCAAACAGGGTTATATTTTCTTCTGCGATTTGTTGAGGTAGCGGACGGAAGGTTTCACTGAGATGTTCTGCGAACAGTTGTGCTTTCTCTTGGCTTCTCCTGGCCCACGTTCCATGATCGTTTTTGATTGGCGGAGAATGTACTTTTGGTCTTTTCAAATTTTATTTGTAATGGATGAGAACAGACTCGCAAATATCACTCTTTTCTTCTTGCTGAAAGCTAATAATTATTTCCGTCGTACCATCAAATTTCTCTAACAGCAGCCGGCTTTCGTCGCATTCCGACAAATCCTTCGGATAATTAAACCTTTCCCCTCGTCCCAATAATCTCGTTACCACTTCTAGGGTCAGCCGCCACCCCTTGTAAGTCTGCGAGTAATTATTTTCATTCGGGCGAGTCTCTTCAAGTTTGTAAGCTTCCCCCTTGGGAAGGGAATTTTTCCCCCTCACGAAATCGGCCATTGTTCTCCCCCTCGTGCACTTGCCCATAAATCATTCGGTAGTTTTACAATAATCCTAACATCCCGCTGGGCTCAAGTTTGTGAGCGAATCTCTCTTCGAGTTCAGCCTCATTGAAGGATGGATTTTTTCATACCGTTTTGAGTGAGTGACAAACAGAATCACTCCTATTACATTGTTTCTCATCGATTGAAGCATACGTTGATATACTGAAGTTGCGGGGCGACTTTGAAAACGATTCGTTGTCGACTAAATGCCAACAGTTTGACTCATGTTCGAGACAAATACGCTTATTAAGGCGTAAGAACGCCCTGATCTTTTTTAAAACTTTTAACCTCAGTGTATAACCTTTTGGTTGGTTATTCCTTGAATAATCAACCTGTTTTCATGCAAAAGGTCAACCTCTCCGATTCGGCTCAAAAATTTTTTCTGGACGTTTCATGGTGTTTAGATCAAAAAAGGTCAATGTCCGTCCGCCGTCCAAGGATTCTCTTTCTGTTTGGTCTGCATCTGAGGCCCTTCTGGCCCTTTGCAGCCATTCACTTGCATGTGTTCTGTCGCTGTCCGGTCTGATAACTGGATTTTTTTTTCTTTTTTCCTTGGTTTTATGGCATCCTTGCCCTCTCCAGCGTTGGTCGCTATGCGTCCGGGATGGCCCACGTGGAGGTGCTGGATTTTACAGGGAGTTTTGAGGGCAAGGTTCAAAATTGGAATTAGTTACGGCATTGCTGCTGCCTCGCCTCTTAGGCAAACTTTGGCTTGTGCAAATGCATCGAAGTTCTTCCATGCATTTCTGGACTCCACCAAAGAGCATAGTAGGCCGTCCGCCGTCCATTGTCCGCGCCTTTTTCGGTAGTAGAAAATTTTCTAAAAATCAGAAATTTGGGTCAGGGGTCTGTTCCCAGCCTAAGACGGTCCTCGAAACTTTTCAGCCCCATCGGACTAAATTTAGGTGCGGTAGGGGCCAAAATGTGTTTTTTGAAAAATGGATTTTCGAGATTTTGGGCGATCTAGGCAAGTAGGGTATCATTTTCCACTAAATTTTGGACGCTGAATTTAATGAAATGGGTCCCAGTACGATTGGCACCCACTGTAAGAAGTCATTGGTCAAATTGGGTATTTATTGCACATTTTGAATATGAGTGTTTTCGGGATTTCTGGTACCTAGGCGTGTGGGGTACATTTTTCCAGTAAATCTTGGACGCTAAATTCAATGAAGTGGGTCTCAGAACGATTGGCACCCACCGGAAGAAGTTATGGGTCAAAATGGGTATGTATACCATTTTGTATGTGTCAAGTTTTCTGGTACCTAGGCGTGTGGGGTATCTTTTTCAACTAAATTTTGGGTCCGGGACCCGCCACACCCACTGTTTCCCCCATTCGAGGAATAACCAACTCGTATGTAAGAATTTGCAGATTTTTTTGTATTGACGTCCTCATTTTTCGGCTAATTGAAACACGTCTCAGAATACGTAGTTGTTTCCCTTATTTTTACTAAGAATGAATTTGCAGTATTTTCTGTGACCTTTCTCGATGCTTAAAATTCACTTCCTCGCTTGTAGTCCTACATCAACTTTTAGGAAGATTATTCAACAGAGTTCACTCGTCTTTCCACCACCTGGAAATCAGTCAGCTCCCCTGGTTAAAATTCGCGGGAGGGCGTCACATTCACATCAAGTCGGGATCTCGAGTGGTCCCTCGCACCGTATAGTAGGGTCTGTACGGTATAGCAACCGGTATACGTGAGTTGCATTCGTAAAGAACCAGCTCCCAACTGGGCTTCTTGGATGGGTGATTTACTTGTCTAATAAACGCAGGGCTGCAATTTCCCCCTAAAATTCCTCGGCGGCTCCAATTCAATAAAACTACCCGGAGCGGTCGAGACTGGGTTCATTTCGAAGGGTGCGAGTAACTTTATTCAAGAGCTCCCGTCGACAATAAAACGAATTGGTTGTGAAACTAAGCTATCCGTGGAATGCTTTTAAGAAAGAAGGACATATATTTTCACTGAAGTCGTTGAAACAGGGTAGCTGATGATTAGGAGAGGGCAGTCATGAAATACACTGCGAGTAGTTCTACTAGACACCAACTTCGACAGAAATAACAAAGCTTTTTTAAGCCGTTAACAACAGGCGAATTAATTTAAATTACAGTTCGCAGATGAGGTTCGGCGATCCTACGTACAAAGAAAACTGATATTTGCCTCTTGAAGGAAAAGTGAAAGAGAAGTCTCGGAAAGTAATGTTAGGTGCAGAAAATCTGAGTGAGAAGCATTTAACACATACAATATCCTGCAAGAACCGCTTGTCGACGACATAGCAACGTAACCTGGCATGAATTCATGGAGTTTCGAAGCTAAGAACAGTCTGCAGACATTCATTGGCGGTTCAAATATTTGCCCATAAATTATAGGCGTAATCTAAGCAAGATTTCTTTTCACTTGATTGATTTCATTTTTTTTTTTTTTTATTTTTTTTTTTTTTTCTTAACCGGCTTTTTTGTTTGTTTGTCTGTTTGTCCGCGAAATCTTTCAACTCAAATTTCAACCATTTATCGGCAATCTATAGTTCTGAAACTTTACATATAGATCAGAACCAGATGACAATGCAATATTATAATACTTTGATGATGATTTAAAGAGCTTCTTGAGTAATTTCAATAAAATAAAATTATATATCACTAGGTTGGGACCCGTCAACAATGACGGGAGAAAAAAATGTAACGTTAGTCCAAAGGTCGTCCAATCCCTCTAGAATGTGTTGGAGATTGAAAAAGGTAAACAAAGGATTAACCCCCCCGCCCGGGGGAATATCTGCATTGTTCATCGAGGTTCTTCAATAAAATTTTACGATTACAAATTTCTAACGAACAAAACTAAAAAGTAGAAAATAATAGTACATGAATAAAAAAACTTTTATAAAAACAACGTTTTTCATATGCACTAAAAAGTAGAAAATAATTTTCCTATGAGCTTGGAAGAATTTCTGAATAAATTGGTCACATTATGGTAACAGACTTTATAACAATTTCCAATTCTTATAAAACGAAGCATGTACTCAAACATCAAGATCTAATATAATAAAAAATAATGAAAAAGAAAATAATAGAAAACAATAGTAATAATAATAATAATACAAAATGCGCCCAACGTTTTTCGTTTTATAAGAAGTGGAAATTGTTATAAAGTCTGGTACCATAATGAGACCAATTTATTCAGAAATTCTTCCAAGCTCATAGGAAAATTATTTTCTACTTTTTAGTGCATATGAAAAACGTTGTTTTTATAAAAGTTTTTTTATTCATGTACTTTTACCGTATTCTGTTATTTATATAATTTACTTTAGACGTTTAGAATGGTAACAGGGCTAACATATTATGGATGGATGGCATATATTCGGGGTGAGAGAAGTCCAATATGAGCGCAAGTTAAGCAATCTTTAGTTCTATATGAGTTGTTGACAATGAAGAGTGTCCACAATGGAGAAGGGAGGGGCGTGTATAACTGAGAAACTACGTATTTGTGGTTAAAACGGGCAGAAATGTGATATTATTATATTTGGATTCGGGGCGCATGAGTCCCCGGCAAGCGGTTGGAGAAGGGGTGGGCTCTGACGTCATGGATCTGGGTTGCTTCAAAGTTATATTATTTACTGAAGAGACTTAGAACTGCCGGCGCTGAGCTGATAAAGCCTAAATTTTGATTTTATTTCATACATATACTAGCTGACCCTCGAATCAGCAAACTTCGTATCGCCTAAAAGATTAAATCTAGTGATAGCTTTAAATTTATGATTTTTCAAGCAAATTTAGTTCTTGACATGCAGCACGAAATTTAGGGTACACTACACCGTTACCAGTTCGTAGTGACTCAAATTATCACACATTGTTCGAGGGCCAACATTAACCAGTAACAACCGCAAATAGAGGTATTCGTCATTTTTGGGGATGAACAGTGAGTACAATTGGGGTGGAGCCCTAATTGATTCTATAATACATATTCTGTTAACCAGTGCTGTAACGATTCTAACTAATCCAAAATCATATAAATCGGTGCAGCCGTTCTCGAGTTATAAACGGTCCTATTAACACCAACTTCTTTTGTATATTTAGATAATTATACTTTTATATATATTTTTTTTCGACGCAGCCAATATTGAGATGATTAGCCACGTTCGTGACGTGTCGGGAGTGGCTTAATCCACCGAATTTGCGCCAAAAATATGGATAACTCGCGGGTTTTACGGTTCACGTTCTGAACAGAGCGTCGGGAATTGCAGGTAATACGTGTTATATTCTGACCCATCCGAGCACCCCAACGCCGAACGTTGCCTTAGAAGGAGAAATAGTACGGATATGGTATGACGAGAAGTGCAACTTGATTGGCAGACGACATGCTCGATCCACGTGTCAAGGAGAATTACAACAGCCTTGACTTTCATTTTTATCAATTTGAACGACAGTTGGTATCGGCTGGGGAGATTGCGCCATGTCGAGAAGTTCTGTGTACTACGAGGCGCTGGCAATGATGCGGTGTTTATTTATATGTCAGGAAGGAGACAGAAGAGGTAGAACAGGCAGCTGGTCTTTTGTTGGATCGCGTTCCCCTTTTCGCCTTTGGGTCTGGGTCGTCCAAGGGAGGATTCCGTCCGCTGGTTGTTCTTGCAAGCAGGTTACGCTGCTGTTGCTTTGATGTCTCGAATGAGGGTTTTCCCTTTCATGAAGAGTTTGGCGTTTTCTACCGCTCCTTCGTCGTGTTTTTGTTTTAACCGTTCTTCAACGAGAAGACCGGAGTAATAAAGGAACCTCTGCTGAATAATTGTCCCGGGAAAATACCATTCGTATTCCGCTCGTCAGAGAATTTTATTAAAATTGATGAATAGGTAGGTGTAGTCGTGTTATATGACGCCGAACCTCAAACCACACTAACTAGCGACCGCGTGCAAGCATTTAATTAATTACCAAACGCGTAGGGATGAGAGCTTCACAATAAAACGCCCTATAAATCAATTGAAAGCCAGAACTACCACTCGTAAAACCTCCTACCACCCTCTGTCGGACAAATACCGGTCGAGTGTTCGATTCACATCTGGCGGCTTCAATTTTGGCGAGTAGCTACTCCATGGTCAATCAAATCCGGCGTGGGTACTGGAAAATGAGACCAACTCGATATGGTGTTGATTATAATAGGGAACTGGAAAAAAAATTGAATGAGAGCCCACGCGGGGGAAAAAAAAACCTCAGCTCTCGATAACCAGAGTTCTCCCTCCAACGTGGAAGTTCATTCAAACAGGAGGGGTGACAAAACCCCTGATGGCGGACAGATGTGTCTGAAGGGAAAGGTGACCCCTCCAGAACTAATCTTCCCTCGTCCTTCCAGACCCCCAAGCTCCTCCTGTCTGGCGCATGGGACATTTAAATTCGAAAAATCGAACAAGTTTCCGCGAGCACAACCAAAGATCAAGAATTTATACAACGTTCAACCAATTCAATTTTATTTTTTGGCGCAAGTAGCGCTCGCAGGGGTTGGTTATTTCTCAGACCAGGCGCATGGAGACACATTTCTTCAACATGAGGAAAATGGGGGAAGCAGTAGGTGCGGTAACAATGTAAGTTGTGAGTTTAGAACACACAAGCACTTGACTTGAAGCAAATGGCTCTAAAAAGTCTAAAATATTCGGTTCATTCAAAGCTAAAAAAACTGCAAATTCTTACACACGGGTTGGTTATTCCTCGAATGGGGGGAAACAGTGGGTGTGGTGGGTCCCAGACCCATTCCAATCGATTCAGGGTCCAAAATTTAGTGGAATATGATACCCCACACGCCTAGGCACCAGAAATCCTGACACATACAAAATGGGTGGATACATACCCATTTTGACCCATAACTTCTTCCGGTGGGTGCCAATCGTTCTGAGACCCATTTTATTGGATTCAGCGTCCAAAATTTAGTGGAAAATGACACCCTACTCGCCTAGGTAGCAGAAATCCCGAAAACACATATTCAAAATGGGTAATAAATACCCAATTTGACCCATAACTTCTTCCAGTGGGTGCCAATCGTTCTGGGACCCATTTCATTGGATTCAGCGTCCAAAATATAGTGGAAAATGATACGCCACACGCCTAGATCGCCCAAAATCTCGAAAAATCCATTTTTCAAAAAACACATCATTCCAGCCATCAACTTTGGTCACCAAGAGGGTATCATCAGCGAATTTGACCATGTTCAGCTCCAATAGACAATTGGCGCGTGTGAAAAAACTCACTGGTCCCAAGACCGTCCCCTGTGGGACGCCATACCAACATTTTAACCAATCACCAATGGAAAGGAGAGGATTGGTCACGTAGCTTGGCACTTCCATATGGATCGCTTTTGTCATAGAACCTGTGTGATGCAGGATGCACTGATTCTGGAAATTAATTCACAAGTTTCCCTCTAAATTCCGTTCAAACTAGCCGTTAACCAATACTGAAACTCTACGCGTGCTGAAAACGGCATGTTTCACTCCCAAACACAGAAAATGTACATTCACTAGGATAGTCAATTGAGGATTCTCCCCTCAGAAAGCTTCTCTGTCCATGGTGAGCTTAGTAAGCTCCCGTTCTGCTGACTTGGCTCAAGTACCCACTTGCTCGCGCATGAAGCTTTTAACGTATCATGCGGCTTTCTCGGAAATGAGAATGCCGAGTCTGGAAAATAAAGACCAACCGTTCTTCATGTCAAGGAATATTAAAACGAAAGAAAAGCCTACGCATACGAAGAAAATGAATGGAAAGCGGAGGAGAAGACCTGGAAAAAGGAGTTCTCCAGGATAATTACCATTCCGGCCGGTGGCCTCAACTACAATTTACCCCCGTATCTGCCTTTCGGTCCTTTTCCGTCCGAGAAATTACCATCACGGTCCATACTAGGGTGAAGGGGGTTTCGACGATGGGGCCCAAAAGTGAAATTAAACTTCTTTTTCGAGCTCTTATCCAAATTGTTTCCCCTCGTCCTTTCGGTTCGATCCCCCTCACGCGTTGAAGCACTCTCTCGAACGGCGGAATAACGACGACGACCGATGTTCCCAATTTTTCAAGTGTCTCACCAACAAATTGATTGGTTCGCTCGGATGGACGACCGTCTTTAAAAATTCACGTGAAGAGCGTCGTAACAAATAGTTAGCGAAGGAGGAAGCGGGGTTTGAGTGATCGATACAAAGAGACTTCGAAAAAAGCGTGCCCGAGCATTAATTAAAAAACCTAGTCGCGTACTTTAAAAATTCAAAATTTCATACACAAACAAGTTTACTTGAAAATGAAACTCCTAGAAAGAGGAGACTTGTCTTATATTCAATAGGTCCTCTCAAAATATTCCCCCAATTATCCCTTAACTCGTTAGCCTTCTAGTAAGACCTCTTAGTGATACAATAAAATTGCGTATACCCCCGAAACAGTGGGTGTGGTGCGTCACGGACCAATTCCAATCGATTCAGTGTCCAAAATTTAGTGGAAAATGATACCCCACACGCCTAGGTACCAGAAATCTCGAAAACAGACTTTCGAATTGGGTAGATAGGCACCCATTTTGACCCATAACCTCATTCAGAGGGCGCCAATCGTTCGGGGACCCATTTCATTGGACTCACCGTCCAAAATTAAGTGGAAAATGATACCCCACACGCCTAGGTACCAGAAATCTTGAAAACACATATACAAAATAGGTAGATAGATACACATTTTGACCCATAATTTCTTCCGGTGGGTGCCAATCGTTCTGGGACTCACTTCATTGGGTTCAGCGTCCAAAATTTAATGGAAAATGATACCCCACACGCCTAGATTGCCAAAAATCTCGAAAATCCATTTTCCGAAACATACATTTTGACCCCTACCCCTATCCTCTGGCTATGTAAACTCCCTGATGATGCGCAAAACACATTTTACGGTACCTTGCTAACAAAAGGGGTGTATTTAGGGCCGTTTTTTAAAATTGTAAATAAGCATTCGAATCGATTCCCTTTCTGCGTGACACCTTTACGGTACATGAGCCCAAACATGCGTTAAGGCACCTCGTCTGCTCCAAAGCCCTGATGAAGGCATTAAATATGCCGGAAGCTCGGTAACAAGGCCCGTTCGTTTTTCGTCGTCCCCGTTCCTAATAAATTGAACAGCGAAGGGGTTCGGATCGATATCCACGTTCCTCGCTTTTCGTAATTTAACGAAAGGACAATCGTGGAGGGGAAACTGTCACCTTCTCGTAATTGACAATGGAACTATGTTCATTTTGAGGGTTTTATGTTCGACTCAACGGGAAAATAATTCATTGGAAACCGACGCGTGTGGACAAAGGAATAGCGAGGGGAACCGGTTAGCAAAATTTTATATTGTAGAAGTGGACAACTGTTTCAAACTAGGACAAAGTACTTGTCTGAGTTCTCGGACAACGTTACCCTCCTGTTATAACAATGAGGAACATGGTCAGCTCACGAGTAGCGGACGACTGCTGAACATACATAAGCGCGCCTTTGACGATTCAGCAGCCAAAATGCGCTTTTTTTGGTTATTCCTTGAATAATAAATCCATGTTTCTTACGGATGAATATGTTTAGGACGCCACTAGAGCTCAAATGGAGTCTGTGTGCCCGATTTCGATTTAATATGCATTACTTTCTTCAGTCTGAAGAATCCAGGTTGAGCTAAGTTGTCCTCATTGGTCAGTATGCTGTCCCAAATTAGGTGTTTGACATAAGAGCTTGGGAAAGGTATTAAATGTATGGAGTGTATATAAACTTACATAATCTTAAATATATATTATCCTTATATCTTTATAAAGAGTGTTACACTATTTTACTTATCGCTTAACCCCTAAAAACACTCCCATCCAAAGCTTCACCCTAACCTCCCACCCACCCAACTCAGCGACCCCCCATTTCTTCCATTGTACAATCCTAACCTCTTACATATCCCCTCCAACAATCAACCCCAAAACTCCCACCAATACAAACCACCCTACTCTTCTTCCACCAAAACCCCCACCCTCTAATCACCATCTAAATGTAATATAAATTCTCCCCTTATTGCTCTAAAGTCCTTATCTCACCTTCGATTCTTTCAATAATTGGCTAATAGTCTTTATGTGAAAGCGCTTACACTCTGCAACAAATTATATTTGTTGGAAAGGAAAAATTCCAGACTAAATCAGACATTTTCAATCATATACAAGCTATATTTTGATACTGACGAGAAATGGAGGGCAAATCCCCTATTCTTTGTCGCTACCTACCCTTTCATATTGCTTAGAAGTGACACCAGGTTGCAGTACTTTTCTTTTTGTTTTGTTGGCAACCTTGTTTCTACTGTCGGCATAGCGGCGGTCGCTGTAACTAGCACTTCTCCGACGCGGTTCGTGTGTTTTCCGATCTTAATAAATCACCTCCGAAATATTCAAAGTTCCTTCGCGTTCACCCCCAATTTTACTGGAAAACTTGGTGAGTGATTAACTGATCATTTCAGTCAAACGCCTTGCAGATACATAATGTGTAAGTAATAATAATAGAAGATACGTAACATACATATTTTTCCATTTATTCAACCGGACCACTATTGGTCACCAGGATGATTAGCGATTTTTCAGCTGGTTGATGGTGGTTCCAGCTTTGGAATAAATTCCTTCACAGCACTAACGTCCCCATCATCACCAGGTGTTTCTAGGCCTCTTTGATGAGAAAACGCTCTTCATTTTCTCGCAGAAATCGAGAAGATTTGATTTTGAAGAATTCACTGGTTTTGATGTATAAAGTAACTATGATTCAGTGATTCCTCGCAGTGTAGAAAATAGAGAATACAACAGCAACATTAACAACTGATAGTTATGAGATAACCGAACAATCTTATTCTTCTTCTTTAAAGCTTAAAACGGTTCTATTTAGGTTTTTATCCCAAAAAGGAAGTAGGTTCTCACCTGATACCAATACGATGCTAGTAGTACAGAATCAAAAGTATCGATATCTACTCATATCGATAGGTATAGGAACGTCTCTAAATGTCAGTTCAAGTTTATGCGTAAAGGCTACGTTTACTCTTTTCCACCTTTATCCAATATTATTTCATTCATCTTTAGTTTATTACAGGGGCGCAATCTACAATTGAAAGGGAGGGGAATTCAATGGAAATTAGGCCGGGATTCAGTTCAACTCCCGAAGAATAACAATAAAAAATACCTAAAAATCTTTAGCACATTTTAAACCGTTAAATCTTTCTCTCCGAATGGAAATTGGACTGAAACCTGTCTTAATCAATTCCTATTCACTATATCGAGGACAGGATGGCTAAAACATAATTACAAGCGAATTGACATCCCACAACAACACAACTAATTCCCTTAAAAAAAAAAAAAAAAAACGCTATTTTGACTTTTGATAACTGACAATCAAGGAAATTCTTAGGCTTTTTTTTTCCTAACAGATTTTACGTACGAGAAACGTTGCGAATAAGCAAAACACCCAAGACCAACGAGGCTGAGACCTTGCCTGATAGCACTCACAATAAAAATGGAAATAAGTCATCCGAATAATTTTTCACGACCGCTAAAAAACTTTTTAATGATCCACCCGGAAACAATGAATCGTTTTACAGCGGTACCAAGTTGTTAAACTTTTAATGTTCTCTCGCCCCGTATTGTCTGCATAGAAAACGTTTCGTTAGCTTATATCAGTTGAATAGTAAACCACTGTTTTCAATTACATATTGCATTTTTGCTTATAATTCACCATTTCTCTCATCGCATCATCGTATTACATCACAAATTAGCCAATAATCTTGTTCCCAGCTGACCAGGTTATTTTAGTTGATCAAAAGCCGAAATTAACCCTCTACATGTGTGCTTTCTCGAGCTATTTTCCTATCAAACAGGTTATACTTTATTACTAATTTTGTTAAAAATAAGGCTGGAAAACGCCGTTTTTACTTGACCTCGAAACTAAATCGGTTTGCGGACTCCTATTCATTCAACATTTGGCGCATACTGTGCATACGAAAAGCGTCATTGTGACCTTTAATAGAAACACATCAAATTCAACACCTTAATTATACCGTAATATTAGTGTTTTCTGTAATGGAAACATCACCTACAGTACCCGTTGTGGACTCAAGTCGTGTCAAAATTTGTCTTCTTCGTAAATAATCTGAAAATCATTTCGTTCTAGAACCGCGTACGTTCATGTACTATGTTATAAAGACGGTTTTTTGGATTGCTGCATTCAGGTTGGCGGGATAGAGTGGACTGTACAACGTATTTGTGTCATATTTTAACAGAAGAACAGTTGGTAAAACCCAAGAATAGGGACCATTGTCACTTATAAGTGCAAGTATCGATAGTACGCTCTGTCGAGCGCACTATCGATATACGCGAAATATTACATCCCTGTCCGCCATATTTGTTTTTATAAAAACGAGAAAAAATAAAATAAAATTTTCGGAACAATGTTACGTAAGTAATAACAAAATGAAAGGCATTCAAATTGTATCGATAGTATCGATAGTCACCGTATGCGCGATATCATTGCTATCAGTTGATTACGTGTCAACGGTCCCTATACTTGGGTTTAGCCGAACAGTTTTATGTGAGGTAGTCGGGAGTAGAGACGATTTTGAGGTTTTTATGACGTGAAACTCCCTGAGTTTACAAACTCTTTCCAAGAATTGAAATCCTGTCGCGAAACCTGCTGAAATAGCAACATAAGTCACGAAATCGAGTATCGTTATAGGCGGAATTCCCCTCCGCGTTTCGTCTTTTATTGAACAGGGAACAAGGAGAACACAAGGGCAAAACGTACCACGTTCGGGAGTCTTTCATCCAGAAGGATTCTACGTCTTCTACCTGTTTCCAAACCGGCAGCCCGTTTTTGGTTCACAGCCAAAAGAAGGAACGAGAAATAAACTCCAGGTAGAAGAGAAAGAACGCAAAACCCCTTAAATACTCGACACGGCTGTCATGTTTACGACCCTCAAGATTTGTCGCGAGCAAACGACGCGAACGAAGATCCACTTGTGGTGGAATTGATAATAATGATAATAATGATCGTTAGTTGGCCATGATGACGATCAGTGCTCTTCGTAGACAAGCTATTTCGAGTAAAATGAACAGTGTCGTCGGCAATTTTCAATTTCTCAGCAAAAATCTGCCATTTCTATTTCTGTCGTCTTAGTTTTAACCAATTTTTTTTTTTAAATATACATATGCTTTTATTTTGTTATTTTGTGAACAATAGGCCATTAACAAGGTTATAATGCTAATCCCCTCTTGCAGCTTGTGCTGAGGGGATGAGTTGCTTCTCCTTTCCTATTGTTCTTGAGAATATGCAAAGACAAAGAGACTATTTACAAGTTATATCTACATATTTATATGACATTGACACGTATATAACAAGGTTATATAGTTACAAGTACGTGGCTAATGGCAACAACTGCAATCCATGGGACATACCAAAAATAATTTACCCTAACGCGAGATCTTCCATTAAATGTTTTTTAAGCCATTTTTGAACGATTGTAGTGGTATCGCAGAAATACAGTATTTAGTTGACAAGTCATTAAATATGCTCACCTTTATACGAGAAGAGCCTTTGTGCTACCGACGAGTTCATTTTCCTTTTTTTCAAGGTAATTCTTTCGGCACTTCCATTTCCTATTCATGGACCGCAACAACCAGCAAAGCGTGCCATTTTATATTAATCAAATTCGAATAAATTTCTTCTCGAAATGCTCGACTCTAGCGCAACTAAGATGAAAATTTAACCAAAACGTCCTCAGGTCAACGTTGGTGACATGAAGAATCAAGTTAGAAGTCAATTTTAAAAAAACCTGAGTTAGGTTTTGATCAAACAAATTATTATTGGGGTTCATCCCATATCTAAATCAGCGTGTAAGTCCGTATCTTCTTACAATAAAATTATCGGAGCCTTTTAAATGTGGTAAATCGATTTCTTTGAAACAATAATTAACCATTTATTCCATTAGAAAGGATGGAATACATTTTCTTTCAAGCACAATTTTTGGGTTACCGCAATAATTTAACTTGAATTAAATCTTCAATTACTTTACTGTATCGAAAACTTGGAGAATTTTTATTGGTTTAGTTTTAATTGTTGATCCTCAAGTGTAATTAACTGAAGAAATCGAGCCATCAGATTTTAACCCTTAATTAGCCGAGGTGTCGTAGCCGTCACCAACCTCATTTTACTTTCTGAAAATGAGATTATGGGTAGATAAGGCTAAACAAGAGGACACTGTGGATTTCTGGCATGCGAACGCTGGCAAACCTGACATCAGCTGCCACAATGAAGTGGCCGTCCTGCAGCTTCTACAGAATTATCGCAAAGCCAAAACAATCAAAGACTTCATATCTAATTGAGCTCCGTTACTATAGAGAAGGACACTTTTTTACGTTCTGTATATTTCACGTTTTGGTTGAACGATTGGCACCCATTGGAAGAGGTTATGGGTCAAAATGGGTATCTATTACCCATTTTGAATATGTGTTTTCGATATTTCTGCTACCTAGGCGTGTAGGGTATGATTTTCCACTAACTTTTGGACGCTGAATCCAATGAGACGGGTCCCGGAACGATTGGTGCCCTCTGGATGAGGTTATGGGTCAAATTGGGTGCCTATCTACCCATTTCGAATGTGTGTTTTCGAGATATCTGTAACCTAGGCGTGTGGGGTATCATTTTTCACTAAATTGCGGACCCTCAATCGATTGGAATGGGTCCGGGACCCGCCACACCCACTGTTTCCCCCATTTTCTCCATGTTGAAGAAATTAGTCTCCATGCGTCTGGTCCGAGGAATAACTAACCCATGTGTAAGAATTTGCAGCGTTTTTTGAATAAATTCTATTTGGGGTTCTACAGGAATCAGGATTATTCCCCGTCAACTTCTTTTGGACAAAATTGGTCTGAACGTTCATTAATCGGTTTTGGTTCAAAATTATTGTTCTAGCGAATTGATGACCCTTTACATGTCTAGATCTAAGCAGGGTGAAGGCACTAATTTTTTTCTATTTTCGGTCAACGACACCCCCAGTTATTTCGATCTGAGCTAAGTCCAGTCGCGAGTTTGAATTGCTGGAAGGAGGTTGACCCTTTTTGTCGCCAACTAGAAACCCCGATCTTTTGCCAACTCGTGCTCGTCGTACCTTCCTGAGACCTCGACTGGTGTTAATTTTACCCGTTGAGGATAACGCAGGCGTGTCGAGGGACGAATTTAGATCAAGCAAAAGCCGCGGGGCGAAAATAGACGGGTATTTCGCTGTCGTTTCTCGTTCGAGGCTCGAGCTAGAAATCAAACTCATCAGCGACGGTCTTGGCAACAAATGGGAGTCCTAGATAGGGTGGTAGAGGAGGTCTGGAGTGGGTTTCCGGGAGTCACTTGGACTTGATTCAATGGAAATAAACACAAAGGCCGCTTCTCCTTGGTTGGCTTCGACATTCGAGCCACCAACTCGATTGAATCTTCAGTACTTCAGAACAACACAAAACCACGGAACACATTGAAAGTCATATGAATATGGGACCATCGATGTTCCCTTATTAACAGATTTTGACGTTGTTTCCGTTATACACTCAGGCTAACGGTTTAGTTACAATCTCACGAATAAAATAAAAATGGTGTCGGTCTTGTTTCTAAACCGAAAAAATCAACTTAACTGTCTTTCCATCGATTCTAAGTCTCTTCGAGTAATTTTGGGGCACCTCAAAAAAGACATTTGGTTCAATAATTTCGGTTTTACATTTTCAATTTTCTTCATCAACTTATTCCCGTCAATCGGTCAATAAGGAACCATTTAATTGAGGTGATAGGCTATGTTTTCTGAATAATTAACTATTTGAGCATAGTCTTAGTAAATTCTTCGAGAATCCGAAGAAAAAGGAATGTTTTAGGTTGAAAATCATAATTTGAGCGTGGATGTTGTAGAACGTAGAAATTCCTATTTTTAATTTGGAAATACAAATTTTTACCCCTTCTCCCTCCCTCGTCTCTCGTCAATTGAACGGGCGATGAGTTTAGAAGCTAGAAGCTTTAGCGCAAATTTTTTAAAACGGTTGACCGTGCAACTGGAAGGGTTCAGCAAGGAAGTTTTCACATTTCGATGAGAACGTAGTTGAGGTGACAGAGGATGGTATTAGGTGACAATTCTCGATGGTCCTACTGTCACCCGTCGGGATCATCATGGCAGAGTCCTCCAATGGCCCCCAACAAGAGGGCGGAGGTTGTTGGTCCATCACCATCGTGGAACTCCGTCTCGTCGTGGGGAGGTCCAAATATTTGGACCCGACCGCGAAAAAGGTGACAGAGGATGGGGTTAGGTGACACTGATTGTTTATCCCGCTGTCACCTATCGAGATCATCACTGACAGAATTCTCCAGTGACACCCAACAAGAGGGCGGAGGTTGTTGGCCCATCACCATCGTGGAACTCCGTCTCGTCGTGGGGAGGTCCAAATATTTGGACCCGACCGCGAAAAAGGTGACAGAGGATGGGATTAGGTGACAATTATTGTTCATCTCGCTGTCACCTATCGAGATCATCACTGATAGAATTCTCCAGTGACACCCAACAAGAGGGCGGAGGTTGTTGGTCCATCACCATCATGGAACTCCGTCTCGTCGTGGGGAGGTCCAAATATTTGGACTCGACCGCGAAAAAGGTGACAGAGGATGGGATTAGGTGACAATTATTGTTTATCTCACTGTCACCTATCGAGATCATCACTAATAGAATTCTCCAGTGACATCCAACAAGAGGGCGGAGGTTGTTGGTCCATCACCATCGTGGAACTCCGTCTCGTCGTGGGGAGGTCCAAATATTTGGACTCGACCGCGAAAAAGGTGACAGAGGATGGGATTAGGTGACAATTATTGTTTATCTCTGTCACCTATCGAGATCATCACTGATAGAATTCTCCAGTGACGCCCAACAAGAGGGCGGAGGATTGCGCCATCCCCATCATGGAACTCCGTCTCGTCGTGGGGTCTCCCCATGAGGCGGCACGAGGGTTGTGGAGGACTGGCAAACACATTTCGCTTAACAACTGCATACGAAACGTCAGAGTCCCCTAAACCTAACCAAATGCACGCTCGTTTCAATTTATTGTCTTATTCATTCAAATTAAATTCACCGCGAGGAAAAATCCTGACTGATAACCGTATGTCAATGTCGCGAGTGACGTTGTATTGTAAACACAATCGATTTGAATAATTTAAGATGAACGGTAATCCTCCCATCACCTACCCAAATGACTGATAACTACAGGAATATTACGAATTTAGTGTTTTCAGAAAAAATATTGATTAATGTATAATAATAACAAAAAGAGAAACATTTTTTCACTCGAAATTGCTTTAGCGCAATATAATGGAGGCTTAAAAAGAGCGCTTTGGTCGTTGATGTCATCGCAGAGTGCCTGATTCACCCGGGCAAGATGCTATTTGGTAGAGAGCCAATTCGAACCAAAATAAATATTGCACAATAATTACGTTAAAATGAAGAAGGACCATGTACTGTTCAAATTAATGTTAAGGTGGTTTAATGGGGGACATTTCATTAAGAGTCGGGAGTTTTAATGTTGCAGATTCGGAAACTTTGGTTTAACGCTGTTCAAAATTAAGACAACGGGAGGTGGGACGTGATAGTAACGTGACAGCAGCTGTCAGTCCAATATGAGCGTGTCAAGGGACAAAGGGGCGAGGGTGAGGGAAGAGAAATCGTCACTTACGAAGCCATATCCTCTGCTTTTCCCCGTCTGTCGGTCTGTGATGACTACGGCTTCCTCGATGTCCCCGAAGACGGCGAAGTGTTCCCTCAACGATTTGTCGGTCGTGTGATAAGGAAGGCCTCCGACGAAGAGTTTGGTCCACGTCGTGTCTTTGTGGTGTTGAGACGGAGGCGGCGACGAAGCTGCCGCTGCCGCCGCCGCTGCGGCTGCCGCCAAAACGTCGCCCGTCGACAGATCGGCGGAACACCCGGTGGGCATCAACACGTTCATAACTTGAATTTAATTTGAGGGAGAGGATTTCGGCAAAAAGTGAAATTGCGAATTTGTTTTGTTTGTGAAAGCTTTGTTTCCCCGGAAAGAGAGACAAAGTGAGCGAGCTATCCCGACCTATTCCGTACGTTAGCGTCCTCACCACTGAACTGAAGCGATGAGCAGCCGGCCAGCTCCCCCTCCCCCACGGGAGACCCAAGCGAGGGATGGCGGCGCTTGGTTACCCCTACCCTTTTCCCCGAAGAACCCCTTAACTTCTCTTCAGCTGGGCCAACTGTCGTTACTGCCGAGGGTGGTTTCTGCCGGAGTTCCTCCACTTCCTCCGGCACTCCGGCAGATAACGGGCTCCCGCTTCTCGGAACCTGTGGAAGCTGCTCCGGGGGATCACAGGACGAGCGGCCTAACGTCCTCCAAATCTCCGCGGGCAGAAAGACATCTTAACTCAGTGTTTCTACCTAATCTCAACTGTTCTGTGCCAGTTTTTTGGCTAATTCACGATCATTCTAACTCACTATTATACCGAAAGCCAGCTTTTCAAAGTATTGAGCAATTTGGCTTTCAAAAATAACACTCGACCCCATATAAGACCAAACACGTTCAACTTTGCATTCTTGCATCGTCAATCATATTTTTCTCATTTTGGTTGGTTATTCCTTGAATAATCAACCTATGTTTTCATGCAAATGGTCAACCTTTCCGATTCGGCTCAAATTTTTTTTCTGGACGTTTCATGGTGTCAATGTCCGTCCGCCGTACGCCGTCCATTGTCCGTGCCGTTTTCGGTAGTGGAAAATTTTCTAAAAATCTGAAATTTGGGTCAGGGGTCTGTTTCCGGCCTAGGACGGTCCTCGAAACTTTTCAACCTGATCGGACCAAATTTGGGCGAGGTGGGGGTCAAAATGTGTTTTTTGAAAAAAAATTTTCAAGATTTTGGGCGATTTAGGCGAGTAGGGTTATTTATTTTCCACTAAATTTTGGACGCTGAATCCAATGAAGTGGGTCCCAGAACGATTGGCACCCACCGCAAGAAGTTATGGCTCAAAATGGGTATGTATCCACCCATTTTGTATGTGTCAAGATTTCTGGTGCCTAGGCGTGTGGGGTATCATTTTCCACTAAATTTTGGACCCTAAATCGATTGGAATGGGTCCGGGACCCGCCACACACTGTTTTCCCATTCGAGGAATAACCAACCCGTGGGTAATAATTTGCAGGCTTTCTATTATTCTCATTGAGAATGGTGATTTGTTTATGATAAACTTCTTTTCTTGTGCTTCTTCTCCCTGGAACCGGTGAGGAAGCTTCACGTACCCCACATCTTCTTTAAAAGAAACCTAATTCAGGGTGTCTACCTATCCTGATTATTTTGCGCCGGTTTTGACAAGGCTCACGTGGGATATTCATGAACCAACCTCAATTGGCAGGATGACCGATTGCCCTAACGCAAATTTATTGTTACAGTGAAACCGCTGCCTATTTTTGTCGTTCTGTAATCTACTCAGCTACTTTTAACATGCGTTCGTATAGTAAATATCCACTTTTGGATCGGTGATGTTTTTGTTCTCTGGCTCTCACTTTACAGTAATACTGGAAATGAGTAGGAGGCAATAACTTGGGACCTACCTTTATTTATTTATTTATTTATTTATTTATAGCACGGACCCAAGGTCCAATTAACAAGAATATAAATATAATTAAATGAAAACAAAGGTAAAATGGCTGGGTACAACACCTAACAGGATAGCAAACATTTAGCATTAACAATCATTTGGCAGAGAGGACTTCAACAGCTCGCGCCCTGTAAGCTTGCAGAGAGTCCGAGAAGAGATCGCAGGCAGCCTCTTGTAAAATCAAATTTGCCTGACGAGGAAGACGGAGAAGCGGACGGTCCCTGAGGTAATTTGTCTGTGCAAATGGAACGAAGAAGACATTGTGCGAACGAGAGAAAAATTGAGGCACATTGAGGGAGATCATTTGCAGAAGAGGAGGACAATCGATGACTCCATTCATCAACTTATGGAAGAAGCATTGATCGGCCACAGCACGACGATTGACCAACGGGGTAAGACGGCAGACACGTAGGATTGAGCCATAGTCGAGATCATGCCACGGGATACCCATCTTGAAAGCAACGTAACGAAGGAAGATGTGCTGTACAGTCTCAATCTGGTGGGCGTAGGTGGCGTAGTATGGCGACCACACGACGGACGAATACTCCAGGAGAGGACGGACAAGCGAGCAATACAGCGTCGTTATGGCCTTGACATCACTGAATTCGCGGGTGTTACGCTTTATGAAACCCAGTACGCTCCGAGCACGGCCAGTAACTGCGTCAATGTGTTCGCCAAAAGTTAACTGTTGATCCAACAAGACCCCCAGATCACGCGTAACTTGCAAGCGATGGAGAGAAGTGCCAAGAATGGAATAGTTGAAAATGAAAGGGTCTTGCAGGCGAGAAAACGAACTGACCGAGCACTTTAATGGGTTAAGCTGCAGACAATGGACGCCACACCACTCCACGAAGTCATTGAGGGCGGACTGAAGGATCTCACAATCAGCAGCTGATGTTACACGGGTAAAAATCTTAAGGTCGTCTACAAACATCAGGAAGGAAACATCAGGGAAAATCCGGCAGAGCGAACCACAGAAAACTATGAACAGCAAGGGCCCAATATGTGACCCCTGAGGCACACCCGAAGAGGCAGGGAAAGGCTGAGAGGCGACGCCCCTTATCCTCACCAACATCGAGCGATCCACCAGATAATCTGTGACCCATTGGAGAAAAGAGCCATGAACACCAAGAGAGCGCAGACAAGCGATGAGGTGGCTGTGGGAAACTCTATCAAACGCCTTGGAAAAGTCCGTAGAGACCGAGTCAACCTGCTTACCCACTGAGAAAGCGCTGAGAATATATTCCTGATACAGAAGGAGGTTGGTTGTGGTGGAGCGACCACCACAACCAATTTGACGCTGTATCGACGCGAGAGAATCACCCCTACTTCCATCTGACCAAAAATTAGTTCTCAATCAAATCCATCAAAAGTTAGATACTTGCGATTTCTTGGGCATTCACGGATTAACATAAAAAATATAAATACTTCGAGAGAAATGGTTGGATTGATGATGTTGCTGAGGATTCGAATCAGAGAAAGCCATAATATGTTACAACCTAAGTTACAACCCTACGACCCAGGAGTTCACATCATCATACTTATAACGATAAAATGATACAACTATACGATAGGCGCTTCCGGTTCATGAATACCCTTACTATCATATATACCGAAATGAGGTTCCTGGATGGCAGCGTGTGTGCCAGGTAAGTGATTTTTTGTATGGTTGTATGGGCATTTTGTATGGTATGGTAATTTTGGGCCGAATCGGAGAGATTGACTTATTACATAAAAACACTGGTTGATTATTCAAGGAATAACCAAACAAAACGCTGCAAATCCTCACACAAGGGTTGGTTATTCCTCGGACCAGGCGCATGGCGCACTCATTTCAATCGATTCAGCGTCAATAACCTCTTTCGGTGGGCGCCAAACCTTCCGGGACCCATCTCATTGGATGCAGCGTCCAAAATTTAGTGGAAAATAATACCCCACACGCCTAGGTACCGGAAATCTCAATAACACTTATTCAAAATGGGTAGATACATACCCACTTTGACCCATAACTTCTTCCGGTGGATGCCAATCGTTCCGGGACCATTTAATTGGATTCAGCATCTAAAATGTAGTTGAAAATGATACCCCACACGCCCAGATCACCAAAAATCTCTAAAATCCATTTTTCGAAATACACAATTTGACCCCTACCCCGCCCAAATTTGGTCCGATCGGGCCGAAAAGTTTTGAGGACCAACTAGAACCGGAAATGGGTTCCCGATCAACATTTTTGAGATGAAGATTTTTAGAAAATTGTCTACTACCAAAGTCGGCGTGAACGGCGGACGGTGAACGGCGAATTGACATTTGACTTTTTTGATCTAGACACTTTGAAACACCCAGAAAAAAATGTCTGGCCGAATCGGAGAGATTGACTTTTTGCATTAAAACATAGTTTATTCAATAATTCAAAGAATGACCCACCAAAATTGCATAATTTGCGAACTCTCGTCCTCTGTGTTCTCACCTTGAGCCACCAAAATGACTATTAATCCCTCATTTTACGAATTCGAAACCGAGTACGCCGTTAATCATTCTTTGCCGACGATAAAGACTGAATTTTCGTCAGTTTTTTATAAAATGCGCCAAACTTCGCTTTTATTGTTTAGACGAACAACGATGGGAAAATATTTCTATGTGCAGTTGGACTATTGCTGCAATCTAAATAAAGGAGATGTCGTTAGAACGATTTTTCGTTTAAAGAGAAAACTTTTAGGGAGTGGAAAAGAAATGCATTTTCTGTTTGTTATGCGTTTGTTGTCGTCGACGGAGATGCGAGCCCGCAACTCTGTATTGCGTAGCTAAATTGCATTGCTACATTTCGAAGGAGTTATCCCACAACCAAAAGAAACTGTTCTCCCCTCAATCCTACAGGAATACTACAGCCCAAACGTAGTTAGTCATATAATCAATGTTCGGTTATATGGGAATCCTTAATCATTTTGTTGATCAAGAATTTCGTTTCTAACTTTATTTAAAAAAAGTAGTCATAATGAGGGTGGTCTCCTGCTCTATATACAATAAAACGTTATATATTTTTCTGTTATATTTGTCCGTGAAAATTAATTTGTGTACAGCAGTAGGTTTTACCTTTTTTACCTCTCTATCAATGACGTTCGTGATTCACGTTAGTTGATGTGGCATGACTCATAGAAACTAAAATATTGACAATTGAGTTTTTGGTTGAAAATATTTGCTCTGCCTGAATTTTGAAACGTTTAAAATTTTTGAATTAACGCACAAATTATTCACGATTACGCCACAGGCTCTTATCTCAGTGCGAATTCAGAATATTTAAATGATCCTGGCTATCATATTAGTAGAAAAATTAGTAAATTAAAGTCTTCTTCTTGACATTTTTGAATTCGTTAAAATGAAGCCCGTTTTGATTGCGTCATTCCAGAGTTGGGCTAAATTACTTTGCACTCTAAACTGTGTGAGAAGCTCTTCTACAAAAGTAGTTGTAGTATCTGAACGCAACCTCATTTCATCAGCTTGGAATTTAGTGGAAAATGATACCCCACACGCCTATTGGCGTAGACGGCGGACAAATATTTGCTAATTTTTATCGACAGCTTGAAACGTCCAGAAAAAATTTTTGGCCCGAATCGGAGAGATAGACTTTTTGCATGAAAACATAGGTTGGTTAATAAAGGTAAAACCAACCAAAAGATCAAAACCTCAAGGCCTGTGGGAATGGAGATAAAAGTTTATATACTCAGTGAGCTAGCGCTCTTTAGTGCACTAAACATTTACATGAAAATAAAATCAAAAAGTAGAATTTGGGCCAACATTTTGAGTTTTGGAAAAAAAATTTCATCGTAGAGGCGTATGGCGTATTTTTTGGTTGGTTTTGTATAAGTAATGAATAATAATCGATAATAATAATAATAATCCTTGAATAATTAACCTTATATCAAAATTTCCGGGCGTTGCAAGGTGTCTAGATCAATATAAGAAAATGTCCGTCCACGCCAATTTTGGCAGTAGAAAACTTTTCAGACAAATTTGGGGTAGTAGGGGTCAAAATTTGTATTGCGATTAACGCATTTTAAAGATTTTTGGCGATCTAGGCGTGTGGGGTATCATTTTCCAGTAAAATTTTGACGCTGAATCCAATGAAATGGATCCCAGAACGATTGGAGCTCTCTGGAAGAGGTTATGGGTCAAAATGGGTATCTATCTACCTTAAAATGTGTGTTTTCGAGATTTCTGGTACATAGGCATGTGGGGTATCATTTTCCACTAAATTTTAGACGCCGAATCGATTGATGTGACTCTCCATGCTTCTGATCGGAGGAATAACCAACCCCTGTGAAAGAATTTACAGCGTTTCCGCAACATCTTGGACGCTGTAAATCGTTCCTTTTAGAGTAATAATGAGATAAAAATATCTTTGCTAATTGAGATCGAACAATTAGGGGAGAATATGTTCCGATTAAGCCACATGACTGTAACATGAGCTCCGTTTACGCTGCAAGACTGTAGGGTAAAAGCACCAATTGGTGACACTATTAGAGAGAAAAATCGTTCGATTCTGCGCTCCGCCTAAGTATTCAAGAAATTGAAACTTTTGGGTAGTTATTATGAATTGTGATTTCCTTGGGAACAATTTGCACTTCAAAAAAATTCTGACAATTTGCAAAATTCTGAAAGGTACCTAATAGTGTTGAAAAGGTCATAGGTAGGGGTCTAACAACAAAAAGATCAAGTTACCTATACGTCTATACGTAGAAATGTTTAAAAAAATAACATGTCAACTTAAGGAACCAAAATATGTCAAAATTGGGATCCCGATGTCAACTTAAGGTTCCAGTACTCTGATTTGAATTCAATAGTCTCAATATACTAAGAAATTATTTAAACCCAGATATGACATCGGCAACCTGATCAACATTTTCCCCTAATTTTGACACAGGTGTCAACATTAGGATACTCGCCCATTTCAAAATCAATTGAAACCCTAATGTTGACACCCTAACTTAACCATCTATTTCAACGAAATTCAGGGTTTTAATGCTTACAAATTCTTCCTTACGCTATTATTAGGGCAGGCAGTATGATATATAAGTGATTACTCATAAAATTTGACTCGAAAAGTATAATTTTGCTAACTTACCTCACTAACCTGCGGGATAGCGATAGCGTTGCTGTGTTGCCATCACGGGCAACTTCTATATTAGCCAGACGTTCGATATGTGTAAAAATAAATAGTAAAGCCGGTCTACCTCAAATCTCATATCCTTATCAACAGAATGACGCCAATTCCGAGTACCTACAGTGTCCCAATACCTTATGTTTACGTTTTGAAATTGAAGTGTCAACATTAGGATAAGTGTCAACATTTGGTGCTTTTACCCTAACATGTGCTCCGTTTACGCTGCAGGCCTGTAACATGTGCTCCGTTTACGCTGCAGGACTGTAACATCTCTCCCCCATAACGTAACTCGAGGACCTCCGCACGCCCCGCAAAGTCATCGGGACGAAAACCCTCCTGGAAGAAGGAGGAGGTCGTCGAGGGAGGAGGACGCGAAGCCGTCCTGAGTTGGGCCAGTCGTCTTGCACGATGCTCAACGGACGGTTGACTCTGACGCACCTCCTCTGCCTGTGCGGGTCCGTCGTCCGGGCGACGGATTTCGACTACGAAATCACTTCGAAAGCCTGGTGCGACCACAAGTGCGGGGAAGACGCCATCCCACATTCGGTGAGTAACGACACAACGGGGTCTAGATTTGACGACGCTCGTCTGTCGCAATACGTCAAAAGGGTGTCAATCACGTAGTCGTCATGACGACCACGAATAATCATTGTTACTTATCAGATATCTTAGTCACCTAGCTCAGCGTAGTCAATCTACAGGTTGTTCTAACTTTGCAAGCAAACCCTCATCTCTCCAAAAATAATCTATACAAATTACCTTTATTAGTGCTATAGGTAAAACTTGACAAAAAGAGCATTATTGATAAAACGAACCTAGCGGTCACTTCCCATGAAGCTGAGAACCCTAATCGAGTTGAATAAAGGACTAGTTCACTGATCAGATAATGTCAATAAAGAATTTAAAAACTCATAAAAAATGTGACTGATGTAATTCCACAAATTGGCCATAGCCGTATTGTAATTAAATAAACAAATAAATGAGTCCCACACCGACTTTTGCACATCATGTAATAATAATTTTCGCACGATTCAATTGTATACAGAATTACATTGCAAAGCATATAACTTTGAAGAACAAATGAAGTAAAGTTGACTAGTTAAAATAGATGTTTTCGATATTGATTTTCGGACATTTTTAATTGACCGCAAATGGAGGAAAATGGGTAAAAAACTCCGATTTTGAAAATAGTTTTTGGAAATTTTTGTTTGGATGCAGGTGCCATTTTCCGCTAAATTTTGGACGCTGAATCGATTCAAATCGATTTTGGACGGATTGTTGCAAGCGGAGACTGAGTATAAGTTATATGGGTATTAGGTCGTGAGTTTTGTAAAAATCTGACTTTTTTTTTGACGTTTCATGGTGTCTAGATCAAAAAACGCTGCAAATTCTTACACAGGGGTTGGTTATTCCTCGGACCAGGCGCATGGAGACTCATTTCTTCAACATGGGGGAAATGGGGAAACTGTGGGTGCGGCGGGTCCCAGACCTATTCCAATCGATTCAGGATCCAGAATTTAGTAGAAAATGATACCCCACACGCCTAGGTACCGGAAATCTCGAAAACGCATATTCAAAATGGGTAATATATACCCAATTTGACCCATAACTTCTTCCAGAGGGTGCCAATCGTTCCGGGACCCACTTCATTGAAATAAGCGTCCAAGATTTAGCGGAAAATGATACCCCACACGCCTAAGTTCCAGAAATCTCAAAAACACATATTCAAAATGGGTAATATATACCCAATTTGACCCATAACTTCTTCCAGAGGGTGCCGATCGTTTTGGGACCCATTTCATTGGATTCAGCGTCCAAAATTTAGTGGAAAATGATACCCCACTCGCCTAAATCACCCAAAATCTCGAAAATCCATTTTTCAAAAAACACATTTTGACCCCTACCCCGCCCAAATTTGGTCCGATCGGGCTGAAAAGCTTGGAGGACCGTCCTAGGCCGGGAACAGACCCCTGACCCAAATTTCAGATTTTTAGAAAATTTTCTACTACCAAAAACGGCGTGGACGGCGTACGGCGGACGGCGTACGGCGTACGGCGTACGGCGGACGGACATTGACCTTTTTTGATCAGGACATCATGAAACGTCCAGAAAAAAATTTTGAGCCGAATCGGAGAGGTTGACCATTTGCATGAAAACATAGGTTGATTATTCAAGGAATAACCAACCAAAAGGTCAATGTCCGTCCGCCGTACGCAATACGCTGTCCATTGTCCGCGCCGTTTCTAGTAGAATGATTTTTTTTTTCTAGTAGTAGAAAATTTTCTAAAAATCTGAAATTTGGGTCAGGGGTCTGTTCCCGGCCTAGGACGGTCCTCGAAACTTTTCAGCCCGATCGGACCAAATTTGGGCGGGGTAGGGGTCAAAATGTGTTTTTTTGAAAAATGGATTTTTCGAGATTTTGGGCAATCTAGGCGAGTAGGGTATCATTTTCCACTAAATTTTGGACGCTGAATCCAATGAAATGGGTCCCAGAACGATTGACACCCACCGGAAGAAGTTATGGGTCAAATTGGGTATGTTTCCACCCATTTTGTATGTGTCAAGATTTTTTTTTAAGTACTCTGGGAAGGTCAAAGACACGACTTCCCACTTTTTTGTAATTCTAACTTTTTGCGATTCATACAGAGTATGAACCTCGTCGCTCCAATTCAACTCGAATTTCTTCCTAGAAGGCTCACTTCTTTCTTCTGGGAAGCGGTTAGGTGTATAATATAATCGCTGTTCGAAAGCGGTTCTTATTTCTTTGCCACTTTCTGGGTTGATTTCGTAGAAGATCTCGTGATCGTGGCCACCGATCGAAAACGAGGGAAATGATTGTCTGATGAAGATCGAGTGTTTGGATCATTCCGTTCGGCAGAAGTAGTTCTTTTCGTATTTTGGAAAAGAGAAGCCCATGATTGTCGAATTACGGTCAAGAAATTAATGATTCATCTCGACTTCGTTGATGTCTTATTTTGCTGCTGGTGAGATGAATCGTCGAAAATCCCTTTTTCAATGAAACTAGGATTATTTGCGAGATGAGGGAAGATGAATTCAATTTTGGTTGGTTATTCCTTGAATAATCAACCTATGTTTTCATGCAAATGGTCAACCTCTCCCATTCGGCTCAAAATTTTTTTCTGGACGTTTCATGGTGTCTGGATAAAAAAAAATCAATGTCCGTCCGCCGTCCACGCTGTTTTTGGTAGTAGAAAATTTTCTAAAAATCTGAAATTTGGGTCAGGGGTCTGTTCCCGGCCTAGGACGGTCCTCCAAGCTTTTCAGCCCGATCGGACCAAATTTGGGTGGGGTATGGGTCAAAATGTGTTTTTTGAAAAATGTATTTTCGAGATTTTGGGCGATCTAGGCGAGTGGGGTATCATTTTCCACTAAATTTTGGACGCTGGATCAAATGAAATGGGTCCCAGAACGATCGGCACCCACTGGAAGAAGTTATGGGTCAAATTGGGTATATACTACCCATTTTGAATATGTGTTTATGAGATTTCTGGTACCTGGGCGTGTGGGGTATCATTTTCCACTAAATCATGGACACTGAATCGATCGGAATGGGTCCGGGAACCGCCGCATCCACCGTTTTCCCCGTTTCCCCCATGTTTTGGTTGGTTATTCCTTGAATAATCAACCTATGTTTTCATGCAAATGGTCAACCTCTCCGATTCAGCTCAAAATTTTTTTCTGGACGTTTCATGATGTCTAGATCAAAAAAGGTTAATGTCCGTCCGCCGTACGCCGTCCGCCGTCCGCCGTCCACGCCGTTTTTGGTAGTAGAAAATTTTCTAAAAATCTGAAATTTGGGTCAGGGGTCTGTTCCCGGCCTAGGACGGTCCTCCAAGCTTTTCAGCCCGATCGGACCAAATTTGGGCGGGGTAGGGGTCAAAATGTGTTTTTTGAAAAATGGATTTTCGAGATTTTGAGCGATCTAGGCGAGTGGGGTATCATTTTCCACTAAATTTTGGACGCTGAATCGAATGAAATGGGTCCCAGAACGATCAGCACCCACTGGAAGAAGTTATGGGTCAAATTGGGTATATATTACCCATTTTGAATATGTGTTTTTGAGATTTCTGGAACCTAGGCGTGTGGGGTATCATTTTCCACTAAATTTTGGATCCTGAATCGATTGGAATGGGTCTGGGACCCGCCGCACCCACTGTTTTCCCCATTTCCCCCATGTTTATGAAATGAGTCTCCATACGCCTGGTCCGAGGAATAACCAACCCCTGTGTAAGAATTTGCAGCGTTTTTAAATAAGTTTCCATGCGCCTGGTCTGACGAATAACCAACCCCTGTGTAAGAATTTGCAGCATTTTATCTTCTTTATCAATTCAGTCAAGGAAGAATGGATAGATATAGATGTATATTTGTATAAAGCTCGTGGCGAGTGTTGTTTTACCAGGGAAGAATTATACCTTGAAATAAGAGCCACGTCCAGATCCGCCATTCTGAAGGATGTCTCCAGGTAGTGTGAGAAAAGATTTTTCAGCTTTTTCAATTTCTCTTCAAGCTCAGCCCCTGTGCAGGATTTGTAGTCTACAGACAATAGTTTGCTGTCCATCTGATCGGTGGTAGGTCAGGATGGGAGTGATTTTCACTATAGTCTGTGCAGCCTCCTGGTACTCATCTTCATTAACGTTGCCCACCGTCCAAACATGTTTTCAAGGGTGAAACGTCTAGTTCAGTTTAAGTTGTCTAACCAAGTTGAATAATCAAGACACAACAGAAAAAAATCCCTCCCGATTAAAAGATTTAGGTCTATTCGGCTTGAGCCTTATGGATGGCACGTTTTACATGAGCTGAGAATAAGCTTAACCTTTTTTTCTTTGATGAACTGGAGTGGATTAAAGCGTAGCGAGTCCTATTCCTACGACTTTTCCTGTGAGATGACGACGATTCCCTTATTTACCTCGCTGACGTCACTGGGTCACTGGAGCCTTCTGAATAAGTGAGAACTCTGCAGAAATGGCGAACATGGGAAGTGGTTTCGTGATGTTGACACGCTGGCTTCTCGATGGCTAATCTCGACTTTTCATCCGTCGTCAGCGGTTTGGGATGACTTTATTCGGAAGCCAGCCCCTTTTGAGCGAACGCAAAACGAACGAAACGCAGTTCAACTTCTAGAATGACGAGAGCTAGAGAGACGAACGAGCCAAAAGCTTCAATCTCTCCAATTGGTGTGTCATAAGAGCCTAGACGTGCTGCCATTTGTTCCTGGTCAGGTTGTTTTCCTTGAAGTGGCCTGTGAGAATGGAGATTGGTCTCATAGGGCTCAAAAGATGTGCCTGCATCATTAAACGCTGCAAATTCTTTTACAGAGTTCGGTTAATCATCGGACCAGGAGGAAGGGGGCCCACTCCAATCGATTCAGCGTCTAAAATTTAGTGGAAAATGATACCCCACATGCCTATGTACCAGAAATCTCGAAAACACACATTTTAAGGTAGATAGATTCCCATTTTAACCCATAACCTCTTCCAGAGAGCGCCAATCGTTTCGGGATTCATTTAATTGGATTCAGCGTCAAAATTTTAGTGGAAAATGATACCCCACACGCCTAGATCGCCGAAAATCGATTTTCGAATAACACATTTTGACCCCTGACTCCTCCTCCCCTCCCTTCAATTTTGGTCCGATCGGGATGAAACGTTTCGAGGACCAACAAGAGACGGGAACGGACCCCTGACCCAAATGTTAGATTTTTAGAAATTTTTCTACTAACAATGACGACGCGGACGGAAGAAGTTATGGGCCAAATTGGGTATTCATTACCCATTTTGAATATGTGTTTTCGGGATTTCTGGTACCTAGGCGTGTGGGGTATCATTTTCCACTAAATTTTGGACGTTGAATCCAATTAAATTGGTCCCAGAACGATTGGTGCCCTCTAGATGGTATGTGTCAAAATGGGTACCTTTTACCCATTTCGAATTTTGATATATTCATCTTGAACTATCACATTTTGGATCAAATCGGAGAGACATGAAAACGTAAATTAATTATTCGATAAATAATAAACCAAAATCAACAACGTTGACGGGATTAAAAAAGTAACGGTGGGCTATGAGGCGGAACACGTTACATCAAACTACTAGGGAAAGATTTTAATGAAAACCATCGTCTCACTTAATTTGCATGCCGTCGTTATTATAGCAGTTTATTCAGGATTGAATATAATCCCCGTCCTCCGCCCATCAGAACTCGTTCGTCGTTGAACCGCTCACATTTTTTCGTGGTGAACGCTTCAAGAAAAATCAGCTTGTCTGTTGAAGGATTTCTTCATTGTCTTGAATGATTCAGGTCTGGAAATTTAATATCATGACTAACATTACCATGTTAATTTTACCATTACAATCAGTTTTTGTAAAATTTCGTTTACCTCGAACGCGATATTCACATTTAGAAATCAGGAATGTGTTTGAAATTTTACACATTTCATTAGGTTTTAATAATCCATTTGTCATTTTCGAGCACAGTCAAAGAATAACACTGTTAGGGGGACATTGGTGGTCTAGAGAGCAACAGAGTGAGGATTGGTGACGTCGTAGAAAATGGAAAACAATATTGCTTCGTCAGTTTTTTTTTTTTTTTTATGTGTCGTTAATTATTGTCACTGCATTCTGACTTTAGAGGTGAAGATGAGAACTGATCCAAATATTATTGATTTTAATGTTGTTTGATTCGTTTACTATCCCGAACAACTACAATCCTCAACACTCCTGTCCCAAACGTCCACTTTTCCAAGCCTTTACTGCCTAGACTTAAACCTCGGTTATTCAAAAGCCCCTCTGGCCTAAACCTCCGTTGTTCAAATCTCCATTGTTCACTCATCAATTCATCTCACTTGTTCAATCATCACTATCCCAAAACTCCATTGGCCCGAAACCTCACTGTCCCAAATCTTACTCTCTCCAACCTCCATTGTCCCAAAGCTCCACTGGCCCAAAATTGCACCTCTATTGTATCAAACAAACCCTGTCCCATACTTTCACTGTCTCTAACCTCTATTGGACCAAACTGTACTGTACCTTCCTCCACTGTGCCAAACTATTACTGTCCCAAACTCTTAGACTCTTACCTTCACTAGCCCAAAACTGCACTATCCCGCACCTCTACTGTACTGTACTATCCCTGTCCTGAACTTCCATTGTTGCTTATCCCACTGTCCCAAACCTTCACTGCCTCCTACCTCCATTGGCCCAAAACTGCACTGTTCCGCAACTCTACTGTGCCAAACCATCACTGTCCCAAACCGCTATTCACCCAAACTACTCTATTGCCCTGAACCTCGGTCATCCAAAACCATCACTGTCCCGAACCTCCATTGGCCCGAATAGCACTGTCCCACGCCTATACTGTACCAAACCATCACTGACCCAAATCTTATTCTCTACAACCTCCATTGTCCCAAACCTACACTGGTCCAAAATTGCACTGTTCCACCTCTACTGTATCAAACAATCCTTGTCCTCAATTTTTACTGCATGTAACCTCTATTGGACCAGAACTCCTCTGTCCCGCACCTCTACTGTACTCTAATCATCACTATCTCCAACCTCCAACTACTACCCTACTGAACTATCCCTGTCCCGAACCGCCATTGTTGCTTATCCCACTGTCCCAAACCTTCACTGCCTCCTACCTCCATTGGCCCAAACTTGCACTGCCTCTAACCTCTATTGGACCAGAACTCCTCTGTCCCGCACCTCTACTGTACTCTAATCATCACTGTCTCCAACCTCCAACTACTACCCTACTGAACTATCCCTGTCCCGAACCGCCATTGTTGCTTATCCCACTGTCCCAAACCATCACTACCTCCTACCTCCATTGGCCCAAAACTGCCCTCTCGATTTTCCGCTCCCCTTACCACCACTATTTCAAACCTTCGCTGTCTTGAACCTTCACTGGTCCGAACCTCCCGCTTCCCTTATTCTGTTGTGCTATTAGTACGTAGTACACCGAGAGACTGATAGACAAACATGAGTAGATAAGTATCCACTCAAAACACGAAATAGGCAATCGTTTTACAAACGCAATTAATCGCGTTCAGCTCCTGTTCAAGTCAACTTGTCACGTGAACTAACGCCATGCAATGATGGATCATGTTGACCACCACATGGAGAATTTCCATTCTCATTTTTCTTCATACATCGGTCTTGTCCTAGGCTAATCGCGGGAAGAATTCGATCAGTCACGTATAAATGACAACCTACCATCGATTTCGGTACTGATTTCGTACCCAAGTAAACGAGACTGGTTCGAATCTAAATGTCAAGGGCAAACTGGAGGTCTAGTTCGGTCAAACGGTCTTCGCATATTTTATTCGCGGCATAAGTAGGTATAATACGGCGCGTATAAGTGAGAGAACTCAGAAGAGATGTGCTGAAGACTGTCACGACCTACACGCTTTACGTATAACATTGACAGACACACTCAATTCTGGCTTATTTATCCTTTTGACAAACCGAAAAATTTCCCGAAAAAATTCTTTTTATTTTTCTGGGGATCCCTAATCAGAAATGCCCTTCTTGACCCGTATTTGGTGCATTGAAACTCACATTGGTGTATAAATATACTTGGCCATTGGTAGTGGTCAAAAATCCTTGCCAAAACAAGTGCAATTTGGTCAAACTTGGAAGCGAAACGATACAAGAACGATATAAGCATAGAGCTGCTTCAGTAACGGAAATGCCCACTACACTTGTTTGACAAACGTGATTCGCCAACCTCGTTTGTTAAACATATTTGGCCGCACGGGGGTTCATGATTGAAGGTTTGAAAACGAGATTGACATAAACACTGTTGGTAAACTTGAGGTTCGAGCGTAGAGTGTCCCGGACTCATGTCATTCGATTCAGCGTCCAAAATTTAGTGGACATTTATACCCCACACGCCTAGTAACCAGAAAATATCAAAAACCCACTTTCGAAATAGCTAGGTAGGCACCCATTTTGACCCGTACTCACTTCCAGGGGGCACCAATCGGTCTAGGACCCATTCTAATGGATTCAGCGTCCAAATTTAGTGGGAAATGACACCATATACGCCTAAAACACCAAAAATCTCTAACTTTTTTTTAACGGATTTTGACTCTTACACTCCCAACGGAAATTCGAGAGGGGTTTCACTTGACAAGGTCATCTAGTTCAAAATATGATTTTTGCTATTTTTATTTATCAACTGAGCTAGTTTATGAACAGGTGACAGCAGGGAATGAGTTTTGAGTCTCTACAAGATATTTCAATTTCAAGACACGGGTTGGTTATTCCTCGAATGGGGGAAACAGTGGGTGTGGCGGGTCCCGGACCCATTCCAATCGATTCAGGGTTCAAAATTTAGTGGAAAATGATACCCCACACGCCTAGATACCAGAAATCCCGAAAACACATATTCAAAATGGGTAATAAATACCCAATTTGACCCATAACTTCTTCCACTGGGTGCCAATCGTTCTAGGACCCATTTCATTGAATTCAGCGTCCAAAATTTAGTGGAAAATGATACCCTACTCGCCTGGATCACCCAAAATCTCGAAAACCCCATTTTTCAAAAAACACATTGTGACCCCTACCCCGCCCAAATTTGGTCCGATCGGGCTGAAAAGTTTTGAGAACCGTCCTAGGCCGGGAACAAATCCCTGACCCCAATTTCAGATTTTTAGAAAATTTTCTACTACCGAAAACGGCGCGGACAATGGACGGCGAACGGCGTTTTTCAATTTTGGCCTCGGATTCAAAAAGTGCGGACACAAAGCTTCCTGAAATACCTGCGACCCCGAATTTCTTAACAATTGCCAGGAGCCAGTTTTGGAAATTAGTACTTCATGTTGAAGGTGTACTCATGTGTTTCAAGGTTGGTTCGGACGACATTCAAGTTTTTGCACGTTTGAAAAACGCTTTTGGTTGGGTGTAGCGGGCTTTATTGTGACATTTTCGTGGTATTTGGTGGTTTTCGAGCATTCCGGGAGATGTGATAGAGCCGATTTGAGCCCTATTTGGATCCTCTCGAATTCAGAGTCGTTCAGAACGGAACAGACGAACTGAAGTCGTTCCTTGAACGACGCTCTCGTGACGAGGTAATGTAAGTGTAAGTGACTTCAGGGACATGAGGGGAACGCCAGGAGATGAAGGTGAGCGATGCCCAAGAGGCTTCCCTTCAGACGGATAAGTAACGTAACGGCGGAAACAAATACAATTAGGACCTCTCCCCGTCCACCGCCGGACGGAGTACGGGCTCTGGGAACCAAGTGTTATTACTTTGCTCGGGGCAGATTACGCGTGCGTAATTACGGTTATTCCGAGTGGATCTGCCCCGCCTCCTCTATCGTATTCTCGGACAACCCTTCGCTCATTCACCAACCCGTTCAAGCCGGCAATCAAGACTCGAAGCCCACGACCGTGTTTGATCTCCGGTCTCAGAACTGTAGGAAATCTTTGTCTTCAAATAAAGAACTGGCTGCAGACAGAGCGTCATCACTTGGTTCATCTTTTCCCTAAATAAATCGCGAATTTCGAGCTTGGCTGGTTTTCATTGTTATATAAAACACACACCATTTTCCTTGCCGTAAAACTGAAAAATTGAAAAAAAAACCCTGCAAATTCTTACACACGGGTTGGTTATTCCTCGAATGGGGGAAACAGTGGGTGTGACGGGTCCCGGACCAATTCCAATCGATTCAGGGTCCAAAATTTAGAGGAAAACTATACCTCACACGCCTAGGTACCAGAAATCCCGAAAACACACATTTGAAATGGGTAATAAATACCCAATTTGACCCATAACTTCTTCCGGTGGGTGCCAATCGTTCTGGGACCCATTTGATTGGATTCAGCGTCCAAAATTTAGTGGAAAATGATACCCTACTCGCCTGGATCACCCAAAATCTCGAAAACCCCATTTTTCAAAAAACACATTGTGACCCCTACCCCGCCCAAATTTGGTCCGATCGGGCTGAAAAGTTTTGAGAACCGTCCTAGGCCGGGAACAAATCCCTGACCCCAATTTCAGATTTTTAGAAAATTTTCTACTACCGAAAACGGCGCGGACAATGGACGGCGAACGGCGTTTTTCAATTTTGGCCTCGGATTCAAAAAGTGCGGACACAAAGCTTCCTGAAATACCTGCGACCCCGAATTTCTTAACAATTGCCAGGAGCCAGTTTTGGAAATTAGTACTTCATGTTGAAGGTGTACTCATGTGTTTCAAGGTTGGTTCGGACGACATTCAAGTTTTTGCACGTTTGAAAAACGCTTTTGGTTGGGTGTAGCGGGCTTTATTGTGACATTTTCGTGGTATTTGGTGGTTTTCGAGCATTCCGGGAGATGTGATAGAGCCGATTTGAGCCCTATTTGGATCCTCTCGAATTCAGAGTCGTTCAGAACGGAACAGACGAACTGAAGTCGTTCCTTGAACGACGCTCTCGTGACGAGGTAATGTAAGTGTAAGTGACTTCAGGGACGTGAGGGGAACGCCAGGAGATGAAGGTGAGCGATGCCCAAGAGGCTTCCCTTCAGACGGATAAGTAACGTAACGGCGGAAACAAATACAATTAGGACCTCTCCCCGTCCACCGCCGGACGGAGTACGGGCTCTGGGAACCAAGTGTTATTACTTTGCTCGGGGCAGATTACGCGTGCGTAATTACGGTTATTCCGAGTGGATCTGCCCCGCCTCCTCTATCGTATTCTCGGACAACCCTTCGCTCATTCACCAACCCGTTCAAGCCGGCAATCAAGACTCGAAGCCCACGACCGTGTTTGATCTCCGGTCTCAGAACTGTAGGAAATCTTTGTCTTCAAATAAAGAACTGGCTGCAGACAGAGAGTCATCACTTGGTTTACCTTTTCCCTAAATAAATCGCGAATTTCGAGCTTGGCTGTTTTCTTTATGATATAAAACACACACCATTTTCCTTGCCAAAAAACTGAAAATTTGAAAAAAAAAACCTGCAAATTTTTACACACGGGTTGGTTATTCCTCGAATGGGGGAAACAGTGGGTGTGACGGGTCCCGGACCAATTCCAATCGATTCAGGGTCCAAAATTTAGTGGAAAATGATTCTAGGCACTAGAAATCTTGACACGTACAAAATGGGTGGATACATACCCATTTTGACCCATAACTTCTTCCGGTGGGTGCCAATCGTTCTGGGACCCATTTCATTGAATTCAGCGTCCAAAATTTAGTGGAAAATGATACCCTACTCGCCTAGATCGCCCAAAATCTCGAAAAATCCATTTTTCAAAAAACACATTTTACCCCTACCCCGCCCAAATTTGGTCCGATCGGGCTGAAAAGTTTCGAGGACCGTCCTAGGCCGGGAACTGACCGAAATTTCAGATTTTTAGAAAATTTTCTACTATCAGAAACGGCGCGGACAATGACCTTTTTTGATCTAGACACCATGAAGCATCCAGAAAAAAAATTTGAGCTGAATCGGAGAGGTTGACTATTTCCATGAAAACATAGGTTGATTATTCAAGAAATAACCAACCAAAATGCAGAAAGTGGAAATTCTTCCATAATGGTGTAAGCCCCCAGGCTTAGCGCCTCCAGAAAACCAGAAGGGAGGGAGCATGTGCCAGGATGGGCGCACAGCTCCTGCCTGGACATCGCATTTGGAGAGAGCTCCAGCACGCACTCGTTGCCAAGGCGCCCAACTGGGCAGTCATTGTTGAGGCGCCCAACATGTCGGAGTCATATATATTTTTGTAACCCTGTCGTGCAAGTGCATCTCACTCAGTCCATCCTGGCTTTGTCCTGTGCTTGCTCTGAAGTGAACTCTGCTACCGTGCTGAAGTCGACCAAAGCTGTAATATTGTGTTCCCCATGCCATGAGATGATAAAGGACTCAAGTTAATAAGCCTCGCTGTGTACCTTCGGGACAGCGTGCCCCCTCCAGTTTTCCCTTTGACGTCGACGCCGTTTTTGTCAGCCGGTATTGTTGCGCTTGTTCATTAATTGTATTTCATGTATCATGTATTAATTGTATTTTATGCTCCACATGTTGTCCAATTTACTTTGTCGAATTACTTTGTCTTGTATCAATTCTAGCCTAGGTTGAGGCATATTCTCCTTTGCAACGTGTCCTTGTTTTCAATTATAATTCATTTTGTATCAATGTATTTTATGCTCATCCTTGGTATCCCTAATTAACGCTCAGTCGTAAGTCTTGGACTTACATTGTGTAACCTCTCGCTAGGTCCATTCAAAACCTCCGAAGAAACCCGAATTAAAATTATAACAGATTTTAATTCGAGAGAGGCTTACAATGGAATGTTTCTCCTTATAGCAAAAGTATGGGGAAAATAGTGAGAATTCTGGACACTTTCAACGTCCAAAATTTAGTGGAAAATGATACCCTACTTGCCTAATTACCAAAAAATTTCGAAAATTGGGGCCTATCGGGCTGAAAAGTTTAGAGGACCAGCTAGAACCGGAAACCTTACCAAATTTTCCAATTTTCAAAACATTTTCCTATTTTCAAAATATAAGGGCGGATATTTGGACCCCCAATTTGAAGAAATGAGTCTCCATGCGTCTGATCCGAGGAATAACCTACCCGTGTGAAAGAATTTGCAGCGTTTTTGAAAATGGGCTCTAAGGGGTTTGGTGTCTGCACATTGTGTTTTGAGCGACACACCGGTGAATGTGTGTATTTTGAAAATGATTACAAGTAATAAGAATATGAGGTCGAGGATTTGTTCTTCTTTTGAAATCTGATATAATGTAGTAAAAAATATTTCCTTCCAATCAATCAATCAATCAAAACGTTTATTGATTCAGGCTGTTAGGCCTATAACAACAGAGTTGGCAACAATTACAAATTTCACATCTATAAAATTGCAGATCGAAAATTATTATGTATGTATTATTAGTATTTAGCAAGCAAAACGTTCAATAATAACAATAGTAACAATATTTGTGAGTAGTAGTTACTCAAGTATCCTAATCACCTTAATTACAAACCAGCATCATCAACAACCTCCACCAGGAATTTTCTTATCCTCAAGTATGTTGTCAAGAACTCACTCATCATCCTTGTCTCAGATTCCCCTTTCCTTCCAATCAAATCATGTAATTACAGCGCCTTCGAATCCTGTTGGAAGAATGAGTTGACTAGGTGGCTGGTGGTCCATGTTGACAAATCATGTTGCATGCTCTTTTGTCATGGCTCATCAGATAGCCAACTCAACAACTTTAGATGCCAAGTATCAAAGTTGAATGAATGAATGTTCTACAGAGGGGCTACACTTATTCACATCAATATTACTGAAAATGGCTCAAGTGGAGGTCACAATTTATTGACATTTGTTAATGAACGATGATCGGGTAACTACATGAAGACTCTCATCACATGTGTCCACATATCGCTTCATCAGCAGTACTAATTGCGATGGCGATACTTCGAATGATTTACATCCAATCCCGACCATTTTCAACGTCTTCATCGCTAATAACATGCTCGTTAGTTGAGACTCAATATATACAGGTACGTGTAAAAGCAGCTTTTGCGTGGGGTCCGCATCTTTTACGCATTTACAAATCGTAAGCGCTTTTGCAACAAAAGATGCGCCGTTTGTGAATGGTCTTTCATTCCTGGGCTGTAGAGTCGTTAAATGTTACGACTCACGTTCAAACTGCACTTGGGATCGAAGGGCAGCAAAACAGTTCTTTTTCCGTTTCGTTTCTCCTCAATAACACTCAAGTCCTAACCAATCTCGCTTTTTTCCCCTCGATGTTTCTGAGCGATGGGCACCTTTTGCCTCGCAATAAGGTTTTGTTGTGTTGAATAGCCGTGGGACGTAGGTATTGTCACCTGAGGTGACGGAAAATATGACAAAATGAGGGGCCGTAAAAACAGACGACAAGCGTCAGAAGATCAAAAGAACACCACTGTTTTCCCGATGAAGGGTTTGACTCGACGGTCATTTTGAAAATGACTCATTTCAAAGAGAGCGCGCTTTCATCCTGAAATTTTATGTTCAGAGCGGTGTAAATGATCTAAAATTGCAGTAGAATATTCTGGATCACCTCACTAGAAATTGCGACCCAAAGCGGGAATAAATAGAAGATTTGCAGCACAAAAATTCGATAGGAGGTAGATGAAGCAGAAAATAACAATCAGGCGCCGACTTGGGAGCAGACTAAAAGACTGGTCGGCAGACAGGGTGGCTCCTGGCCAAGGAAGGTCAGATGACGTCACGCCAAACACCTACCAGACACAGTTAAGTTTTTGTCCCAATTCCCCATCAAATTAGAGAGAAAGTTCAGATTTTTTTTTAGAGGAAAAAATAATTGGAGGTGAAAAAGAAACAATCAATTTTAAAAATTGCCTTCAGAAAAAAAAATTAGGGGAAAGAATGGCAACAGCAAACATGAACGAAATGAGCCTAAGGTCGAGTGAGCCTTTTAACTATACACGGGGGTCCCAATGATTCCCTCTTTTTTTGCTGCTACTAGATGGCCTTTTACCGTTCCAGAAAACCCCAACGGTTTTTTTTTTTTTTTTTTTTTTTTTGGTCAGTGCCAATCATCAACTTGAAACAGGACCTACCCGAACAAGATGGAGCCAATAACCGAGTCAAATTATTCCATAATATGCGACTTAGCTTATAAATATCAAATATATTTTAATTTATTTGTAAATTTTCGGGATATAAATAGCATTTTAAATGAAATATAATTTTAAAAAAAAAATCAAAATATTTTTTGTCGGTTTAGGTAACTCTGACCTTTACAACAGGAGTTCGTTAACATCAATTTTTTATAGTGTTTTCTTAGTAAATAGAAATAAAATGTGCTCGTAATTTATACTTATACATGTATCCCACAGTATGACCATTTTTACAAAGATACACTAGTTAATTCAGCAATCCAACATCTATTAGCAACTCTTCTAAAAACTTTCTTTTCTTTAAGTAAGCCACCGTGAAACTAAAAAGGCGAAATATTAGGTCCTCGTTTACACCTATCAATAGACATTTTTCAATAGATTCCCCACTAAGCTTGCTGGATCCAAAGAATCTGGTGCGATCCCCATCAAGCTGTTGGCACCTCCCAAAAACATGAAGGATGGTTTCTTTCTCCCCGGAGTTGCACATGATGCAGTTCTTCTCGAGATCTACGTTCCACCGTTCTCCCTTTTGAAAAATACGCAGGTGGGTATCGTTCCGCAACCTCAACTGGGCCACCAGCCGCTTTACTGTGATGGGGATGTTCCAATTTAAGTACCCAAGGTGGCTAGTATCCGTCCGTGTATCCGATGTACCTTCTACTATATGACGAACAGATCATTCGTTCATAATCCATGTAGGCCACCATCGTTGCGTAGCTGTTGAGGACAGCCTTCCTCTGCTGTGCTACCAACTCCGCGCTTTGGGACTCCCACAAGTCCAAGTATCCCAGTTTGACCAACTGATTTTTGAGTTGCGATGCCCAATTGTACCTGAGGTTGGTTCCACTGTTGTTCATCGTGCGAATCAGAGCGTTGAAGCACGCCTTAGGGTATCTCTCATGGGGCATACGAAGGATTGCTTCCCACCATCCCATGGCTCTATCCAGGACGAAAGCGCCCAGCTTAAGCCTACCTGTTTCAGCTCTTAGCATGTAGTGCGGAGTGCACATGGGTAGAGTTAGCAAGTTTTTAAATATTCTTGACTGGACGACTTCCAACTGTTCGGTGTACCTCAGTCCCCATATTTCGCTGGAGTACAACACCACCGAGGTGGCCATTGCATCTACTAGCCGGCATGTCGACTCCCAGCTAGAGCACTTTCCAGCTGACAGGATCTGGCGTACACTTCCCCACGCTCTCAAACCTTTTGATATGAAGTGATCCTTCGCCTTATTAAATACTCCTGAGGAAGTAAACGGGACCCCCAGATAGGTGTACTCCCCCGCGAATTGGATTTCTCCCCCTGTCAGCGTGATGCGATCGTTTTTTCGTCGATTACCGGATTTCTGGAAGCGTAGGATTTTTGTTTTGTCCGGATTTATGGTCAACTCCAGAGACTTCGAATATTCCTCCACTCCAATTTAAATGAAATATAATAACCGAAAACTGCGGTTTATTTTCAATTATTTCCTATAAGAGAGGTTTTGAAATAACGAATCATGTGAGCAATAAATTTCACATAATTTTACTGATACCTTCCACTAACTCACGAAGGGGAGGGGGAGAATGGTTCTATGTGGTTTCTCAAAGGTATGACATTTCAGACGATCGATGTATAGAAAAGATGCATTGCTCTATTTCCCTTATCATTTTGCATATCATATTCAGTATACGATAGGCAGTTGAGACCAACCACATCTAAATACCATTATCTACCAATAATACCAAAAATACCTAAAAATATCAATAATCTAAATACCAAGTGCTGCAAATTCTTTCACAGGGGTTGGTTATTCCTCCGACCGGGAGCATGAAGGCTGATTCCAATCAATTCAGCGTCCATAACCTCTTTCGGTGGGTGCCAACCTTCCGGGACCCGTCTCATTGGATGCAGCGTCCAAAATTTAGTGAAAAATGATACCCCACACGCCTAGGTACCGGAAATCCCGATGACACTTAATCAAAATGGGTAGATAAATTCCCTTTTGACCCATAACTTCTTCCGGTGGATGCCAATCGTTCCGGGACAATTTCATTGGATTCAGCGCCCAAAATTTAGTGAAAATGATACCCCACACGTCTAGAACACCAAAAATCTTAAAAATCTGTGGACTAACTTATTGCAGGGTGCGACTCTCATTGGAGTGTGTGTCCCAAAGAGGGTGTATCTGCGGGATGTGAGTGCTGGGCACTCAAGGGTTATGTGAGTTGCAGTTTCGTCTGCTTCCTCACAGAATCTGCATAGAGTTGTTGTTGTGTTACCCCTATGCGGTTCAGATGAAAACGTAGAGGAGCGAAGCCGGTTAGTACGCCAACTATCGCTCTTAGGTCGCCGCGTTTAAGTCTGAGTAGGTCCTTGGTGAGTGATAGATGGGATTTTGCCATCATACGCTTACTGTGGACATGCCCCTCAATATTCCGCCATTTGTCGTTGTGTTTCTTGTACGTCCACTCCTTGATGGCAGCTCTGAAGGAGCTTTTGGGCAAACAGCCGGCTCTGGGCCCACAAAGGGTGTTTTGGAGCCCCTCCTGGCCAGCTCATCGGCTTTTTCGTTGCCCTCAATTCCCCTGTGCCCCGCCACCCACTCAAGGGACACTGTATTGCGGGCTGCTAGAGCACAGAGAGTCTGTTCACAGTCCTTCACCACCTTTGATAAGATGTTGGGTGTTGTGAGTGCTTTAATCGACGCCTGGCTGTCGGAGAGAATGCGGAGGTGTGCATTAGTATGTCCTCTGCTCACACTCTCCAGGGCACATGCAATAATTGCCAGAATTTCGGCCCGGAACGGAGGTGTATTTCCCTAGTGGTGTGGAGTATTGCCACCTAGGTTTGACTCCATACACCCCAGCACCTGTCCCTGTTACCATTCTGGACCCATCAGTGTACAAACCAGATTAGGTCACTGGGACAGCATCCTGGGTGCCAATCGTTCTGGGACCCATCTCATTGGATTCAGCGTACAAAATTTAGTGGAAAATGATAACCCTTACGCCTGGATTTCCCAATATCTCGAAAAGCCATTTTTCAAAATACACATTTTGACCCCTACCCTATCACCCCAAAATACCCATCAACTTTACATTACACCACATAACATAACATCACCATGATGGCGCCCTTCTGCAGCAACTCTGGTGGAGGCGATTTTGGAAACTTCCCACATCTCATTGGCACATGTGTCTTCTCCCTGATTCTCACCTTGAGATCATCCAGAAAGTGAGGTCGATGTTTAAAAACGTTTTCCTCCAAGTAGCACCGCAGGAAAAAAAAGCTAAAATCAGGTGAGTAAGCTGGCCACCCCAGCTCATCCCTGAGGGAAAACATTTAGAGGCGAAACATCACCCCTTTGCGGTCTTCCGTTTCGGGTTCAAAATAGCCATCTTCAAAGAAATGAGGTCTTACGACCCCGAATGGGTAAACTGCACACCATATTTTCATTAGAAAGAGTCAAGAGGGTGGACTTGTGTGGGGTCTTTCAGCAGTAGCGGAAATTAGGTTTATTTACAGCTCCAGAAAGATGGAAGTTGCTGGTTGCTAACATTCCAAAATCATTTCCATCAGTGTAATACTGCTGAAGGCCTTTATTTTGGGGATGTAGTTTTAAAAAGTTGATGTAAAAAACATGAACACCTACTGATTCAAATAAACTAAGGTTCATTTTTCCAAGTTGAGTATTATTCTTTCTATTACAACACTTCCAACTCAAACCGAAAATACGCGCTCTGGCGTCAACACCACTGTATTCGTATGAGGTGATCAGGCTAACAATGAAGAGAAAGTCAATAAGGGCCCAAATTGGAGTCTGTGTGCTAAATGTCACTTTGGAGTGTCTTGAAGGTTAATTTGTCCTCTTTTTTTTTTATTCATTTATTTTTATTTAATATTAATTTTTTAATTAATTAAATGGTTAAAATGGAACTCAGTGTTCTCAATGAAAGTATCAATAATTGAATGGAAAAAAAAAGTTGAAATAAGTGGCATTGAAAAATCCTCTGTCGCCAGTAACGCAGATGCGCTTGGTTTGAGTCGGAAATTTAAGAGAATATATTTCTGTTGGCTCAAGGCAAGACGGTTCAAAAATAGATGCGATAGTCCAGACTGCAGGTCGAATAAGAGGATAGACCATAGAATTGATTGCAGCTGCATTGAAAAAGTGAATCTGCAAGCAGGGCTGCCGGTTGATGTTTAAGGGAACAGCCAAATTAGGACATTCAACTGTATAAGACGGGATGCACTCCACCAGACGGAGAGACCTTGAAAACAAACTGCACCGTTGTTTTTCTAGGCGCAGGCCAATACTAGAACTGAGACTAAATTGTCTCCGGGCTCAACCAGCGGAATCTCATTTGAGTTGGTGCAGGTCGCTAAGTAAAATGTGAACGATCATCTTCTTGGCCCCTGAAGATCTCGAAAAATCCTTTTCAAAACCCCCATTTTCATCCACACTCGGCCTCGGTTTTGAGATCCCACCAAAATTGAGAGACGTGAATTAAGAATAGCGACAATGATGTACAAAATGTTAAACGCACAGAGACCGCAATACCTATTCGAAAAATATAAAAATTTATCACAACAACATGCTATGACAACAAGAAGGAAAGATACCTACTTAGAAATACCCAAACACTCTACTGAATGCTACAGCAAATCATTTTTCATAGAAAGCATAAGGATCTTCAATAGCAATGTGGAGCTATTCAACGAGGCAAAGACTGTGACGCAAATTAAATGTAGGTATGTTGAGAAACTTATGGTTTAAGATCAGTGTTGGAGAGTAAATTGTATATTTTGTATCTGAAGAAAAATTATTTACTTTTGTTATTATTTAATTAATTTAATTTAGTTTTAAATACGACAAAACAATTGTAAGATTAGTGTTGGAGAGTAAATTGCATAATTTTGTATTTGAAGAACAATGATTTATTTCTGTTATTATTTGATTAATTTAATTTAGTTTTAATTAGGCAGAAGATGTTATATATGAAGTTACTATATTGTTGACCTGACAAATGTTATTCAAGTAATTTTATAAAATGTATCTGTCCTGCAGGAAGAGTGGGCTTTTAGCCTAATGCAGGGCAGATTAATAAATAAATCAATCAATCAATCAATCAATCAAAATAGGAAGAGAGGCAAAAAGGTGACCAAACTTCAACATTTTTTGGTAAAATTCAACCACCTAAAATGGCGTGGGCTGCGGACGGCCATTCAGGTTTTGAATTATACACATCATGAACATTTTGGGCAATTTTGAGAACTTAAGGCGTGAAAACAGAGTTCTTTCTTACAAAAATGAGCCAAAATATATGAAAACTCGACTTGATAGATTATCAAACATTTCTGATTTCTTCAACATTTACGCTTTATTGGTGTATTTCGTATGGTTTTTCCATGAATAACAAAATAATTACGAATCTTTTTATGCCTATGATTGATCACACTGTATGCTCGATCAACTTCGATTAAATAAAATTGACATTATGAGTTCATGAGTTCGTTCAAGTTGAGTAGGAATTTCTCCAAAATCTGAATTTGTTTGGCTTTTGTTTGTTTTTGAAGCATTTCAATCCAAACGACCAAGGCGGAGTACAAGTTTGAAAGAGAAAAATTGCTGCGAATTATTTCACAGTGGTTGGTTATTCCTCGGACCAGGCGCATGGAGACTCATTTCTTCTACATGGGGTAAATGGGGGAAACAGTGGGTGTAGATAGCCAAACATGGGTAGATAGCCACCCATTTGACCCATAATCTTATTCAGAGTCCAAAATTTAGTGGAAAATGATTGAAACGCCCAGAATGAATTTTTGGGACGAATCGGAGAGATTGACTTTTTGCATGAAAACACGGGTCAATTATTCAAGGAATAACCAACCAAAAGTTAACATTTGTGTAGACCTAGGCTCCACGGCACTCATTTAACACTAAAATATCGACTCAGAATCGATTGTAATGTGTGCCAGAATGATTACCACAAACGGTTGCTGGGTATGAGTAAACATTTCTGGAAAAAAATATTTTATTTTTTTTAATTTTTGTCCATTCATTTACTTTGGAGACCTAGTCCGAAAACTCCCCCCACACTGAATATTCCCTAATGGAATAAGTGCAGCGTTTAACGGATGTTTTCTGTTTCAACTTTCAATTAATAAATACTCCGGTCTTATTTAAAATCTGATTTAACCTAAATTGTCCTTTAATTAAAATCAAATAGACCTCACATTTTAAAAAAATTGAGCTCAATGTCTTAATGGAGTATTATTCTCTGGCGAGATAATCGATCAGACTAACAAAGTGCAGTTGTTTAGGCTCTCACATTTCGAGTGGGTGAGGTAGAAAGCTGCGGAAAGATGTGGGATGTGCTCGTTGATTCGGTTGTTGTGACACTACAGAGGCAATGGAATGGAGTACAATAGTAATAAATCAAGATTAGTCTTGACGCGGATCCCGAATTTATTGTCTGAGAAAGTTGCATCCACACTACTGAGAACCAGCTTAGCTTATTTCCAAAACCTATTGCCCATTTGTGGAAGTGAGCAGTGATCGGTGGGTTGGAACAACCACAATAAGTTGTTGCATCTGGAATTTGAGAACTTTTTTCGGTCGGAAGTGCACTCTGCAGCTTTATAAAACAATTTGACCCATAGTTTCTTCCAGTGGGTGCCAATCGTTCTGAGACCCACTTCATTGGATTCAGCGTCCAAAATTTAATCGGAAATGATACCGTACGATGATTATGCACATTAATCGGCTATTGCATGTGCATTGTACCATAACTCATCAGCCAACGCCGGCAGCGCTAGCATTAGCAGGTCCTAATACCTCATTTGCTGACTAATAATCCTATTTCCGTCAGTGCGGAGGCAACATTCATGCACAAAGTCACCGACTAAAAAATGCAATGACCAATAATCATGCTCTGCAGGAGGACTATGCCCTATCCCCGTAAATGACACCGGGAAAGACCTGCTAATTCCCTCATTTGGATATTAATTATCATATTTGCGTTGGTGTGGAGGTAAAATTGTTGCACAAAGACGCCGACAACGGCTCCAAAATGACTATTAATGAGGCTCTGCAGTGACTGACGATGGCCAGGCTCTATTAATTTCCTAATTTGGATACTAACTGCACTATTCGTGCAAGTGCGGCGACAAAATGAATGCACAACGACGCCGACAAATTCTCCACAATAAACGGTGGAAGTGTGGAAGGCGCACAATCGCGCCGGCAATGAATGCTAATGAAGCTCCACTGTGTGTGCCCTGTTTTCCGCAAGGACTCGACAATACTCTGATGCCAAGACTAATTAGGTATCCTCCTCTCACAATAGTGGAGAACCACCATTGGGGTAAGGTGTCGCACCTTGGGAGAATCGACATTTGGGTATGATGACGCCGACAAATGCTCCGCAATGAATGGTGGAGGTGATGGCGCCGACAATGAATGCTAGTGAGGCTCCAATGTGTGTGCGCCGTTTCCCGCAAGGACGAGACAATAACAATACCCATTGGTGTGGCTAATTAGGTATCCTCTTGGGAAAAACGGCAAAATTTATGCACAACGACGCCGGCAAAAATGCTCCAAAATGAACGGTGGAAGTAATGTAGGCGCACAATGACTCCTGCAATCCGTACTAGGCTCTACAGTGTTTGCCTTTTACGGATGACGAAACACGATGTGTCGTGAAACCCAAAATTCTAACACATGAAAAAGGTGCGGACAGTGTCTACTGCGGAGCTTTTGTCGGCGTCGTTGTGCATCAACTCTACCTCCTCACCGTTACTGATAGAGTAAATAAGCTCCAGAAAAGGGAGTTGACGGCTCCTTGCCGGCGTTGGCCGACAGCCATTGGGAACCAGTCATAGTCCCTGAGAGGAGCTATTGCCGCCGACATTGTGCGTCGACTGACGGGGAACGGGGCAAAGATCCTCAGCAAAGCCTCAATGCTGAGCATTTGTCAGTGACATATAACCGAAATGTTGATTCTCCACTATCGCAAGGAGGATACCTAATTAGTCTCCGTAGAAGGGTATTGCGAATCCTTGCCGTCGTCGACCTACGAAGAGCGGAGCACACACTGTAGAGCCTCACCAAAAATTGATCGTTGGCGTCATTGTGCGCCTACTCTACCTCCACCGTTCATTGCGGAGCATATTTTCAGCAACATATTACCCCAATGTTCATTCTCCATTATTGCAAGGAGGATACCTAATTATATTCCGTAATAAGGTATTGACGAGTCTTTGCCGGCGTCGACCTACGGGAAACAGGGCACTGTGGAGATGCACTAGTGTTCATTGTCGGCGTCATTGTGCGCCTACTCCACCTCCACCGTTCATTGCGGAGCATATTTTCAGCAACAAATTACCCCAATGTTCATTCTCCATTACTGCGAGGAAGATACCTAATTATTTTCCGTAATAAGGTATTGACGAGTCATTGCCGGCGTCGACCAACGGGAAACAGGGCACCCTCTGTGGAGATGCACTAGTGTTCATTGTCGGCGTCATTGTGCGCCTACTCCACCTCCACCGTTCATTGCGGAGCATATTTCAGCAACAATTACCCCAATGTTCATTCTCCACTATTGCAAGGAAGATACCTAATTATTTTCCGTAATAAGGTATTGACGAGTCATTGCCGTCGTCGACCAACGGGAAACCGGGCACCCTCTGTGGAGATGCACTAGTATTCAATGTCGGCGTCATTGTGCACCTACTCCACCTCCACCGCTCATTGCGGAGCATTTTTTTGTTGCCGTTAGGGTGTATCGATTTTGTCTCCGTACTAACTCAAATATTGGATTAGCAGGTCCTTGCCAGTGTCAAATATGTGTACCTAAAAAATATATATTTTCGAGATTTTCGGCCATCCAGGCGTGTGGGATATTATTTTCGACTAAATTTTGGATGCTGAATCCAATCAGACGGGCCCCGGGACGATTGGCACCACTGGAAAAGGTTGTGGGTCAACATGGGTCTCTATATAGTTATTTCAAATGTGTTTACGAGATTCTAGAGAGAGATTCTGGAGATTTCTAGGTGGGTGGGGTATCTCTATCCACTAAATTCTGGACGCTGAATCGATTGGAATGAGTCTCCATGCTGCTGGTCCGACAAATAACATACCTTTGTGATTGAATTCGCAGCGTATTTCTCGGACCAATCGCATGGAAACTCATTTCTTCAACATGGGGCAAATGGGGGAAACAGTGAGTGTGGTGGGTCAAAGACTCATTCCAATCGATTCAGGGTCCTATGTTTATTAGAAAATGATACCCCACACGCCTAGGTACCAGAAATCTCGAAAACACACATTCGAAAGTGGTAGATAGGCACCCATTTGACCTGTAACCTCTTCCAGAGGGCGCCAATCGTTTCGGGACCCCTCTCATTGGATTTAGCGTCCACAATTTAGTGAAAAATAACACTCCACTCGCCTGGATTGCCAAAAGTCTCGAAAATCTATTTTTCAAAGAACACATTTTGACCCCATCCCTCCCCCCAAATTTGGTCAGATAGGGTTGAATAGTTTCGAGGACCAATTAGGGCCAAAAACGGATCTCTGACCAAAATTTTAGATTTTTTAGAAAATATCCTATTACAAAAAACGGCGAGGACGGCGCATGGCTGACGGGCATTTTACTTTTTTGATCTAGACACCTTGAAAAGCTCTGAAAAAAAATTTTGGGCCGAATCGGAGTGATTTACCTTTTGCATGAAAATATAGGTTGATTATTCAAGAAATAACCAACAATAATTGACCAATTTCCGACCCATGGGTACATCCCAATAATGAAAACTGGTCGCAAAACCTTTTCTGTGGATTCTGCGCGCTTTTTGCTGTTGGCTGACTCCAGCCGCCAGGGACAAATTCAAACATGCAAACATCAAAACAGTTGTAATAAGTTTGACCAAAGCAGCATAAATCAATCAACAAAATCTGTCAACGTGAATTCAATCACAGGATTTCTTGGAGTTATTTACAAGGTTCTTTCGCGATTTGAGTGGTATTTTTAAATCAATATAAAATTAGTTTGAAAAATTGTCTTGACTAGTAAGGAGGATATTACCGGAATTGCTCTTCGATTACTGCTACCTACATTCGTAACTAGCTGAAAAGTGCTTTTGTCCATCTAGAAGAAAGGGCCAGCGGACAAGGAGCGGTTCTCCCAATAAAACCAAAATTCTCCTATGCAAACGCAACAAAAACAAACCTCACGCACAAAATCCCTCCGCAGTCCGTGTTCACTTAAAGCTTTCGTCCCACACGTCTTGAATAAATCTCGAGCGTTTTAAAATGCATTCAAACGCTGGGTTAAACTCTTTTTCCGAGGAGTTTTTCGGTCTTTTTTCGGTACGGTCCTTTCACTCCGTACGACCTTCGTGATGATGATACCATCTGGAGACGGTTCGCAGACACGGCGACCCTCTCGGTAGAACCAAATTCACATAAATTAAATGCTCGATCAGTATTGGCCTCTTTCTGGAATAACGACAAGAGCGCAAGTGTCGGCTTCGGAATAAATGACACATTGTAGTAGGTGGTCGACACGACCGTGCAGAAAACCGCTATAAAATATTTCACTGGGGGAAAAAATTGATGGCTTGTTTTTTGGTTGGTTATTTCTTGAATAATCATGCAAAAAGTCGATCTCTCTGCTTCGGCTCAAAATTTTTTTCTGAACGTTTCAAAGTGTCTAGATCAAAATTAGCAAATATCCGACCGCCGTCCACGCCGATTTCTGTAGTGGACAGTTTTCTAAAAAATTCTGAAAATTTCAGATTCTACGGGTCAGGGGTCCGTTCATGGCTCTAGTTGGACCTCGAAACTTTTCAGCCCGATCGGACAAAATTTGGGCGGGGTAGGGGTCAAAACGTGTATTTCGAAAAATGGATTTTCGAGATTTTTGGCAATCTAGGCGTGTGGGGTATCATTTTCTACTAAATTTGGGACCCTGAATCGATTGGAATGGTCTGGGACCCACCGCACCCACTGTTTCCCCCATTTTCCCCATGTTGAAGAGATGAGCCTCCATGCGCTTGATCCAAGGAATAACCAACCCGTGTGGAAGAATTTGCAGCGTTTTTTGATCTAGACACCATGAAACGTCCAGAAAAAAATTTTGAGCCGAATCGGAGAGGTTGACCATTTGCATGAAAACATAGGTTGATTATTCAAGGAATAACCAACCAAAAATTATTCAATATCAGTCATGTTCCTCGAAACGTTTCAGCCCAAGCGCCCTTAACGGAGTCAGAGTACATGTTTGTGGAATTTGTTTTTTGACAAATAATTTTTGTGAACCTCTATTTTACACCTAGAATGCAAACAACTTTGGAACAACTTGCACACCTATGGTATTATGGGTGCACCCCCCTTGGGTACTATTGAGATGATGTTCTTCATCCATTACTTCACGGGAGTGGCTCCTTTTTTCCGCACTGCGCTTGATCCCATTCCGAACATCTTCAGCAAAATTATTTAAAAACCCATTGGTTTTTCATGAATTTACTCTAAGGTATGCTTCGAAGAATCGGTATTCGCTGATAAGATCCAGATTTGTCATATTCCCTCGGAGGGGAGTGTACTTGGCCCACTCTTGTATCTCCTCTACACCAATGATCTACCTGAAAATGAAGAAGACACAACAGCGACCTTCGCCGATGACACGGCAATTTTGGCTGTGGGAAACAGCAATGAAGAGTCAATGTCAAAACTTAACCTCTCAATCTCCCAAATTGAAGAATGGGCAGCAAGGTGGATAATTAAAATAAATTAGGCCAGGTCGGTGCTGTAAGCCTCTCTCGAATTAAAATCTGTTATGAATTTACTATGATTTAATTCGGGTTTCTTCGGAGAATTTGGAAGGGACCTAGCGAGAGGATACGGGATGTAAGTCCAAGACTTACGACTGAGCAACTAGGGATACCAAGGATGAACATAAAATACATTGAAACAAAATGAATTATAATTAAAAACAAGGACTCGTTGCAAAGGAAAATATGCCTCAACCTGGGCTAGAATTGATACAAGACAAAGTAATTCGACAAAGTAAATTAGACAACATGTGGAGCATAAAATACAATTAATACAAGTGACATGAAATTATGATGTACATGAAATACAATTTAATGAACAAGTGCAACGATACCGGCTGATGAAAACGGCGTCGATTTTGAAGGAAAAACAGGAGGGGGCTCGCTGTCCCGCAGGTACACAGCAAGGCTTATTAACTTGAGTCCTTTATCTCATAGGGAACACAATATTACAGCTTCGGTCGACTTCAGCACGGTAGAAGAGTTCACTTCAGAGCGAGCACAGGATGAAGCCAGGATGGGTTACAAAAATATATACTCCAACATGTTGGGCGCATCGACGACGACCGCCTGGTTGGATGCCTTCCGGAACGAGTGAGCGCTGGGCCTCTCTAAATGCAACGTCCAGGCAGGAGCTGCGCGCGCATTTGGCGCATGCTCTCTCCCTTCTGGCCTTCTGGAGGCAGCAAGCCTGGGGGCTTACAGTGCACGTAGACTTCACCAACAAAAAGGTTAGCCGCATTCTAACTCATCTTAACAACAAGGTGGTTCCATACGCCAATGAAGCTAAGTACCTCGGTATGACGGTCGACGCGAGGCTCAGATGGGGAGCCCACGTGAAAAAGAAAAAGGATGAACTGACACTCAAATTTAGAAAAATGTACTGGATAATGGGGCGTCAATCAAATTTGGCCGTCCACAACATGATGATCCTTTACAAGCAAGTCCTAAAGCCAGTCTGGACTTATGGAGTGGACTTGTGGGGCTGCACCGCTCAAACCAATCGAGACATGATACAGATATTCCAAAATACGGCATTTAGGTGCATCACGAACGCTCCGTGGTACTTTAGAAACGACCGGCTACAAGTCAAGACAGTAAACGAAACCATCAGGTTTCAAGCAGCAGCCCATTTTTATAGGCTGCAAGATCATGTCAATGTAGAGGCTGTTCGACTTCTTGACGTCAATGATCTTGTCAGAAGGCACGAAACCACATGAATTATTAGTTCGTTAATGCAATGACAATAAAATCAGTTGTTAGAATAATTAAAAGCTAAGCAATGTACCTTGGCTGAAGATGTAACCTAGTTAACTTAACCCTCCGGTGGTACAGTGGAGCGTGGAGTCAAGGAAGGTATGGTCGGGTCGGACTTTTGACCGGATATTCAGCAAAAATAATGGCACTACGAGCTGTAATGATGAACATTAACCTTTATTTATTTAAAAACAGTCTCAGCAAAATTTATTTATTCAAAAACAGTCTCATTTTTCGATATTGATGGCTATTTAATCAAAAACACTCGATAATTGCCTATAATAATGAAATTTAAACTTTATTTATTCACAAACAGACTTTTTTTTACATAGATCACTCACTATCACCATCATTAGGATCATCGATAAAACATTTAGCACATATTGTACTTTTGTGTTCACTTTAGATAACAGCATAGACCGTTGCAGCCAACTACGCTGCGTGTTATCTTATCTCGTCACGTACTTTCTATTGTCAAATAGGTTGGTCTAAACAAATTTCGCATGTTTACAAAGCCATTTCCTCAATCCCAAAGCAGTAAGACAACATAATCACAATAATAAAGTGATCAGTCGAACGATACCCAAGGATAAATTCATGTTGTGTTAGGTATGGTCGGGTCGGAAATGACCCATTCACCATGAGAGCTCTCTGAAAAACTAACAATACGGACTAAATAAGCAGAAATAAGAAACCCCACACGCCTAGGTGCCTTCGGCAGGGTTGACTGGTAGGGTATCTGGCCGGTAAGGGCTTTTATGATGTGGGGGAGAGGGGAGGCAATGAGAAAGCTGAAGCTCGGGTCGGATTTGACCGCACTGTACCACCGGAGGGTTAAGTCACAAAAATATTGCTAATAAGTTTATAAATTGGTGCAATTCTAATAAACAGGGGGGAAAAAAATCCCTCGAACACCCTATTGCTCATGCTTCATGCGTCATGCTTCAGCCTAAGTGCTTATGACACGACATGTATCTGGTCTTTCGTCGTGCTCTATCCCTGCTCAGTCCTTCTTCTTCTTCGTTCGCTGTCGACAAAGTAAAGGTCTGTTCGCTGTTAGGGAAAGGTCAACGTCTTGGGGTAGGAGCCCTGCTATCTCTCATGCACCGAATACTCACAAACTCATACGAGCACACTCAGCTGACGCACTCCAGGCGGCTACGTCCTCACGTACCCGTTTCCAGTCATTACGGAGAGGAAAAAGGTTTTTACGTTCACAAGGCACCTCTCTCATTATCAAATAGCTAAGAGGAGCTCCTCCACAGTTTTTATACTCCGCTCCGGGTGATTGCATCCCTCAGTGAGCGGCCGAGGAATGGGAAGGCGTCTTCTCGATTAGAGGAACAGGGCATAGCCGCTTCGGTCTCCTTCTTCTCTCTTTCATCTTCAGCCTGTCTTTTCGAAACTCTTTTATCCTCGCACGATCCCCTCCTCCAACTTCTTAGGTGGAACAAGAGCCGAGGCCCTCCGATAGGAAGAAATTTCATCCGGTTGAATGAGCGAGGAGAATGATAATATTTATCATTTTTCTACCTCCGCCATCATTTTCTTGGGCCGCTCTAGGCATAGAACAGTTCTCAGATCCGTATCTTCCATGTGATGACCGCCTAACGCCTTCCGACGGCATCTTGATACGAACTGGCTAGAGAAACAGCAGAATGTGTACTGCTACCCACCATTTAACCCGAAGCTTGAAGGCGAAGGATGGTTGGTTCCACTGAGGATCCGAATATAAACAAAAGCACCTCGAACGGATTAAAAGCCACACACACTGGACAGAGCAAGTCAGGGTGATCTGAATGGATCAAAGTTTACATTATAGCTGGAAAAAACAAAATTCATAGTTACAAACCAAATTTAAAGAACGTATGAAAGAACCAACGTGCATGGCAATAGCGTCATAATAAGATCTTTCTTCTTTTGGTTGGTTATTCCTTGAATAATCAACCTATGTTTTCATGCAAATGGTCAACCTCTCCGATTTGGCTCAAATTTTTTTTCTGGACGTTTCATGGTGTCTAGATCAAAAACGCTGCAAATTCTTACACAGGGGTTGGTTATTCGTCAGACCAGGCGCATGGAAACATATTTAAAAACATGGGGGAAATGGGGATAACGGTGGGTGCGGCGGGTCCCAGACCCATTCCAATCGATTCAGTGTCCATGATTTAGTGGAAAATGATACCCCACACGCCCAGGTTCCAGAAATCTCAAAAACACATATTCAAAATGGGTAATATATACCCGATTTGACCCATAACTTTTTCCAGTAGGTGCCGATCGTTCTGGGACCCATTTCATTTGATTCAGCGTCCAAAATTTAGTGGAAAATGATACCCCACTCGCCTAAATCGCCCAAAATCTCGAAAATCCATTTTTCAAAAAACACATTTTGACCCCTACCCCGCCCAAATTTGGTCCGATCGGGCTGAAAAGCTTGGAGGACCGTCCTAGGCCGGGAACAGACCCCTGACCCAAATTTCAGATTTTTAGAAAATGTTCTACTACCAAAAACGGAGTGGACGGCGGACGGCGGACGGCATACGGTGTACGGCGGACGGCGTACGGCGGACGGCGGACGGACATTGACCTTTTTTGATCTAGACACCATGAAACGTCCAGAAAAAAATTTTGAGCCGAATCGGAGAGCATGAAAACATAGGTTGATTATTCAAGGAATAACCAACCAAAAGGTCAATGTCCGTCCGCCGTAGGCCGTACGCCGTCCGCCGTTTTTGGTAGTAGAAAATTTTCTAAAAATCTGAAATTTGGGTCAGGGGTCTGTTCCCGGCCTAGGACGGTCCTCCAAACTTTTCAGCCCGATCGGACCAAATTTGGGCGGGGTAAGGGTCAAAATGTGTTTTTTGAAAAATGGATTTTCGAGATTTTGGGCGATCTAGGCGAGTGGGGTATCATTTTCCACTAAACTTTGGACGCTGAATTATGTTTATATTTATGTTTTTCCCATTTCCCTCATGTTGAAGAAATGAGTCTCCTTGCGCCTGGTCCGAGGAATAACCAACCCGTGTGTAAGAATTTGCAGCGTTTTTCTTTTTCCTAAATTTGTTTGAAGCTTGCACATTCAATTTTTCTCTTTAATCATGATAACCTGCTCCTTTAATGGCCTGTACTCAGCTCAAACTTGACGTAATCCTGTTATCTTTACGTTACCAATACGCAATGACAACCGATTGGGGGGGGGGTGAATGGAATTTGTTCCCAGAAACGCTGCAACTTATTCTATTAACGGATATAAACCCTCCTATGGTTTAAAGTTCTGTGGAAATCATTAGAGGGAGTGGGTACTTATCTGAAAAGTGGTAAAGGAGTTATTTGTTCAACAAAAATACACGTTTTGAAATTGACCGGAATGGATCAGGTAATCTCAGGTCCATATCAATTATTGCTAGCAATCTCGATGAGGGTAAAAAAGTATTAGTGGTTTTCAAAGACTTTTCCAAAGCTTTTGACACAGTCCCCCATAGTATTCTAATAGAAATATTATTGCAAAAAAAATTCCACTATAATTTTGTTAAATGGGTACAAAGCTATTTGGACGGACGAGAGCAGCAGGTGAAAATTGATGGAATACTTAGTAATATATGCAAATTGGCTTGTGGTGTCCCTCAAGGAACAATTTTGAGTGCAGTGCTATACCTCATATATGTAAATGACATTTTAATTTCCCAATTGAATGGTAATCTGGTGTCATATGCTGACGACACAGCCATGATAATGACTGGAAAAACTTGGGAAGAGGTCATAAAAAACACAAGTTGAAACCTGGACAAGTTGACCTAAAATTAAATTATGATAAGACAAAATTTATAACATTTACCCTGAAAAAAACTGACACCCCCAATATAGATCATATCATATGTCACACAGCAAGAAACTGTAACACTGATCGCCAATGCCCTAAAATTAAACAAACAAACTGTATGAAATACTTGGGAGTCCAAATAGATCAAACAATTTCATGGGAGAATCATGCAGATTATCTTAATAAAAAATTAAAGAAATTAATCCCAATATTCTTAGAAATTCGTAACTTCCTAGACAAAAAACAAAATTAATAGTATACAACTCCTTAGTGCAATCACATTTAAACTACGGTATTGTTGCATGGGGAAATGCCTACTCAACTAAAATTAATAGCCTTGTAATCACGCAAAAATTATTAATAAAAAAACTCTTCTGCAAGCCGTATAGATACCCGACCTCCGAGTTATATAAAGAAACAGGGATATTAAAGTTTCATTCACTACTAGTAAAGACTACCCTAGCTATAATATACAAAAATTTTCTGAAAGGGAGCTTTAAAAAAACAGAGGGTAGCACCAGATCATCTGATACTATTCAAATCGAACTGCCAAGAAGAAGAACCACGACTGGACAAAAATGTTTTGATTACTGGGGTATCAAACAATTTAATGCCCATAAATTTGATATAAAAATACCGACAATACCGCTGGAGATGTTCAAGAGTAGAATTAAACATATATTTAAAACATAAAAAACCCACTTACAAGCTGTGTAATATACTATACCTCATTCAGAAAAAAGAAAAATAGTGTATCTAATAATCATGTAATGAAAATAGTGTAAAACAAGCTGTATAAACAACAATATATAGTACAACCTTAGAACACCTTATCAGATTTAATTTAAGCTAATTTTTGTTTTTTATTGTTAAGAGATCAGTTATTTTTATATAAGTTTATTTGTAATGAACATTGAGCTACTCCAACCCCTTCACAAGTGTAAACTTACAGGGGTTGTAGCATTATGAAGAAATGGTTAGACGCCGAGCGCTCTGGACGCCCTCAAAACCTCATAAACGGAAAACGATGAGGCGCGAGTGAAAATTTATTGAAGAGTGACCGTCAAATGAGAGGGAATACCTAAAATTCATGTGTACGAATTTATGCACGCCTAGGTACCAGAAATCTCGAAAACACATACGAAATGGCAGAATACGAAATAGACAGTAACACGAAAACGAACTCCCAACGAGTATTCTCAATATTGTGTTGCTGTTTCAAATTCCCTTCTATAGACAGCAACACGAAAACAAACTCATAATGTGTATTCTGAATTGTGTTGCCATTGTGGAGTTAGGCACCCATTTGACCCAAAACCTCATTCACAGTGCGCCAATCGTTCACGGACCCACTTTGTTGGATTCTGCGTCCAAAATTTAGTGGAAAATGATACCCCACACGCTTAGATTGCCAAAAATCCATTTTTCGAAATACACATTTTGACCCCTACCCCGCCCAAATTTGGTCCGATCGGGCTAAAAAGTTTTGAGGACCCGACTAGAGGTCCCCGACTTCTTTCTCTTCCCCATGCTCATGACCTCTCTGGAAGAGCTGAAAGACCCCTCTAGTAGAAGCTCTCCAAAGTAAGCATGCTCTAGAGGACATCCCAGAATTTAGTGGAAAACTCGCTAGCAGTATTGTATCAATGCTCAACGTTATAGCTTTTGAAGCTCCTTCTAATTTCAGGACGCACTCCACTTTTCTTTATTTTTTTCGATACAATAAATTACAAGAATGTTCTATTCCAATAAGGATGAATCATTCCGATAAGCAGAGTGAATGTGAATATTAGAAAAAATACCTCTTTTAATTTCTACCTAAATTTGATTTTTCTCGTTTAGATAGTGGTAATCGCAATCAAATTTTCATCGAAAACACCTCGTTTCCCATGATTGGAAGGGCCTCATCTGAATTGACATTGAGCAGTCAAATCCGGAAAAAGAGATATTTTGCAAAAAAAAAAAAAAAAAAAGATCAAAATCAACTATGACTGCCACATTGATAGTAAATCGTATTCTGATTCATCAACCCAAGTGAATATAGTTGTTTTCACAAATGAGAGAAGTTGGTAGGTTTGGTTATAAAATTGTATTTGAACTTAACGCCGTACAATACCTCCCAAATTCATTTATAGAAACTTTTTTTTTTTTGCGAAGGTTTACTATGCTTTATGGATGATGTACCCCCACATTAAGAAATGTATATTGGTCACGTTGTAACAATGCTAATCAACATGAGCTGAGTTGTAGTGCCAACAGCGATTCTTTTTGGGCATCACGATGTGATTACTTGTATTTACAAAATGTCATTTTTTCGCCTTGTTGTTTCCTGTACTTTATAGTCTACTGAATAAATTAAACGTGAATTTCCGTTTCTTTTACAGAATCACAAAGCGTACTGCGTCAACGAGTGCATCTCCGAATACGCAAAAGTCCAACGTTTCACTTGCGAAAAAGTCCACTCACCGTCAGACTACTGCGGAGTTGACTGCAAAGACAATCAGTGCGAAGGGATCGACATTTGCTGCAACGACACCAAGGGCGGTTGTGGGTTGTCTTGCTTCACTCCTGACCTCAGTAAATATTTAGGTGAAAGTTCGTACTAGTCAACGTGATTATCAACTTCCTATCAGGAATTCTATGACGCTATATTGCCTATGTGAGGGGAATTTTCCATCAAATTTCATTATGAGTACGCCCTTTGCGGACAGATTCAATATTGTAACAATTTATGTTCTTTGTAAATAATTTATTACAATTTTTCACTTGGAATACACTGCCCTAATTCACACACTTACACAATCATGAGGCACAATACACGGTACACGGCCGCACTAATTTACAACAGGGCACAATTTATAACACAAAGTGTCTATAATTCAGAATCCAAACTGAACTGACCTCTGCGGCGTTCCTCGGTCCCTTTTTATGCTGGCTCCCTTGGCCAAGAACCTTCTCGAGTCTTCCCTGGTTCTGGGAACTCGATGTGTTGTCTCAAGCAAACAGGAAGGTTCCAGCCAATTTGATATGACACACAAATGTTCGAGAGTGACCCTTAGCCCTCCAGGAGACTGGTGCTGGTGTAATCTAACAACAATATTGTTAAGATTAGAACATGGAAAATCTTGTTTGAGACATTCAATAATATTCACGTGCAAATAAAGTGTATAAATAAGTTATATACGTTTACAGAGTTCCCGTCCATCCCAACAAATGTGACGGTTTTTGAGGCGGGAAAGATGGCTGTGATTCATTGGGATTCACCAAGAATTAACGACACTATTTACATCATACAAGTAGGTAACTAACTTCATTACTTCATATTTATGTAGACCTTGTTCCTTGCATTTGTAGAACATCTGTCAAGGGTTGGGGCAGCTGACAAAGCAGGAAAGAGGCTAGTTGTGTGTTGTGTCCAATGTGTAGATGTTTTTGTATAGATCTTTCGTTATTACTTATGAGACATTATTCGAATCTCTTTAGATTGGAAAGTTCTAAAATATCTTAGACAATCCTCAAATTTACTAGGAAAATGCTCAGTTAGGTTAGATTTGACAAGGTCAATTCTCAATTTGACATGAAAAAGCTGTTTCATGAGACTGTCGCCGTAATTCAGTGTAGAATCATATTTTACTCGCGAGAATTTCTTGATAAATCTGATTCCTATCACCTAGTGCCCCTAGGTAACCTGGGTATGTACGAAATCAAGAATATTGAAGTACTCAAGTACTGAAGAACTCACCCAATAATCTGGTGTCTACGTTACTTGATACTGAAGTAAGCTACTTTGTTCTCAACACGGGATGTATTTCTTCAGTAGAGGCGAGGAAACCAAGTATTTGAAACAGGATGAATTCAGATGACGGGATTTTAGCGAAGCATAGTATTTCAGAGGAGAGCCAAGAAGACAAGAATGAGAAGTGGCGTCCCAAGATGGCGTGCGTTCGAGTAGAAGTCAAATCAGCTGAAACCACTGTCTTCCTGATGGGTAGTGAGGATAGTAATAAACTCAATATTCACGATATACTGGGTAGTATAATTATGGACACGAGATTGGCTATTCACACCATTCCCAATGGTGAGAAATCAACTGGGGAAAATGGGAGGACATCTACCACTTTCATTTGGCAGAGACAAAACTGACTATTTTGGGCACAAGAATACCATGACTTCCTTCGCTCAGATGGATTTATTCTGAAATCTATGACAGATGCAATCCTCAACTTGAATTATGTAAGAAATGTACCAACTCGTGTTGATTTCAACAGGAGAGGCACTACACAGGATGTCGTTTCAACAGATACAGTACAACAGGATGGGCGACTGTTGGGTCGTTGGCGCTCCAACCTCCAGCAACAATACCAATGAAAAATGGTACATGGTACGAAGTGAGAGTCGCCGCTGTTAGTGCCAACGGCACTCGAGGGTTTTCCCATCCTTCCAAGCCCTTCAGGTCACCTGCAGGTACTGGCACTCGCATAATATATTTAGGTACATACATCCATGGTGGACTCCCACCTCAGGATACCTACTTTGTGAAATTGCTGCCCCAGCAGCGTTAATTCGCAGAGCAGGCCCACTGGAGCGGAAATGATCGAGGAATGGCGGTCCATGCATCCTGAAATCCATTCAATTCTTTCTTCGAGGACATGAAGGAAACCTCCCTGACTCAATAGACGACCCTACCACGACGACACAAAATTATGTTGAGGTAATCTATTTCAAGCATTTTTTAAAACGTAGATATGGAATTTGACGCACATAGCATACCGAAACAGCGGCAGGTACGTAGATAGCATACGGGACCGGTACCGACATTATTGCATCACATATTAAATCAGTGGAATAGTGACAAGAATACATCAATCTAGTTACTAACATAAACTAATTCTATTTTGCCCAGCGTTTCCGTTCAAAAAGGTTGTACAGATGCATGTCCTGTTTTCTTTTGGGTATATAAATGCTATTGGATATTGAGCCACTGCTTTCCATCGTGTTATACTATTGGTAGTACTACGCTCAATTGACAAATTTTGTTGAACCTTTACATCTCGTTCGATTATATATGTGTTCAAAAATTCTACAATTATTTATTGGAAGTTCACAATAATCTACTCAGGCTTGGTAATTAGGTATTTACATAGGTAAAAGATGGGTATGATTTGGTAGTATTTAGACAGGAAGAAATTTTTGACTTATAGAATCATTCGTACAAACATTGAAAATATCATCATTATAGTTGTAGATTTTAGTTGCATTGGACAAGGGACTATCGTTTTCATCAACTTCACTTCATTATGAACTGCTCTGGACTGAGATAGATTATGAGTACTTGAAGAAAAACCAATTTGTCTTATTGGCGAC
>CM034003.1:23635836-23654264 GCA_019603395.1 Cyrtorhinus lividipennis | reverse complement strand
AATGTACGCGTCATAACTCAAAATAGTACTTAGTTGTCTAATGAGTATAATAATTACAGGATTCATGATCGGCGTGACTACCTCACAATCGTGAAATTTATATGAGATAGTTTTCATACCGTAACTTTATAATTCCGGGACCTGGGCGTCGTTACACTTCTAAAAATCCTTCAGCATCGATCACTAACCTTCTACTCACTAAATTAAACCGTTCTTGTAAAAATTGCCGACCAAATACTCCACAAGTTGGTACAGAACTGAAAAATTGTCAAATAAACGATGACCTGATTTAGGGCTATTCCCACCCAACGTGACTATGTTGAACGTTAACAGTTAAGTTCGACTCAACTGAATTGATAAAAGCTAGAAAAACATGATAACAGGACCAAGGAACAATTAGGAAACCACGGCTACAGTTTCAGATCCATCAATGTCCTTACTTATTGATGAAGAATCCCAAAGGAATGAAGATTATTTCCGACTATGGTTATTCCTGCGCTTCACAACGTTTAAAAGAAGTGTTAACACGTTCGCTGCGGAATTGTTGATCTCATTTGAGCAGCTGTGCGGGAGTCATCTGAAATAGGAACGCGCCAGGTGCGTGCGCCGCATGTGGAATGAAATTCGAAGCAAGTTCCTAGCCCAGTGCGGCTATAGCATGAGATATTTACCTTGGAGTAAACTACTTGCACTGAAGTATTTCGTGTACTAAAGCGAAGCACTCAAAGAAATCTTGAGGTGGGAAGTCTGAAAACTATGCAAAATGGCAGGAAAACTCCAAACCAGTCCCCTATTTTAGACTTATTTTTTTGCATCCTAACAACACCCCAGCTGACTCCGACGTTTACAGTACCTTCAGAAGGTTCAAAGCTGGGCGGGAAGTAGAAATATTTATTCCATTTCATTCTAGTATACTGGAGGAGCGATCTGAAGTAAAGGCTGCCTTCACGCGCCAAGCGTTTCAATCAATTTCATTTTCGAAAAGAACGATTCGCATGTGTAAGTAGAACCAAAAGCGCTAACAATTTTGTGCCATATTTCTCCAATTGAAAATTTCTCTTTGTGGCGTAAGTGTTGTAAAAATCAATTTTTGATGCTGATGTCTCAAAAATGTGTTTTAATTCAATATTGCACTGTAAGTCCACGAGTTCCATTGAAGATATTCTGGGGCCGACTCTATTTCAACATGAAATGGAGATGAATTATTTCAAAAATTTCTTATATTTCTCCAACTCTAAATTACCGAATCGGTTTCAAAAGCACCTGCAAGTTTTCTTATTTCTTAGAATATTTGATGAACTATACATTTGATTTCTTAAATTCGCTCAACAATGGAAAGTGGAAGCATTATTATTTTCCAATGCGTTTAAATATCAATGTTTCTTCTGAAATGCTTTGATGCTTTGAGCTTATTCGGCGCGTTTGTGGTCAGTAAAACTTCTAATTATCTTATTTCCTTTTTCTAGTATGTATATTTTTATGGCCCATAAACCTCATAATAAAAGGTTTATTTTTGCAAAAGTAATACATATTTTAATACCTTAGTTTTCACAACTTTGATCATTATAATATATAAGTGAATATATTTTATAAAAGTGTGATCGCGTCTCGCGGGCCGACAATATTTAAGGCGGCCGCATGCGGCCGCGGTTGGCCATCCCTGGGTTAGACATAACAATCCACCGTCTTGAACCAACAAACCAATGTTGTTGCTGTTGAATTAGGTATTTTGTTTCTCTGGGAGCACCCTCTAACGTTTACCTAACATAAGTTCGTTTTGAATCGGTAGAGCGGTCTGATAATCCCCGATCTTCGACTACGAGAGGTCGGACATTTCCATCCGAAGCTGACTCCCCGTGTGAGTTCACCCTTCATCGGGTATTCCAAGCGAGGATCACCTAACCTTGACATTTTCACACGTTGACAGTGGCGGTTTACCTAACATCAGTTCTGTTTTGTTCCGGTAGAGAGTCTGACAATCCCTCCGCTCTTCGATTATGAGACGTCGGTTGATTTTCGTGTGAGTTCCCCTCCCCTTTATCGGGCAATTCCAGGCGAGGATCACCTAACCTCAACATTTTCACACGATGACGCAATGGCTATCGGTGTGTTCTGCATTGTGAGAAACTGTCGGGCCGGAGTATTTCATTAGTCTTCTCAATAAGAATACACGTTTCTTTGGGATTCATTTTCTTGTGTTATATTGATGTTGCTAAATCAGTCAGTGGTAGTTTTAGTAACTTTCCGGGGAATCGTCCGATTTCGGTTACATTTTCCAGTCGACCATCTGCATCAGGTTTGGTGAGTTGAGCTTTTCTTATACTTTTTCATGCGATGATTGCGGTATTTTCCCCTCAAACGGTAATTAGGTCGATTGATGAATTTATACACCCACCAAACCCGATTTGAACATGATTCTTTCGTATCATATCGTCGCTTAAATATCGGTTAAAAATAACGGAATTCGCGAATGGTGCTGCTGCCTTACTGGTCTTTTTGTAGTCACGGTATAGATCTGCCAAGCTTTTACCACCCTCAATATACTCGGACTAGTTTAGCTCTCAAGTAATGGGATTCCACTCTGGGTATTGCATTGATGAATTTTTTCACAATTTCTTTATTTCAGTTGCAACCTTTGGCTGGTTTCCATGCTTGCCCCTCTTGTCACTTTCAACAAATCCTGTTTCTGTCTTCTTAGTCTAAGGCTGTGCGGATAGGTCTGTCATTAACCCTCAGTGTGATACGCCCAATCCAATTAGGGGGTATACGGTGTCTGTCAGACACTCAGCAACCTGATTAGTGGGCTTTATTTTCTTTATGATGAGAAGGTGTTGATAAATTACGGAATAACGCAAGTAGCCGACACGAAAACTGTTGCATTTCATTCTTAAATTACGTTCAGGAAGTTTCCCCGAATCATATAAGCATTAATGCTAAAAGAAAGCCTTATAGCATTAATTTTCCTGGTACTACTGGAACCATGTTTAATGATGCATTTAGGTATGTATGACTTAAGAACTGAATTAGTTAAATACTCTTGAGGATAATCGGGGTAATATATTCCTTTCGACGTCTTAGTCTCCACATCCTTATACCAAGTACACCAAAATAAGGTATTGATGCATATTTTTTATATAATGCGCGTTTAATTCCATCCTATATTCTTTTCTTATCCTGATCTAATTCTTTCACTCTAGAGATGAAAGCTAACGCTCGCCCACCACCAGCGTTGTATTCATATATCTCGGTTCAAATGGTGACGTTGAATCACGAGTGAAAAAAGCCGCAACTAATTTATTATACGTCGCAATGTCGTAAAGCATAATGTTCTCGCTTTTTATTTCTCTCGTGAGCAGTAAATGGATATCATGCCAAGTAGGGTTGCATTCCGTCTACATCCATTATGCCATCTTTAGCATTATCCTCAGCACCAGACCCTGAATTGATCACTAGACAGTACACCCAATGCATTCGAGTTTTTTACCATCGATATTTACAATTGCATTTTTTGTGGACATCATGTCAGCGAAGTGATCTAGGATACCCTGTTGGGTTAATTCCACTATCTCGGGTTTAGCACAAATTTCCATTCCATCGTTTTCCTTTGTCATAATAGCGACTATCGATTTGTAAAAAGTCGCGACCTTCTTTCTCCCAAACGAAGAAGCATTTTGCATAACCCGTTCCCAGCGTTCACGGAGTCTATCCTCTTCAGTTACACTTTCGTGCCAGAGTAAGTGATCTAACCCGTCCACAGAAGCACTTTCGGGGTAAAACATTTCGGCAAACATCTGAATGCCAGCCTTGATAACAGATTCGAACCCAGGAGGGTTCAAGACATAGGTCATTATCTGATTTGGGATGAAGCGCAACATAACAGCTTCCCATCATTATTGTCGTCGTATTTTTTAAAGTGTAATCGCCGAGTCGTCACAAACGACGCTTTCATATACATTTGGATTGTCGAAATTTATATCGACATAACGTTTTGGAATGTATCTACGTGATCGACTTGAGTCCAGAATCAATGTGGCATTGCCACCATACATCTTTCCTCCACGATTAGTTTGATATTAGCAACAGCACCAATCTGCCCATTAATAGCCGTATTGCGCTTCTTTAAAGCCGCAGAAAAAAGACATCTCCTTCTCAACCTGAGGATGATGATAACCTTTTATAATCTTCCTTGTCGTAAAAACAATAAGTCTGATTTTCGATAGGATTGTTTTAGAGCGAGTAGAGCTTAAGTACAAAATTCAGCCTGTAGAATTGAGTAAATAGGTCGTAACACTTTTAAAATCCTATCCCCAATATATAATAATTGCCACATTTTGAGGCAGACTTCTCCTAATGGCGAATTACGGAACACCGGGCGTCATGTACAGATCCAGGATATCCAGCAAACAGGCTGGTGATTCTCATACGGTGGTCACAGGTAACCTGAACTAATAAACATATTTAATTAGGTGAAATTCAATGTGCAGTCTGTAGAGCAAGAAGGTAAGCACCTATAAGAAAATAGTAATAAGCCTCCTTTAGTTGTTCACACCGGATAGAAAAGTATTTTCCTATTGCAATAGGATCGAGCGTCCTCCACGGCGTGTTGATTTTGACGCCCCTTGAACCTTTCCGTTAGATAATGCTCATCCCTTACATTGACTTTCTCGTCGCTGGGATGCAATTTTGGTGACAGATTTCGAGAGTACATTGTGGCATTGATTACTTATTGTAGAATCGTTGAACATCTAAGTGTAGGCAAGCTGGGGATGTGAATACGGTTTTATTGATTGTCAAACCTAATCGAGTTTGTGGGAATAATCTTCTTTCAATTACACAGATCTTGTGCGTTGGACAGGTTTCATGTTGAGTGATATTTTTACTCTCCATGATGTTTTCTACGTTGGTAATTGCGTCTTTCCGATACTTGTGAGCGTAAGTGGGATTTTCAATTTTCATCCATCTGACTAGTATCGTTGTGGGACCAATTTCATTGGATTCAGCGTCCAAAATTTATGGAAAATGATACCCCACTCGCCTAGATCGCCCAAAATCTCGAAAATCCATTTTTCGGTACCGGTCCCGTATGCTATCTACAAGCCTGCCGCTGTTTCGGTATGCTATCTACGTCAAATTCCATCTACGTTTTAAAAAATGCTTGAAATAGATTACCTCAACATAATTTTGTTGTCGTCGTGGGTAGGGTCGTCTCATTGAGTCAGGGAGGTTTCCTTCATGTCCTCGAAGAAAGAATTGAATGGATTTTCAGGATGCATGGACCGACACCATTCCTCGATCTATTTCCGCTCCAGTGGGCCTGCTCCATTCATCTTGATGCCATAGCGGGATTTGACGATTCGCCAAAGACCTTCGATGGTCTGGGTGTGGGCTCCAGTCCGAGGATCGACAAAATTCTGGGTATGGTTGACTGTCGAATGAACGTAGCCTGTCCAGCTTGCTGTAGGCTTTCCATAAATCTGAGACGATTTTGGATGCTGATGCGATTTCTCGCTTTATGATGGTGAGCAGGGTCGCCCTATCTCGTTTATCAACGACGAATAATCGCCTTTCCAGCACACCTTTTTCCCGGCAACAAAGGCCAAATACCCAGGGTCCTTACACCCAAGACCCATAGTTTCTATTATTGGGTGCAGATGAAGATTCGTCCACACTGTCATCATCGTCACTGTCATCATCTTCATCAGCGCAGTCAGGTCGACGATTACTCGCCAACACCCGGCCTATGTTGTACTTTCTTTTGCCCTGAAATAGGGATTCGTCAATTTGGACTTCGACACCTGCGCCTCCCATTTTCTCTCGTTTTGCAAACATCTCAACGCATACGTCCCTGCACAAGTTGAACCAGTCAACGACGGTTTCTTTGGCTCTTCCTGTCCACCTAGACACGTCTCTGATACTGCTTAAATGAGCCCAATACCATACGAATTCTACAATGTCACACAGCGAAAGCCCACTTGCACCTCCCATTCACGTCTGTTTAGGTGACAAATTTATTTTCCTTCCGAAACTATCACAACGTCGTCAAATATGTATGCAACCTCAGCGGAACTGGTCCATTTCAACTGGACTCAATACCTACTTCCACCTGAACATGAACCTTTGTTCCCCCTTTTGTCCAGCTTATAGATAGCTTACCAAAACACCTAGTAGTTAGGCACACCTTTAGTTTGGCAAGGTGGTGCTCTCGTATCTTCCTAGCGTGCGGGACCGGTTGGATCGAAAGTGGTTTGTGCCTCAACATAGTGCGATGCAATTTGCAACGGGACACGGTGAATTTGCGGGATACTTAAGCAGGTTCAAACTTGCGCCAGAGCTTCCATGTGCATGTGTTGAGCCTGCTGAGACTGCGGACCACATCATCCGGGACTGCCCCAGCTTCGCAGGGGAGCGGGACCCGTGCGGGCTGAGCGACATCCCGAGGAGATCCTGGCTACGGAGGAGGGATACAGCAGGCCGATACGCTTCGCCGAGATGGTTCTCCCTGTTCTGCGGACTCGTCATCTGCAGGCTAGAAAAGTAGAATGCAGCAGCAGGTACTCTACGAGCGCTAATTGGAGCGCTCCGCCCCCTGGTCAGTTGGGGCATAACAACTGACTAACCATCTGGTCGGCAGGGTGTAACAAATGCTGAGTATACTAAGGGACCGCGTCCTATGAGGTGCTACTCTCTGAGTGAAACAGGTATCTGGACCACTTGGGGAGAAGAGGGATACCTCTGGTACTTCATGAAGCGGTAGTGACAGGTACAAAGCCTCTGTCACGGGGCTATTAGCCAGTAGTTTACTACTCCCTATCCAAGCCCTGCTGAATGAAGGGACAATCATTCCAGTCTGTTAAGACTGTATCCCCACTGCTTGCAGTGGGGGGGAGAAGCATAACCCGTGGGGTGAGCTCTCCTTATAATTGTGGCTCACTTCCCTGCATTGGGGTGAGAAACGCATTGGACTCTGTCCAGCTTATAGATAGCTTACCAAAACACTGGAACCCAGGCGTAGAACCGGTAGATGCCTGTGTCGGTGTAGATAGCGTACGGGACCGGTACCCATTTTTCAAACTATTTTTTGACCCCTACCCCACCCAAATTTGGTCCGATCGGGTTGAAAAGTTTTGAGGACCAACTAGAGCCATAAACGGACCCCTGACCAAAATTTCAGATTTTTTGAATAATTTCTACTACCAAAGTCGGCGTGGACGGCGGACGGACATTTGCCTTCTTCCCTGTGCCCTGTGTTACCCCAAGGAAATTGCTCTGGCGTTGATGCAATTATCGGGAAATTTGATCAATTCGTTTATTTTTTCAGATGAGGAAAGCGTTTGTCGTGTGTTTTCTCATCGGAGTGCTCTTCTCGGGGCAGATATGTGGAGAAGAGCGAGGATCTTCAAAGAAAGCCTCACGCCTGGACGCAGTCGTCGACAACAACGAATTTGCTGAATTTGAAGAGTTTGAAGTTGATGTTGAGGCGCCGGACGAAGGCGGCAAAAGTAATGCATACGTTGAAAATCAAGCAGACGAAAACGAGAACTACGACCCCGAAGAAGATGCAATCGTTGAGGTAAGTTGAATGATTATGGCGTAACTTGGGATTGTTCATTTTATAACTGAACGTTATCTGCTGACCGGTATTTTTAGTCGACGGTTTAATTAATCTGTCAAGGTTTCAGAATTTCATTGGGCATTTCAATTTGGTGAATTCTATTCAATTAAATTCAAGATTCAGAGAATATTCAACGTTGCATCTCATTATGACTCTAGATTTTTACCAGTTTCATTGGGTTAATCTGTCGGGGGCTGGTCACCATATTGCCTAGTGAGGTTCGATATATCTTGCAAAGGCAATGAGAGAAGTTATGAAATGAGATATAGCATAACTAAACCTAATAAAAAACGCTGCAAATCTTTCACACGGGTTGGTTATTCCTAGGACCAGGCGCATGGAGACTCATTTCTTCGAAATGGGGGAAACAGTGGGGGTGGCGGGTCCCGGACCCATTCCAATCGATTCAGGGTCCAAAATTTAGTGGAAAATGATACCCCACATGCCTAGGTACCAGATATTTCGAAAACGCACATTCAAAGTGGGTAGATAGATACCCATTTTGACCCATAACTTCTTCCGGTGGGTACCAATTGTTCTGGGACCCATTTCATTGGATTCAGCGTCCAAAATTTAGTGGAAAATGATACCCCACACGTCTAGATTGCCAAGAATCTCGAAAATCCATTTTTCTAAAAACACATATTGACCCCTACCCCGCCCAAATTTGGTTCGATCGGGCTGAAAAGTTTTGTGGACGAACTAGAGCCGGTAATGGGCCCTTGACCAAAATTTCAGATTTTTAGAAAATTTTCTACTACTAAAATCTGCATGGACGGTGGACGGACCTTAGCTAATTTTGATCTAGGCACTTTGAAACGTTCAGAAAAAAATTTTTGAGCCGAATCGGACAGATTGGCTTTTTGCATGTTTATTCAAGGAATCGTGATTATTCAAGAAATAACCAACCAAAACGCTGCAAATTCTTTCACAGAGTTGGATATTCCTTGGACCAGGAGCATAGAATCTCGTTCCAATCGATTCAGCGTCCAAAATTCGGTGGAAATAGATACCCCACACAATCGCCGAAAATGTCGAAAATCCATTTTTCAAAATTCACCATTTTCATTGTACTTCTGCTCCAAGGAGTAACCAACCTATGTTGAAGAATTCGCGGCATTTTCGTGTTATTGTCGGCCCTATTAGTCAATTTGGGTTGTTCTTTAAATAGAAACAAAAATGTTTAATTCTTAATAATGAGAATTTCCTATTTTGATTGACGAGCCAACTACATTCACTTTTTGTCAACAGGACGAGGACAACGAGTTTGAACATTTCCAGGACGAAGAGGAATTTGAAGGATTCGATAGTGACAGAGTCGGAATCGGCCAAAGAACCGACGAAAAAGAAGAGCCTAAAATTGCCATCGCTCAAGTGAGTGTTTCTAACTCTAAACTGAAGATGAGAATAATCTGTTTCGATTGTGGTGGGTTACTTGTGAACTGTGTGAGAAGCTGAATTTTATGCGCTCAACATAGGCGGAATAAAATTCCTGTACAAGGGCGGCATATGAGGATTATAAGAGGATTGTTTGCTCCTCACATTCATCGACAGCTACTCTAACTTACAAGGGCTGTTCAACATGGATAATTCCCTTTGATAGAGTGGCTTAGCCCTCCTATGCATCTCAGGGAAGTGTCAAGGGTGAACCAAGCGAAAATATGTATCTTGTGCAACACGGGCGAAGCAGAGACCATCTCCCATATATTTGGCAGATGCCCTCAGAGTGGGGATCAAACATGGTATTCGGGATCTGATCACCTGAATAAGGAATACATCCAGGGTTGTTAGTTAATGGGACCAATCTATAGTTTGTTGGCTTATTACAAAAGGAGGAAGTTTTGGACATTCAAGTGAAGATATAAGACACAGTTCTTCCTCGGACCAGGCGCATGAAGACTCATTTCTTCAACAATGGGAAAAAAGGGGTGAGTCCCGGACCCATTCCAATCGATTCAGGGTACAAAATTTGGTGGAAAATGATACCCCACACGCCTAGGTACCAGAGATCTTGAAAACAGACATTCAAAATGGGTAGATAGGTGCCCATTTTGACCCATAACCTCATCCAGAGGGCGCCAATCGTTCCGGGATTCATTTAATTGGATTCAGCGTCCAAAAGTTAGTGGAAAATGATACCCCACACGCCAAGGTCCCTGAAATCTTGAAAACACATATTCAAAATTGGTAATGGATACCCATTTAGACCCTTAACCTCTTCCAGTGGGTGCCAATCGGTCCGGAACACAAGAGTCCAAAATTTAAAGAAATATGATACCTCTCACGCCAAATTCCCCCCCTCCCCCCTCTACAAATGTGGTTCATCCGGACTGAAAAGTTTCAAGGACCTACTAGAGCCCGATATGGGTCCTTGAATAAAATTACAGGTTTTAGAAAATCTACCACCAAAGTTGGCGTGGACGGCGAACGGATATTTGCTTATTTTGATCTAGACAACTTGTTGAAACGCCCAGATAATGGGGGGGGGGGGGGATCAGTTGACTATCTGCATGAAAACGGTTATTTTGAACAGTTGTTCAGTGAATAACGAACCAAAAGAGAACAATTTCTGATCCTCTCATAGAATGGCGGCTGACCACGTCTACGTCACCAAATCCTTATTTGGACCTAAAGCCCTACACTTTTTACAAGATCGAGTTCCTTAGGATAAAATGTGTCACCTTTTTAAAACATTTCTTTCATTTTTGTTAATCCAACCTTCGACTTTCCACAGGTGCCGTTACATTTTCGATCCAACTGGGACAGTTTTTACCTCGAAATGCTGATGATCGCCGGCCTAGTTGTCTACTTTATCAACTTCTTCTCCGGAAAAAATAAAAACAGCAAGATGGCCAATTTGTGGTACAGCACTCACAAGTCGATGCTGGAGGATAATTTTTCGTTAGTCGGTAGGTACAGATTCCCAGCCCGTGGATTGGCTTTTTCAATTTCATGGCTCTAGTTGACCGTTCTTTTCAGGCGACGACGGCAAAATGGAAATTGAGAATCGAGGCCTCATAAAAGAATCTGAGCACATGTACACGTTATGGTGCAGCGGACGGACCTGCTGTGAAGGGATGCTGGTTGAACTCAAGTTTCTCAAGGCAAGTTATCCTGATTTCAATTTGGTTGTAAGCTGTGATCTCAAGCAGGGCATTATTATCAGAGAGGTTCTGGATATCTAGCTTGTTGAGTGACGGGTTTGCGACGAGAATACAAGGGCCTAAGGCCGGGTACACACTTTGAGGATTTCCGAAGGGAATTTCCTGTTCAGGCCAACCTCTCCGGTTTGCCTGAGCGTGTGGACGGGCGAGAGGATTTCCTCAGTTGGGGTGGACTTTCCAATTTTAGGAAAGGCCGCCTGAACAGTCCCCCTCAACTAAAACCATTCCTCAAGCGTGAATGGTGGCCTGTCCGGCTTCAAAGCCGCAGTTCATCTGACGCCATTTGGATATTTTCATCTGTTTTCATTCCAGACACCTCTGGGGATTCCTTTCCAAAAGCGTGTAGAGACCCCTTCCGGATCCAGCAAGCCTGTGACGATTTCTGGAAACAAATTCCTCTCCGGAAATCCTCAACGTGTGTGCCTAGAGAATCTGTGGCTAAATTTATGTACGTTGCATAGGCTGGCTGGGACCTGTGAGTAAAGAGGAAATTTGAAAGAAATACCGACGGTTCAGTTAGTGATTGGGATTTACGTCTCGCAATGTCAGGGAGAACTAACAAGACTACATCTCGATGACATGGCCACGTTCATGGGGCGGAGCTGACGGCATTGGACTGCAGCGAGCCGTTCCACAGAGGGTCTGGAAGAAACGGAGAGGTGCCAAATGAACGGGATTCAACCGGGATTCGGCGTTGTCTAGGAAGCGGAAGATGAAACGCTGCAAAGTATTTTACAGGAGTTGGTTATTGTTCAGACCTGGAGCATGGAAAAAAGGGGAAGAACGGTGAGTGTTGAGTGTGCCGAACTCATCAATCGATTCAGCGTTTGGCATTTACTGGAAAATGATACCACACACGCCTAGGTACCAAAAATCCCCGAAAACTCCCTTTTGAAACAGGTATGTAAGTACCCATTGACCCATATATCCACATCCAGTGAACGCCAATTGGTCTGGAGACCATCTCAGTGGATTAAGCGTCCAAAATCTAGTGGAAAATGATATCCCACACGCCTAGATCGGCAAAACGCCGCAAATTATTTCACAGGGGTTGGTTATTCCTTGGACCATGCGCATAGAGACTCATTTCAAACGATTCGGCGTCCATAACCTCTTCCGGTAGGCGCCAATCGTTCCGGGACCCGTCTACTCGTAATGTGATTCAGCGTCCAAAATTTCGACTGTCTGCATGAAAGCATTGGTTGATTATTCAAACGGGAACTTAGGGCTTATAAATACTGTTTTTATTGTGGTTTAGGAACGCGTCAGAATGGGGAATGTCCTGCTTTTGGCGAGGATTGCCGGGGCTTGTCGGAAGCAGAACCACTTTGCCACTCTCTCAACTTTTCAGAGAATTTTGGAAAAATTATTTAAATTTATTGTTAAGGCCGTTGAGACTCCCCCGCAATAATAATATAGGTCGGGATTTCAATTGCCACTGAATTGGTGACTCATCTTTGACAAATTTCGGTAACAACAAGGCGGGCAGCCACATTACATGCAGGAATTTGACAGTTTATCCTTACTTACCCAATCATTTGTCAACAGAGGCAAGATCTCGTCGCTGTAATCGCGCAAATGATGAAACCCTCACTCGACCAGATCCACATCAGAGTTGACATGGGCAAAGATGACATGGACACGTTCGTATTCTGCTTAGCAGCAAAGAAAACCGCTCTTCGCCTTTCCAAGGATATGACTGACTTGGTACGAAAATTAATATTCCACATGTGAAGCTCACGTGCTTTTGGGCTCATTAATCTGCAATCCCGCGTAATTATTTTTCAGAGTTTGTTCTGCGGAGAACGTAAAAGTGGTGAAAAATTGGGTCTTCCCGCAAATTTCAGCGCCATGTCTGAAATTGGAGAAGTGTCTTTGGCGATGCTGGATTCTAAAATTACCGCCATCATCAATCGTTATCCGGATTTGATCGACTATATCCACTTCTCCGATCAGTATTCTGGACCTAAACAACAAGAGTGAGTTTTTATGAGCCCTTGACCAAACAAGTTTTAAAAACGCTCAAAATTATTTCACGATGTTTTATTCCTTGGAGGGAGACTACAATTTCGGTCATTTCGAAAAATGGATTTTCGAGATTTTTGGCGATTTAGGCGTGCGGGGTATCATTTTCCACTAAATTTTGGACGCTGAATCCAATGAAATGGGTCCCGGAACGATTGGTGCCCTCTGGATGAGGTTATGGGTCAAAATGGGTATCTATTATCCATTTTGAATATGTGTTTTCGAGATTTCTGTTACCCTGGCGTGTGAGGTATCATTTTCCACTAAATTTTGGAACCTGAATCGATTGGAATGGGTCCGGTACCTTCTGTTTTCCCCATGATGAAGAAATGAGTCTCCTAAGAGAAAATGAGGAATAACCAACCCGCGTGAATGAATTTGCAGCGTTTTTAACACTCGATTTTCGGGATTTTGCTTTTTGGGAGATGCTGAATTGATTGAGATGGGTCTCGGACCAATTGGCGCCCACTTATGGGAAATTGACGCCTTTCATGGCCCCCTTTTCCGATCAAGACCCGTTTCCCTGTTTTTGACAGATCATGGACCCGATTGCTTGAAAATGTATAGAAAGGGACGGAAACTACTTGGAAAAATACTTTTGGAGTTGTAGACCCTTACAAAAATAGATACAGGGCGTCCCACGGATTGTCCCCTCCAACGGTTGCGTAACCCCAAAATTGTCAAATAGTGGAAGATGGTGAACAGTGAAGTGTGGCACATGAATCTTCAATGCTTTTTATCGCTGACTCACATGATGCTATCCGTCTCTTGATTCTTGAGACTTGAGAGGCGTTTCCCGGTGGCCCTGTCCTACAGTATTGCCTTGGTCACACGTTAAAAGAAAAACGCTGCAAATTCATTCACAGGGGTTAGTTATTCCTCGGACCAGGAGCATGGGGACTCACTCCAAACGATTCAACGTCCAAAATTTAGTGGAAAATGATACCTCACACGCCTAGGTCGCCGAAAATCTCGAAAATCTATTTTCGTAAAAACACATTTTGACCCCTACCTCCCCCAAATTTGGTCCGATCGGGCTGAAAAGTTTCGAGGGCCCACTAGAACCGGAAACGGGTCCCTGGCCAAAATTTTATATTTTTAGAACATTTTCTACTATCAAAATCGGCGTGGATGGTGTACGGACAGACATTGGCTTATTTTGATCCAGACACCTTGAAACGTCCAGAAAAATTTTTTGGGACGAAACGGAGAGGTTGACTTTTTGCATGAAAACATAGGTTGATTATTCAAGGATGATTCAAACCCAAACTCGCAAATTTCTACTTATATTTATCACAAACCAGTACACTCGTAGATCTTCTCAGCAAAGCACTAATAAATGTAACCTCTCCTGGAAACTCATGCTAGCACAAACCAGACTTCTTTCCTCAATGTTGTCATTATTACTCTGCTGTTACCAATTGTTCTTATTAATAATAATATAATATTATGCCTTATCTTCTTCCAGGGAGAACAGCCTGACAAAGTTACCCACAACCAAAAAAGTATTGCTGTTTGGATTCAACATTCAGTTGAAGGGCAAAAATGTGCAAGATGCTATTGAACAACACAAACCGCTGTTGAATTTGGTATTCCACTGCATGGAGAAAGTCAGAAGATATCGTCTCAGCAAGGAGGTGAGTGCAGTTGTATGCATGCACAATTTTGCACAAGCTTTGTTCTTCTTTGAGAGTCTCTTCAGGGATTGAAGGCACACTCATGCCTTGAGGTGAACTTGAAGGCAATGGTCATTAATGCTGCCTGGTTGTCTGAGAGTATGATGATACTGGAGCAGGTGAGCAAGGACCTCCGACAGTCACAAACCGGCCAAGGAGGGTAGCCAGTGAATAGCCCCCTGCCCAAGGCTAGCTCGCCCATCCACCAGCAATCCTTCAGTGTACCATTGCTGTAAGCCCTGAGTAAGTGCGGGTGGACTTCCTTCCTAGCGCTGTCGGTCATGAACGACCATGTTGTGTGGATGTTGGTCACCACTGGCATCACATCAGAGACCATTAGGGCTGACTTATCAACATTGACCATGTCTAGAATCTCAGTTAGGCTCTTCCAGTTGCACCTTTTTGTGTCTCGTAAGCTCCATCCTCCCCGCTGCCTGATGCACATCGTTGCACAAACAGGTGAAGGATGGTGTGGTGCAGGAAGATCTCTATAGCTGCTGTGAGGCAGGTGATCGTTGCCCCTGTGATACAGAAGTAGCAATTTAAAGTTTTCTGATTCTCCCAAGCTTCGCCATGTTGGCACAGTATTACTATCAGGCTTGTTGTTAGATCACAGGTATCAACCGTACGTTGGGCGTCTGTCAAAATACTCCGGGGCCGTTACCCGCGGCCGAAGTGACCCGCCAAAAAAGGCGCGGGGCAGTTGCTGCCTCTAGACACTTCGACCTCAAGGGTCTATTATAGGGCGCTTACTATAGGGACGTCGGATGGGCTCTGGAAGCTCTTGGCGATGTCCTCCCCCATATTCGAAAGGACGCCGGCAGGGGCTTTTCAGCGCCCATCCGATATTCCCTCTGTCCAAAGGTGAGAGTTGGTCAATTTTGCAAGCTGCTACCAAGGTGTTAAGCCCCCGGACAACCGTATTGGGATACTTACGGCCGGTACTGAGTTGGCCTCACGAGTTAACGCTCTGGGGTGCTGGATTTGTACCAGCAGCGTCGAAACCTCGACCAGAGAAGTCTCGAGCCCCTGGGATCGACGCCTCGACGACCTCGGCCACCCAGGTCTTCTCCAGCAACAGTGACTTCTAACATAACCAAAGTCAATACTCTGATCGCTATCAGTGGACTCGTTGGGGACTGCCTCCTTCCCAGGCGGCAAAAATCGCATCAGACTTGCTCAACGGTCAGAGTCCAACCGGGAAGAAGTTAATGCCTCGGAAGCTTCATTCACGTTATATTCTGTCGGAAATGTCGGTGTTTTCAGCTTGAAATCATCCGTAGTTGAATCTTGAAACAATTGCAACGAAAGGGTGCAGACAGAAAATAAGGCATAGTCGGTGCAGGAAAACTGTGAAGCTGATTATCTCAGAACTCTTATTGCACTTATAGCAGACCTTATTTGTACATTGTATGAAGGACCAGCGTGTGGTGTGATTTGCAAGTTTTGCTAATTTAAGAACACTTTGTGCGTTTATTCACGTTAAACATGATTTGTCCGTATGTCCAGGGCAAGAACAAGGCTGACAAGAATAGACTGAGAGTCGAGGAGGCCTTCCTGAAGACCACTCACGCTGCGAGAGCTGAAGCTGCTGCGGCTCGTCGTGAGGAGAAGAGACGCCAAGAGAAGGAGCGCATTCTTCAGGTATGATTTTGGAGTAGGCTTTAAAGCTGGGTTCACATGGACGCGGTTTCTCCGTTAGCGGCAACTGCGGTAGAATGGTGGGGGAAATACGTTTTGAGTTTGGGTGTTCACATGGATGGTAAATGGTGAAAAGGCACCTAGAGGAGGGGTTATGGGGGGCCCCAAGCGCGGAAGCCTGGTGGCTTGTTGTGCTTCTCTAGGTGTCTCATTCTTTAGTCCACAAACAGCCCTAGTCCCCTGATGAGGGTTGTTAGGTTGTGGACTAACTTATTGCAGGGTACGGTTCTCATTGGGGTTTGTGTCCCGAAGAGGGTGTATCTGCGGGATGTGAGTGCTGGGCACTCAAAGATTATGTGAGTTGCAGTTTCGTCTGCTTCCTCACAGAATCTGCATAGAGTTGTTGGTTGTGTTACCCATATGCGGTTCAGATGAAAACGCAGAGGAGCGAAGCCGGTTAGTAAGCCAACTATCGCTCTTAGGTTGCCGCGTTTAAGTCTGAGTAGGTCCTTGGTGAGTGATGGATGGGGTTTTGCCACCATACGCTTACTGTGGACATGTCCCTCAATATTCCGCCATCTGTCGGTGTGGAGCTTTTGGGCAAACCTACAGCCGGCTCTGGGCCCACAAAGGGGGTTTTAGAGCCCCTCCTGGCCAGCTCATCGGCTTTTTCGTGGCCCTCAATATATTCCCCTGTGCCCCGCCACCCACTCAAGGGGACACTGTATTAGCGGGCCGCTAGAGCACAGAGAGTCTGTTCACTGTCCTTCACCACCTTTGATGAGATGTTGGGTGCTGTGAGTGCTTTAATCGACGTTTGGCTGTCGGAGAGAATGCGGAGGTGTGCATTAGTATGTCCTCTCCTCAGAATCTCCAGGGCACATGCACTGATTGCCAGAATTTCGGCCTGGAAAACGGAGGTGTATTTCCCTAGTGGTGTAGAGTATGCCACCTAGGTTCACATGGATGCGGTGCGGCAAGCGTGTTCGTGGAGCTGATTAGTGGCAAATCGGAGATAACAAAAATGAGATAACAAGAGACGACAAAAACAGCTGGGAGAGCTACACCGAGACCCACTGCAGCAAAAATATCAAAATGATTTGATGTATACCGCTTCAAAAGTTCACCTGCGACAGCTGATTTGGGGATCTGGGGGCTGATCTGCATCGACAGCTGATAGACCCGTGGAAGCCAATCAGATGGCCGAATGCGTTTGCCACCCAACGGACCAATGGAAAAACCGCGTCCATGTGAACCCAGCTTTAGTGTTAATTCAATTTGATTTTTTCTGTACGTGCACGTCCTGTGTGGCCATTATCCTCCAAATTTGAAAACGCCACGTGAAGGTTTCTGAAATTCAGAGAATTTTTCCTATGGCGGGTGTTCTGACTGTTGGTTCTCCAGCTCCATGATTCGGCTGTGCAACGTTGGCCATAGCAGGGACGGCACCAAGAGATGCTGCACGTGCGAAAAATGAAGGAATATTATGGAATATTCATATTTTGTACCAATCGTTTGATAGTCATATGCAGAGATAGTAAGCAGGATTGTGGCACCATGCTTGATAATGTCCTAGCAGCCTTCCTCTAACCAATTTTGGTTGGTTATTCCTTGAATAATCATTCGTTTTCATGCAAAAAGTCATCTCTCCGATTCGACCCAAAATTATTTTCTGGACGTTTCAAGGTGTCTAGATCAAAATTAACAAATGTCCGTACGCCGACTTTGGTAGTCGAAATTTTTCTAAAAACTGAAATTTTGGTCAGGGTCCCTTTTTCGGCTCTTAGTTGGTCATCGAATTTTCAGCCCGATCGGACCAAATTTGGGCAGGGTAGGGGTCAAAATGTGTTATTCGAAAAATGGATTTTCGAGATTTTTGGCGATCTAGGCGTGTGGGGTATCATTTTCCACTAAATTATGGACGCTGAATCCAATTAGACGGGTCCCGGAACGATTGGCGCCTATCAGAAGAGGTTATGGACGCTGAATCGATTTAAATTAGTCTCCATGCGCCTGGCCCGAGAACAATCAATCCCTGTGAATGAATTTGCAGCATTTTGCCAATCTAGGTGTGTGGGATATCATTTTCCACTAGATTTTGGACTCTGAATCTACTGAGATGGGCCCCAGACTGATTGGCGTCCACCGGAACTGGATATATGGGTCAATGGGTACCTACTTACCTGTTCAAAAGCGAGTTTTTAGGAGATTCTTGGTACCTGGGCGTGCGGGATATCATTTTCCACTAGATTTTGGACGCTGAATCCACTGAGATGGACTCCAGACGATTGGCGTTACTGGGTGCATGTA
>CM034003.1:23484262-23630412 GCA_019603395.1 Cyrtorhinus lividipennis | reverse complement strand
GAGCCATTAAAACTTGGTCTGAGGAAGCAGACGAATGGATGCTTCAAGAGAATACGAAGGGCAGGTCGCGCGCCACACATTGTCAAGGTAATAGCTCGAGGGGATGAGCTAAAAGCCATTTGATTAATTCCGATATCGACGATTCGATCCTGGCAACCCTTAGTAAAGGGATTACTAACGTGGTTCGCCATCGAGGGCGATCAAGCTAGAACCTGCTAGTTCTTCCGCCCAGTCACCCTGGAGGAAAGGGGACTTGTCAAGGCGATGAAATACCACCAATGTGATGCCAACCGTCCCGATGTTCAGCGGTGACGTCACAAGGTTCGCGGCCTTCATTGAGGAGGGCCCAGCCAGATCATACTCACAAACACTACTGGCGCGAAGTATCAAGAGCTCTACAGTGCCTTGAGAAAGGAGCACACAAGTAAGGCGAGGCTGGTTGCGGGTACTTACGCCAATCGCTCTAACGTTCCGGTAGCTCACGCGGGAGACACTGAGTCGCTGGAAAGGTTCCTCTTCGCAGCCCGGTCATGGACAGAGGCCATGAGAGCGCTCCCGGAAGCGGAATTGACTGGGTATCTACTTTACGAACCTCTGGCAGCTCAAATTGGAGCGGAGCTCCGCGATAGATTTGTTCGAGAGGATACCCAGCTACTACAATTCATGGAAAGGGAACTCCATGTCGCTCAGCTCGCGCCCAAAGTTAGTTCTCGTCAAAAACGCCACGTTAGTCCTCGCCCCGCCACTCCAACTATGCCTACTCCAGTTCAAGCACCCGTTCCACCGACGAGGTCCTCGCCTAACAGGAAGGCCACAGCTCATGGATCCTGCTCGTTCAAATGCCATTTCTGCGATGAGGCTCATTTTCTCTACCATTGCCAACAGTTCCGGAAGATTTCCTACGCTCGCAAATTGGAGTTTGTGGAGTTGGCGGGTTTGTGTCCGAACTGCTTTTCTCATCATCATGATGCGGAACGCTGTACTTCGGAGCGTCGCTGCGTCAATTGTCGATCCATTGTTACACATATAGGTACTTGAGTATTAAACGGAGGCCACTATTACGAAACGCGCCGCGGCACTTATAGAAGGTTAAATTGTTATAATGTTGTAGTAGAACTATTCTAGTATTGTTGTGAGTCGAGCGTTATCAGATGGGTCATGTGTCTACTCGCAAAATCCCCTCCAAGTAGGCCAAGGTCAGGGTCGTTGACTACTAACCTCACTAAAATTCTGTCAGAAACAGTTAGGCATGGCCGGTAAAACAGTCATCGACTGGAACAGTTATATGAGGGAGGTTTGTGTATTCAGTGTTGAAAACAAGAATAGTGGAAAAATTGGTGGCGAAGGTAAAATTGTCGAAATTGACGAGAGTTTGTTTACCAAGCGTAAAAATAACGCCGGGAGAGTGCTACCACAGCAGTGGGTGTTCGGAGGTCTGTGCCGCGAAACAGGACAGAGGTTTTTAGTAAAAGTGCCGAACCGTGGGGCAGATACATTGCTTACTGAAATATTGAACCATATTGAACCGGGAAGTACGATAATTCAGACTGTTGGAAAGGTTACAGTCTGAGGAACTAGAAAACGCCGGCTTCACACATTTCACGGTAAACCACAAATACAACTTCGTGGACCCTGACACTGGGGCTAGTACGCAATATGTCGAGCGAATGTGGGGCAGTGCAAAGGGAGAAATAAAAGGCAGCGAGGAACTGCGCGCCATCATTTGGATAGCTATTTGGTAGAATACGTGTGGCGATCAGATGTGACTGCTAGCGGCGGCGACGCTTTCAACTCCATCCTGACCGACATTGCTGCGTTCTGGGTTGCACAACGTCAGAACCAGGCGTCGGATTAATTCTAAACTTCACCTGTTAATCTATTAAAGTGTGTTCTTTCCAATTATGTAGTTATTTATGGTATCCCGTACGAAATATTTCTGTAGGTTAGGTGGCCTCCGTTTAATACTCAAGTACCCACATATATAATCTAAGCATAAAAAATGGTTATTTCCCAACAGTATTTAAATTAGCAAAAGTGGTTCCAATTTACAAGAGTGGTGAAAAAAGTAATCCTCAGAACTATAGACCTATTAGCATGCTCTCGACCTTTGCCAAAATCTTAGAGAAATTTGTTAAAAACCATCTCGAAGCATTCCTTGAATCGTCGGAAATTCTAACACCTTGCCAGTACGGGTTCAGGCGAAATAGAAGCGTTGATGATGCATTATTTAATTTGACAGATAAGTTGTTCCATATTCGTGAGAATCGTCAGAGAGGGATCTAATCTGCCTGGACATGGCCAAGGCGTTCGACTCCATAGAGGACCTCTTTATTACATAAACTTGAGACCATAGGTATCAGGGACAAGGAGTTGGAATGGTTCTGTAGCTATTTGACGGGGAGACGACAAGTCGTGTCAATAAGTAATAAATCCAGTGACCCCGCAAGTATCGACTATGGCGTTATTCAAGGAGTAATCTGGGAGCCCTTCTTTTTTTATGTCACATTAATAGCATTGTGAAAGCCTCTAATCAAGCTGCTTATTATCTATTTGCCGACGACGCTGCAGTGTTAGTAACTGGAACAACTTGGGCTGAAACATTCGCCAGCAACTGGTTAGTGAAGAAGACGCAAATTTTAGGGTATATTTGCCAAAAAGGTTATCCAATCAACATTCTGAACAGGACGTTGAGGATTACAACGCATCAGAGAAGATGTTCACCCTTGTATATAGAGGGAAACGAGGCAACACTTTCCTTCTTGATATGTACTAACTGATTCAGCTTTTGAAAATAATGTGTCTTTTATTTTATATGTTACGATAAAATGGTGTAAATGCAAATATACTTGAATGAAATAATTGGGTATTAATACATGAAAAGGAGTGGAATAACCTCAACGAGTCTCTACTTAGAGTCTCATCCAGTAAGCTACGTAAGAATCATGAACCTGTAATAATATCTGATACGTGGATGATTCAAGTACAGTACAGCATCCCAACCTTTGGAAAGAAACGTACAATATTATTCTATATAAAAAAGTTCAAAGGCTGCCCGATGTAAACATCAGATTGAGTGAAGTTACTCTCAGCCGTCCCGACGCAAAAATACTCTTGTTACATCTTCCAGTACAAATTCAGCAGTGATAATATGCAACACCTTGGGTCTATTTCTCGCGTGGATGATGATGAGAAATCACCCATAAGGGCCTCCGTTATCCATTATGCGGGTACAGCCTCCAAACATCAACAACAAGGTCCAACCTCTTCAAGAGCAGGGAAAGGTTGGTGCAATAACCTATCGATAGCTCCTAATCAACAGGGGGATGTGGTTATAAGACAGTTTTAAGATTCAGCTAACGATATTTATTTTATGAATTTAAATGAGATTAAGAAACCCGAATATTTTCTCCAATCAATGCAGCATATTTTGGATGATCGTGTAAGAACTCAGCTTGGTATATGAAAGGGGTTAAAATTCTGTCTTTGGTTAGAATGTAAATATACCAAACCGCTTCCGAGTGACCTCCAACCACTAGAGATACTCGTTGCAAATTTCAAAACAAAAACCCGTGTTCTGCTGTCAGCAGACATTGACACCATAGACTCAATTTTCCTAAATAAATTCAATGATATTTTAGCTGAAATGGAATCGTTCCAAAAAAAAAGTCGTAGTGTTTGGAGCCTGCTCAGTGTTGACGGTATATTGTTGAAGCTCACCAAATACAAGCCATTGAAGGGTTGATCACCAATTAGATTACCGGCTAAGATAGCATATACCCGGAGTGTCATGAATGTGTCCTGCCATGACAACTTCTGCTTCAAGTACGCCATTCTGTGGTCATATACTATGCCTCATCAACGAAACATCTTGAGTCCAGATTTTTATAATAGTATCGAACATAATTTTGATTTTTCTTGTATTGATTACCTGGTTGCAAGGGCGGATATAACTAAATGTAGGGGGAGTATCTGGCAATTGAATGGTGAAGTGAATGACTATTAATAACCGTGTTATTGTGAACTGTACCAGCGTGTAGTGATATCTCACCCTAAAAAGAGCTAATCTGTTTGCCCTCTATCTGTTTCCATCCCTCCTTAGGATATCTCTCTAAGGCTGAGGCCGCACTGCAGGATGCTAGATGGTCGCAAGGAGGTTGGATGGTAAAGGTGGATGGTGGAGGGTAGATGCATCTTGGACGCAGTAAAATGAAGCCAGTATCCAACTGACTGCCGTGTAGAAGTCATGTCTCTCTCAAAAGTTGCGAAAAAAATGTTGCTAAGTTCATCTTCGGGAATTTTGCTGAGATCAACTTTGGGAAATATTGGGGCAAACTACTGTGATAAAAAAACCGTGGGTGCATGCTTACAATTTGAGGCGGCAACAGGACGGGGAATTCGTGAGAGTGTACAAAAAATTAAGACAACACCCGGACAAATTCTATTCGTATTTAAGGATATCAGTTGAGGCGTTTGACTTACTTCTGAAATTGACTGAATGCAAACTGCAAAGAACTTCAACGAATTTCAGAGAAGCTATATCAGCAGAAGAACGTCTTGTGATCACTGTGAGGTAAGTTTGATTCCAACCCTATGGCTTTTCTTTCGCCCACCTTGAACGATCCTGACTTAGAAGAGGGTGAAATTAATGAAGCTTTACCAACCAGGGATCTTCGAAACACGACAAATCTAACAATTTTGGTTTTAGGCAGTGCCGACCCGAACAACTAGTTCACCATGAGCAACTCAGAGAAAAGAGGTTACGGGAAGAAGAGTCACGAAAAGAAGTCGGACAAGCCGCGATCAGAGAAGCCTGCGGGCAAGGAAGAGACCGGCGCCACGTCCAACATTCTGGAGGCTGCGGCCGAGGTGACAAAACCAACCAAACCGACCAAACACCCGAAATCAGCTACGCCCGACTTCACGCCAAGAGCCGTAGCACCGAAGCCTTCCCCCTCCCACATTCATCACCATGTCGCGGTGGAGGGGCTTAAGCTGCGGCATCCACTATCCATTGCACAATACCCGGATAGTGGGAGCCATTGCACCAGCAACTAAGGATGGATACACCCTCAAGACAAGGGTGTTAAGCCGTGCCCATGGTCTGCATGGTGCAGAGGGAAATGTGCACCGCAAACGGCGACCCCAGGGTACAGGCCGCCCCCCTGGGTGTACATAGGCTTGCCTGTTCATGCGGGGCTCTGAACGGGTCGACTCCTTTTCTCCCTTGCTTCTCGTGGGACTCTTTATGGACACAGAAATAAAAATAAAAACAAAATCTTCGGTTAGTGAGGCCGAGAGCCATAACAAGCTCACTGCCTCGCTGGCCACCATTGCAATCTCGGACACCGGGGCCAATCAAACGCTGCTGCCCGTAGATTGTGCAACTGCAGGTGGCAGCTCCATGGAGCAAACCACCAGCACCCGTCGATCTGGCAAGCGACTCTCTGGCGCTCAGGCAAGGAAAGCGGCCAGATTGAAAGCTCTAGAGCAGGGGCAGGCAATCATACCCCGCAAAAGGAGACCGAAAAGCAAAAAGGCTATGGAGGGTGGTACAGAGGAGAGGGCTGAAGCAACCCAGGGGGCTAGAAAACCCTTTGGGGCTGAAAGCACCTCAACACCCCTGTTCCATCCACTAATGGTTGTTGAGGGAAAGGGGGAGGCACCGCGCAAGCGGCTTCGAACCTCCCTAACCACCCCTCCCTCCTCTTTGAAACCAGCACCAAAGAAGCAGCGGAGAGCAGCCACTGCACTGCCTGCAGACCCCCCAACAGGGAGGACTGCTGGTAGCTATAGTGGCGCACTCTCCGCCACTAGGATGGCCATAGTACACGGCAACCACCCCATGGAAAGGCTAACAGATGTGGAAGCAGAACTGGTGAGGGGCACTATTATAGTGCGGGCTACATTTGAAGAGCCTGCTGGACTGGGGCTGCAGTTCACGAACTGCCACGTCAAAAGTGGAGAGGTCCATCTGACCTGCGCCAATAGTCTGTCGAAGGACTGGCTAGAGGCAAAGGTCGTTGAGCTGCGACCCTGGGACGGGGCAAATCTGCGTGTAGGTCCTGCAAGGAACCTGGTAGAGGGAAGAGTGAAGGTGGGGGTGTGGATCCCCACTGATTTCCTTGATACCTCTGATGCCAGAAAGCTCATTCCCCTGTTTGAGGTCCAAAACCCTGAACTCCTTACAAGGGACTGGCAATGTCGTTGACGGAGTACCGGGACATTTCGGACGAGTCGACTCCAACAATCACGTATTGTACGAAACGACTCCTGCGCCTGCGATCGCAGTATATAAAATACTTGCCGATCTTAAACGTACACTACTAGACCAAGACCACGGACCCGTTTACTGGAATATCCCCGAGGCTCTCAGACCCGAGGAGTGCCAACAGCCACCTAACCGCAACATGTTAGGATGGACTCCAGCTTCACTGCTCTCAAGCGAGCAGAGAACACTTTTTGAAGCATCCGGAATACGAGTTAGTGCTGACGGAGTAGCCGAGTTTGAACATCGGAATATTGCGAATATCCCGGTAAACAGAGCTCTCATTTCAGCGGTGTCTGGAGCATTACTTTCATCCAAAGCTCCAGTCACTAAAACGTGGAATGACACCCCGAAAGGGAGTGTCGCCCAAGTACCCTACGCCACTCGCCCTTCCAACGAAACACACAGAGTGTTTGCCATTGATGGTGAATGAATTATTACGCAACGAATTAATAGCTAGTGAATTAAAAGGTATAAATGATGAATTAAATGGTAATAACGTGGACCATTGTGACTGAGGGCGACCTAATATACATATATAGTATAGTATATATATAGTATATATATTTATTAAATTTTCAAACTGATAACGATTCAGGTATTAGAATTGCATACACTATTTCAACCGCTATTAACGCTCCTATGTTTTTAATACAATATTTAGACGAAAATATTGCAGAGATGATTGAAGAGGATACGTCAATTATTATTCCTAATGTTAAGATATATTATATCAAATTCATTTATTACAAATTGAAAATAGGGAGCACACATGAAATTGAATCAGTATGCAATTTTTGTAAAGACATCCTTCTCAAGAATGAATTTTCATGTCATCAAGTTGAAAAAGTGAAAATAATTAAATGGTTTAAAATTGGCAATTGGCCATCAGTGCTACGGAATTCCAACAACTGGTGTGACTCAACTAAAGACGTTACCACGCAGATAGACTGGTTTGTAACATATGGAGGATCATGTTATGTGTATCATTTAGCACCAAAGGAGTTGAAGGGATGCGGCAACGCACCTATAGCACCCATCTGAGGTCAATGAATGCAGTACCAATTTTATAAATTGTTTGCAAGATAAACTATTGTTTGTCAGAAATGGTTACGATTGACGAGATGCTTCATCCATTTCGTGGGCGTTGCAGCTTCATCCAGTACATGCCGTTGAAGCCAGCCAAATATGGCATAAAAATGTACGCGCTATGCGATACCAGGACATTTATGTCCACAATTTCGAGATATACTGTGGCAAGCAGAATGATGGTCCTTTTGCGACATCAAACAAGCCAATGGATGTGGTAAAAAGGCTGATTGAGCCGATAAAAAACTCCAACCGCAACTTGGCCATCGATAATTAGTACACGAGTATCCCTTTGGCTGAATATTTGCTCGAGAATGGCATCACTACTACTGGAACACTAAAGAAAAAATAATGTTCTACTGGGGTAAGTTGTTGTTGTGAGTCTATTTTGTTGTAACCTTCTTCGCGTTCAAGACAGCGAAACGAACATTAATTTTTTTAACACCATGCTATTAGCCAACAATCCTCACATCATTGATCCAGAGAGTTCTGATTCAGACCCAGCCTACGATCCTCACATCAATGATCCAGAGGGTGAAGTAGCTGAGAATGAACTGGAGAGAGAAGGCTGGAGAGCAGAGTAGGAAAAGAACAAAGAAAGCCAGAGAGTCAAAGAAGGACAGAGAACTGCAGAAAAGGAAAAGAGAATCGGGGAAAAGTTATAATGGCATTAAGAAACTGGAAACGGATGGAAAGAAGTGGAAGTACGACGTGCCTCGTCCATCAAGAAATTTGCAACCAGCCTGCAATTGCAAGCGCAGTCTGAAACACTCTCTCTTAAAATGCCGTGTATTCTCGGTAGAGGAGAGAAAATACATATTTTCACAGTTTTGGTCAAAAGGTAGGGAAACAAAGAATTCAATAGTAGCTTCTTTGGTTGACGTCGCCAAACCGAAATTTTTCTGGAACCGAAAATCCGAGGAAAACTCCAGACGTTCTCAAACACTCAAATACCACCTGAAACACCAAGGGGAGAGGTTGCGAGTTTGCAAAACAATGTTTCTGAACACCTTTGATATCAAAGAGTGGTATGTCTTGAACTGCGTGAATGGAAACGAGACAAAAGGGTACATGTCTGGTGAAACTCATGATTCGGACCCTGACCATGATGAATTATTAACGGTTGAAATACCTGCGACAGCTCGTAATCAGGAAAGAAATAAACCGAAAATGGATGCTCTCATGAAATTTTTCGAAAGTCTGCCGAAAATGGAGTCTCATTATTGTAGGCAGAACACAAGCAAACTATATCTTGAGCCAATATTCCAGAGCAAAAAGGAAGTGTATAATTTGTACCAGAGAGAAGTGGACAGGCCTGACAGTCCAGGTATTGTCAGTCTGACAACATTTTACGCTGTGTTTGACGAACTCAAGCTATCAATTTATGTTCCGCGGAAAGACTTATGTGATCAGTGCGTTTCCCATTCCACCGGAAATCTGTCCAAAGATGACTACGATGAGCACCGAGCGCGGGGTAATCTTAGCTAGGGCAGAAAAGACGAAGGATAATGAAGGCTCCAACTTTGTCGCAACAATGGACCTCCAGGGTGTCCTCCTCAGCCCCCGTTTGAACGCTTCCGCGCTATATTACCGCATGAAACTGTGCGTCCATAATTTTACTCTGTTCAACAATAAAACCCACCTCGTCAAGTGCTGTGTATGGCATGAGGGGGAAGGCGGCATCACATCCAACGAATTCGCTAGCCTCATCACCAGGTACATTCGGGAGCAGAGTCTGGAGCCCGGTCAGGAGTTAATTCTGTGGAGTGATGGGGCTGGTTACCAAAATAGGAACGTGAATTTGGCTAATGCTCTGTTGAGTTTGAGCAAGGAGTTGGGCATTACCATCATCCAAAAATACCTAGAGGTGGGCCATACTCAGATGGAGTGCGATTCCATTCAAGCCGCAGTCGAGCGGAAGGCAAAAAACAAGACCATCAGTATTCCTGCAGATTACGTGCACATCATTCGATCTGCCAGGACTAAACCTGGCCCCTACGAAGTAGATTATGTTGACCACACATTTTTCCAAGCTTGGACCGTTGGACTCGATCAGACCTGGGTACAAACCTGGTGACCCTTGTGTGAACCACCTGGGTGCACTGAAATACTCGCCGTCAGGAGAGCTGTCGTTTAAACTTTCTTTCGCTGAAGACTGGCGTCCTTTTGAAAGAAGGAAGAGGAAGAAAGTCTCCTTACCTGGAGTCACCAACCGTTTGTAACAGTCCCCGTTACCAGTAAAGACTGACAAGTTTCAGCATTTGCAGCACCTAAAAAGTGTCCTCGAAAAAGTTTACCACAATTTTTATGACAGTCTTCGTCATTAGCAAACCGCGACTGTGATTTCCTATCCCACCAACTTCGGAGGTGGTTGAAGGTGCATTGATAGGCGTACTTTTTAGATAATGTTTGTGATTTCTACCTTGGAATGTTTCATTCCTTTTGAACGTTTTATTGTGCTTTAAAACTTGTGATGACCTTCCAACTTTAACTTTTGTGATATTGGTAACTGATTGTGAAGACTGACCTGCAATTGACAAGACTGACTAGGTTTTTCTATTTATGTAAAATGAAAAACAGTGATTGGTACAAAATAATACTAAACTACCTATAAAAAATGTGATTTTGGTCTCGGAAATTGATGGTCTGAATCTGAAGTAGGCACTGCCTTCTAGAATTAGTCCTACAGTGCAAAGTATTAAGAATAAAAAGAAGTTAATTACTTTTCATTATTTTTAAGATGCCTCGCGTCCTGGGTATAACGTGTGAAACCGCGTAAGTTCATGGTATGGTTTCAGGTTAAACCTCGTATGTTGGAAAGTGAAAATTGAAAACCGCGTATGTTTGAGGTGAGTGTTGAGTAAAACCTCGTAAGTTGAAGAAAGGTCAATAAAAACGTGAATTACTTCGAATACCTGCAAAAAGTAGTTTAAAATTACTCACAAGACGTTTATACGTGCAAAGATCTCAATGCGAAACTTTGCCTGCTCTTTTCAAGTGATATGGGATGTTTTTTTTTCGTCTCCTGTAAAATTCAGCTTTTTCAACTTACGAGGTTTTACACTCTTACTATCTTAGGTTGATTATTCGAGAAATAACCAACCAATAAAATGGATAGAAATCAGCTGACAACTACAAACAGAAGTGGTGAGAACGGCATTGCGCTCTTGTTATATGCAGGCAACTCAAAATTTAACATGAGGATAACAGGGAGGAGAGGAACCCTCGTAAATAAATCGTCACTCTAGTTCTAACACCGCCTAATTGACATTTTGGCGAAAATGAGTTCTTGGTAGGGTAAACCGTACAGTAATGAGACTCCTACAGTAATGGGACGGTCCCAGTTCAAATGGCGAAAATAAGGCTTCAATTCATTTGTTACCTACCAGATTTGCACAGGTGTTGCCTTCATTATCCACCTGAACATCTACGATCGCCGGGACACCAAGATATCAAATGATCGAAGTCATCACGCTATTCATCGCCCAGACTACGGATTGACCAGTGAAAATTAATTTTTTGTTTAGAAATCCGTATTTGCTGTTAAGCTTCTACATTCTACAATTTTCAACATTTTCGAATATTTCAGGTAAGAGAACGTTCCTTAAGGTTTTCTCTATAGTTTGAGCTAGTTGTTGGTGCATTTCGTGCAAGTCAACCTTCGCTTATGACCCTGTCTCTTTACTGTATGGTAATTTAGATGTTTAGACAGTGATGGTCCACCCGTCCCATTACTGTTTTTTTCAATTTTCCGGTTTTAATGAGTCACTGGAGAGTTCTATTGATTATAAGATTGTGTATATAAAAAACTTGTGTAAAAAACGAGTCTACACAGTTATGGACGTAGGCGTCCCATTACTATATTTGGAACTGTCCCATTAAACAATGCTGCCTATTCTACCTCAAATTTAAAACGTGTTTCAAATCTTTGCGATAGATGCAAAACACGTATACGTCAGAACAAATTACAGTGCAGCAGTTGCAAGCGGAATTTCCACGTTAGGTGTGTTCCTCAGTTCCACAAGGACCACATTCCTGACCCAGAGGACTACCATCTTTACGTGTGTAACCACTGCTATAAGGAAGCCGGAGGCTATAAGGAGGGAGTGACGAAGACAATTATAGCCTGGACATTTCGTCTGATAGTGACACAAGTCGTGACATGATGTCAATGGAAGAAATTTTGAAGGCCTGTTCTTCCAAAATGAAAAGTTAAGAGTGCAATATGGGAAACTGAATTTTTATGTTTTAGATTCAAATTTTGTGAAAAATTTTATATTGCAATTTTATTCCAAATTTATTTGTAAATAAAATATTCTTACCGTCATCCGACCCCACATTTATTTTTTAATAGTTACTTTTCTTTTATTGATAGTGTTGAGGTTTGAGGACAACTACCCAATCCTTGACATTCCCCTCTTAGCTAAGTGACACGAGCGTCATCTACAGTAGAACTAAGGAGGTCTCTGTTGAGTGCTGCTGTCGCGGAAAAGGTTGTAACCTCGAGGAGTCTTGTCGTTCGGATATATTGACTTTGGTGCTTGGCTATAAAAGTGTTTTATATCTTCTTTCGAGGTGATACGTATTTAACGAGAATACAAGTATATCGATTCTATCCTATCATCTTCCCCAGGTTCCATTTAATTGAATTATTAGTAGTTAAACCAATATCGCGTTAGATAGGGCAAAGCGGTGCTGAGACATTATTGTTCAACATAAATGTGACTTATTTCATGGTGTCCCATAACTGAATTCAAATGTCCCATTATAGAATGATGTGTCCCATTACTATGCTTTTCGACTTTTCACAGTGATATGTAGATATGAAGTATATGAAATGTTGGAAATGAAAAAAATCATAGTTGATTGTTAAGAGGAGATCCAGGGGAATATCTTGGTATATACAAAACCCTTAAAAAGTTGAAAACAAGTTACGTAATGCATTTCAGAGATATGAAAGTCCTTAACCGGTCCATTACTGTATGGTTTACCCTACCACTGGATGCGTTTTTCGACAGCCGAAAACATGGTACTATTACCATGGAGATCGGTAAAGACAAAAAAACGAAAATAGAAGAAAAAGACAACACCGCACAATTGCTTTCCTACCAAAACATTGACAACACCGCCTAATTGCATTGCTGTCAAGGAGATTGATCGGCTTGGATTTTTCCAAGGTAAGTGGGTTTAAAATGATGAAAATCATAATTAATTTAGATGAATAATGTTTATGTGTTGGTATGGTTCCTTACTGAAGGCTGTAGGACGTAGCACAAATCCATGGAAACGGAAAAATTGAAAGTATTGTAGTGGTCACCTTTGGATGCCTTCAACTTCCTCCCCATTTTTTCCTCTTTCTTCTACGGTTGGAATATTTTTCCAGGACCATATTCAGATTCTATCATTAAATGATAAAAGAAGATTAAGAAATTTTCTTAGAATTTACTAGTTTATTCGTTCGGGTTAGAGGATGACCTGGAAAACATGGGAGGGATCATTAACTTTGGGAAAATGACCCATGTTTTTGTAAGATAGGTTTGGCTTGTTGTTAACTTTAGTTTCAAGTATGAGTTTTGGTAAGTACCGGCTAATATTAACAGTCATTCTTTTTTGTAACCCTTTTGTAGATGGAGAGTGAAGAATCCTTGGAGCAATTTTCCTAAGCCACAGTAAAAGCGAGAAAATACCCCATGCCTTACCGCTCGAAATATTTGACTCATGATTTTTTCAAGAATTACGCTCAAGAAGGAACTGTCGTGTACAACAACGTTCGGCCTGGAAAAAACAAATCAACTGAGCCTAAAGTACCGGACCTCCGTGTTTTGGAGTACCGGCCTGACGGGAAAATTTGGTTCAAATTGAACTTCGCCGATGCTTTTCAAGAGCTACCTACAAGGCCAAAGCAAGTTGAATTTGCCACGGTGATCTTCCCACCATTATTCGCGGCAAGACATGAAATCCCTCTGGATAAGTATAACGATCTGCAATCGCTGAAGAAATTTCTGCCCAGTGACACCCACCACTATTACAAAACGCCCTCGAATTTTTTTTCTTTTTTTTAATACATGCATTTTCTTTGTTATTTTGTGAACAATAGATCATTAACAAGGTTATAATGCTAATCCCCTCTTTATGCATAGCTTGTGCTGAGGGGATTAGTTGCTTCTTACTTTCCTATTGTTCTTAAGAATATGCAAAGACACAGAGACTATTTACAAGTTATACCTAGGTTGTTGAAGTATTATGGGCAACTACCCAATTCTCGGCACTTCCTCAGTCTACCCACCTACGGACACGACACATTATAATAGAAGAACCATCGGGTCATCTGCATGACGTTTCCATGACGACCCAGCTGCTCATATAGCGTCTAGGCTTGTTCCATCCATCTTGTCAGAGTGATGTATATTCCCTGCTCGTGTTCAAGTGTTATGTCAGATATAAAGCTGTTTATTACTTATCTAAACCTTTGTCGGATATTCCTCATCATCCAGGTCCAGGTCAGAGCAAGTTGTAAGTAGTAGTTAAAACCAATATCGCGACATATTTATATGACATTGACACGTATATTACAAAGTTATATATTTAAAGTACGTGTTTTAAGTACGTGGGTAATGGCAACAACTGCAATGCACGAGCAGGTACGTACTGGCAGCTGTTCTCGGTGGCCTTGGCTATGTGGTGGGGTGAACGATACGGGGACCGGTTAGAAACAGTAACGAACTGGTCTGCCAGCCTTGCAACAGCTTCCCACCATGTCCACCGAACAAGAGAAAAACGTAGTGCTCGTTAATGAAGTGAGAAAACACGAATCTCTCTACAATCCCGCGCATCCCGAGTACGGAGAAGAGAAATCTCCGAAAAATTATGGCAGGAAGTAGCAACTGTAGTCCACATGTCTGGTAAGTGTCTATAATAACCTCATTTAACCTTGCTAACTAACCTTATCAATTGCTAGGTATCTATCATCATCCAATAAAAAATCATATTCAATACTATTCTCGCTGTTTCTTCATCGCGCTCATCTGATTGATTTTTACGTAGAAAAGTAAGTACCCCAGTGATAAGTGCGGTACATGATCGAGATGGTTACAAATTTCTCAAACAAATAAGAGGATCGCCTGCCTTCTGGGAAGATAAAAAAAGACAAGTTTTATCCATGATAAGACAGTTGGGAAAGCCCTCAATTTTCTTAACATTTTCTGCTGCAGAGCTCCACTGTCCAGAGCTTCTGGTCATTCTGTACAAAATTCACTACAAAAAAAAAAAAGCATTACAATATCTCCACTACCCACAGGGTCATAGGCGACCCAGAGCTGCAATTTCGGCACCTGCGCCTTTCAGCAGGAGTGGGAGAGGGGGCAGACCCACCTGTACCCTCTCGGCCAGTTCGTCTCCAGCTGTCCTAGTGATAAGGTAAGTGCACTACCGCCTTTTCTAACCTGTACGCACGTTTTCCTGAGACAACTCCAACTCGTGGGTCATGTACGACCCAGGGGTAGGGAAGATGTCACACATTTTTCAAAGTTATCTCGTCTGTCTAGTAGTATTTTTTTATAACTTCTTGTTTTATTTTGCAGTAAAAATGGCTGGGAATCGAATGTTCCTAACAGATGAAGATATTCTTGCCGAATTGCTCAACCAGGAAGAAGAAGAAGATCTGGACCAAAGTGAATGCAGTGAGCTAGAAGATTTTATTCTGGAGAATGACGATAACGTGTCTGACGACGCTGACTACGTTCCAGACTTTGAAGACTCCATGTCTGTTGAGAATGAAGACAGCAGCTACGAAATCCCCAGAGAAGATGATGACGAGGTACACTTCGTTTTAGGGAAAGACCTTGAAACAATCTGGTCAGATAAACCAGTTGCAAGTATGTTCTCACGAACCCCCCAAAAAAATATTGTAACACACCTGCCAGGACCAAAAGGAGTTGCCAAAGGGGTTGTTGACGAAAACGAAATATTTTCTCTATTTTTCACAGATAAAATGATAGCTCTCATGGTAAAATATACCAATGAAGAAATTGAAACTAAGTCATTGAAGTTCACCACAAAACAGTCTTTCATTGGTCCAACTGATCAAAACGAGATCAGAGCTCTCATGGGCTTGTTGCTCATGTCTGGAGTACTAAAAAGTTGCAGATTGTCAACAGATGATTTGTTTTCTACCACACTCGGCCCACCAATATTCCGCTGCACGATGAGCAAGTGTAGGTTTGAATTTCTCCTGTATTGCCTTCGTTTTGATTCGAAAAGTACTCGAGCCATTAGAAGGGCTAATGATAAGTTTGCTCCATTTCGCGAGATGTGGACTTCGTTCAATGAGAACTGTAGAATACACTACACTCCGTCCGAGTATGTTACAGTCGATGAGACACTTTTGGGCTTCAGAGGCAGATGTCCGTTTCGTATGTATATACCCCAAAAACCTGACAGATACGGGATGAAAATCATATCAATGTGCGACGCTAGGACATTTTATTTCTGTGGCGGGATTCCGTACATTGGCAAGGAAAACAGAGAAAACAGTGATTTATTGCTGGCATCGCAATACGCACTGCGTCTTACTGAACCATTGAAAGGGACCAACCGCAATGTCACTACCGACAATTGGTTCACTTCGTGGCAGCTTGCGGAAGAGTTGTCGAAAAACAAACTCACATTGGTTGGTACTGTCCGAAAGAACAAAAAAGAACTTCCTCCATCCATGGTGGATCCCAAAAGTCAAGTTGCTGGATCGTCCCGATTTCTATTCGATGATACAAAAACTCTTGTCTCCTACGTGCCTAAGAGGAACAAGTGTGTGATCCTCATTTCCACGATGCATTCCACCGTTCAAGTCGACGAAACTAGCAAGAAGCCAGAAATAATCGAATTTTATAATTTGACCAAGGGAGGAGTGGATGTATTCGACAAGCTCTGCCATGCTAAATCCGTCTCCAGAATGACAAACCGTTGGCCTATGAGATACTTCTACGGGATATTGGACGCAGCAGCTCTGAACGCATATGTGATCCACAAAGCAAATTTGACTGAGTTACCAAACCCGAACAGATATCGCACAACATTTTTGAAAACTCTTTCCAATGCTCTGGTCATTCCACACATGAAAGAACGATTGACCAAGCCAATCCCAAGAGGGTTGAAATTGATATTGAGCCAGTATCTGAATGTGGATTTCGTGGAAGTTCAGCCTGAACGATCTTCAACTTCGAAACGAGTTCGCTGCAATTTCTGCCCCTGGAAGAAAGACCGGAAAAGCATTGGAAACTGTCAGCTTTGCCAAAAGTCCGTTTGCGGTGAACACAAATTAGCCATATGCCCATCATGTTTGAGTGAAGCGAAGTCAAACGAATCAAGAATGGAATAATTTCAATTGGAGTGTTGAAAGTCATTGACAAATTGAATCAGTTATTTCAACTGACTATTCTAATTTTATATTACTATATACTGTGATGTTTACTTGGAGATTTAAAAAAAAATATATATTTGCTGACACTTTGTTGATTGGCCTTTCTATCTTTTTTGCTGCTCAAAATTTTAAACATTGTGATCTATTGGTAACTACGAGTCCTAAGTCAAGTTTATGTACTATCTTCATAAAAATATTGCGAGTTACCGCCAAAAGAGTTGAGTTATTTGCGAGTTACAGTTGCCAAAATTAAAAATAATATTCTTACGTTTCTACGGTCTTGTATTTTCCAGTTCACTCCCAAAATCACCGATTTTTAAACGACAAGATGATTTTTTGGACCATGGGTCGTGGACGACCCAGGAGTAGTAAATTCGTCAAGATGTGTAAGGGTAGTGGAGGAGGGTTAACATTTTCTGCTGCAGAGCTCCACTGTCCAGAGCTTCTGGTCATTCTGTACAAAATTCACTACAAAAAAAAAAAAGCATTACAATATCAAATGCCATGGAGTTAGATGATTTTACAAAAACAAAATTGGTGAAAGATGACCCTTGTTCGAAATAGGGGACGTCGTTTTTTTTTGTGTGTGTTGTTTTCCTGGCTATCGGTATCTCGGCTGATCCTCGTCTCACCGGGCGCCTGTCAGATCCTGCTCATCCACGACAGATTGGAGGGGTGGAAAGCTCCGTTCGGATTACCTGGCCTCGAAAGGATCACCGCCAGTCGTGACAAAACCGTATATATCGCCGAGTCCATGCAGACAGTTGCTGGCTCGGTCAACTAACTACGACTTCATACAACTTATTCAGTCGTGACAAAACCGTTAATATCACCGAGTCCACTCAGACAGTTGCTGGCTCGGTCAACTAAACGACTTCATACAAATTATCGAGAAGGTGCATACCCGTGGGTCGCAGTATCCCTCCTGTACCTTCGTACGTCACTTCTACATCTTCTGGATATCCAGAGAAGCGCAAACTCCCGGTGACCATAAACCTTGGGAAGACTCACTTGAACTTAGAAGGACGTCGACCTTCTACCCGCTTATCATCATCAACACCCGTCACCGCCATCATCAACCTCACCCGAATTCAGGCCAGAGAGATTTGTTTATTTATTTAAGTAGGAACCATTTAATTTCAGTCAATTTTATTTTTATGAGCTATTTTATTTCAGTTATCCCTATTATATTTATTTACTATCCACTCGACGAACTTTCATTTTCATTATGTTCTCAACAACCCTGTGACCTGCGTTCGTTATTTTGAACAAAAGGCACATAAATCTAATGAAAGTACTGGAGAATCAATCTAGCCTATTTGGGCATAATTTTGTAACTGATAGTTACCAAAGAAGGGAGTTTCAAGCACGAGGATCAGTCCATACACACAACTTTCTGCATGTGAATGACCCCCCAGAGTATGATCCTTTTATTGATTCAAAGATCAGGCAATGTATTGAATTCATTGATAATATAACTACTTGTGAATATGATCCCAAAAACCCTTTCGCCGTTCCGGAAGAACAGTGACGTAAATGCAAAAATGGGTCAAATGCAAATGAGTCCATATACAAGGTCAGAAACACATCCCGCACACAGGGGAACATGGACGTAACTGTAGTTCCATCAAAACCGCCAGAGCGCTGTTGCGTCTCGGTCGAAATACCACCTGTTTGTTACCCTCCTCCAATGGAACAACGCCACATGGGTCAGTTGCGTTCTTGATACACGTGAGAGTAGTTGTGTTCTGTGCCACAGTGACATAAGTGCAACATCAGACAAGAACCTGGATGGACTTCCTCTTAATTCTAGCGCAATAACGACGTAAGTGTACTTTCTGTCATTGTACCTTTGATTTTTAGGAGATATCCGTTAGCATAACTGTTCTTTGTGCCGTTGTACATTCGATTTATTAGAAACACCTGTTGGCGTAACTTCTCTTTTCGCCATTGTTGAACGTATGAATTTGTGTAATTCGGTTTTTAATGTCACTGTTGACTTGAAGGCAATTTATAAATTTGAATTCATAATGATGAATCTGAGGATGAAGATGTATATTTTATTTGAAATAATTAGTAATGTTAATTATTTAAACGTTACTGACGGTTAAAAAAAGTTAGTTTGTTATTTTCGAGGTTCAATTTAAGGTTTAGAGGTTCATTTGAGATTTTTTTTTTTAGGGCTAAAATGAGCGAACGGACCAAGAAAATTGTGCGGCTTGCTCGTGAAATAATGAGTAAGGAAATCGATGAGGTGAATTTTTCTTCTTCTGTGTCAAATGACAATGAATTGCCTGCACCCTCCACACAGGTCAGTAATATCAATCATGATCAATCTAATTATGAATCAACCCAGTGGGATGTTGTGGAGTCAACTCCGACAACTATATATTTGAAAAAATTGGAGTCTTCTGAGCACGGTACCACTTCGTATGAATCCGAGGACGTCGTTTCATCAGGTTCAGGCGAAATGTATGATCCATCAAGTAGTGATGAATCTTCGGACAGCAATTTATCGCCTTCTTCCCCATTTACCTCCAGTACCAACAATGCCGAAACCCAGCTGGATGAAACACAACTCCATGAACCATCTCCAACAGTGAGGGGAAAAAAAAGAACAAGAAATGTTGAAAACTGGTGCAAAGTAAAAGCTAAACTGTTGAGGAACTCAGGAAAAAGTTATATAGGTAGAACAGGAAAAACTGTACCTCCTCGAAAGATGGGTCCTTCTTGCAAGGATAAATGTATCCTGTCTTGTTCCAAGAAATTCACAGAACAATACAGAGTTCAGCTGTTCACGGATTATTGGGCAATGGGTTCTATACAACGTCAGCGGGATTTTCTCAGTGCATGTATTGAGAAACTTGCTCCGAAATATCGTCGCATAACTGCCCAAGAACCTCGAAAGCCAAATTGTGCTTTTTATCTGAGGGATAATAATACAAATAAGGTTCGAGTATGTAAAACCTTCATGATAAATACTTTGGGGATAAGCGAAAGAGCAATCCGTACAGTAATTGGAGCCACATTGAGTGGAACTGGAATTGCTTCTTTGGAAGACAAAAGAGGTAAACATGCCAATCGTAAGAAGATAGACGAAGAAATTTTGATTTCAGTCAGGAACCACATAAACTCGATCCCCCGTGTTGAGAGCCACTACGTACGAAAGGACACAAAGAGAGAGTTCATCGATGGTGGTTTAACCATAGCAGATATGCATCGTCAGTATTCTGCCGAACGATCTGCAATTAATATGCAACCGGCAAATTATGATACGTATGCACGGATATTTAACAACGAATTTAATATAGGATTCTTCCTGCCGAAGAAGGATCAATGTGAGGCGTACAAAAATGCTGTTAATGATGACAAGAAGGAACTTGAAGACGCTTACCACCTACATCAGGAGGAAAAAGAATTAAGTCGACTTGAGAAAGCAGCGGATAAAGAAAAGTCCCAAAAAGGAGAAATCAAGTTAGCTGTTTACGACCTACAAGCAGTGTTGCCAGTACCGATGGGGCAAACATCAGCTTTTTATTACAAGTCACGACTAAATTGTTTCAATTTCACAGTAAGTATCAGCAAGTGTTCCATTCACAGTAACTTACTGCTTCATAATAATAATAATAATAATAAATTACTTCCTACTGTCTAAAACGTGTCCAAACTGTTCAATTTTTTCTTTTTGCAGGTAACTGAAATCGGAAGCGACCAGACCGTGTGCTTCTTTTGGCATGAAGGACTTGGGCACAGGGGTGTTAACGAGATAGGAACTGGCGTTTACAAATATCTCGACGCGTGTTCAACTAGCAGCCCTGGGCAAGACGTTGTATTGTACTCAGACAACTGCGGGGGCCAACAGAAGAACCGGTAAGCCTCAGATAGTACAAACAAAATTTGATTTGAATACATAGGTACCTAGCATAAACTTTAATTCTTTCAAGCTTTTGGCTATGAAGGAAAACGTAATTAACTTCCACTGTTGTTGTAGGTACATGATCGCTCTATACTTGTACGCAGTTGAACATCTTGACATCCAGTCCATTACGCACAAGTATTTGATTCGCGGTCATACGCAAAACGAGGGAGATGCAGTTCACAGCATCATAGAAAGATCTTTGAACAGAGCAAAGAAGTCAGGCCCTATTTACGTGCCCGATCAATATGTTTCACTGATCAGAAACGCTAAAAAAAAAGGAAACCCTTTGCATGTCAACGAAATGAGTTTTGGAGATTTTTATGATTTTAAAGCACTTTATGAGGAGATGGTACCAAAACTTGCCAAAAACACAAATGGGGATGATTTTAAACTTCAGGATGTAAAAATCTTACGATTTCAAAAAGGAGAGGACAAATTTTTTTATAAAACCAGCTATAAACAGGAAGAGTGGATTGAGGTTGAATTTAAAAAAAGGAAGAGCCGATCTTCAATGACATCTGCCATCACTCTAAAACCGGCTTATACAGAAAAAATCGCGCTAACAAATAATAAATTACGCGATTTGAATACCCTGTTCATGAAAATTTTGATTCCTACGTTCTACAGATCTTTCTACGATTCCCTGAAGTGAAAATTTGTTCTATCTTGTATCTTTCTTTGTTCATACATTCTTACATTTTAAACATTCCAATATTTAAAAAATTTGTAGGTATGTGATTCTGTTTACACGTTTATTATAATAATTATAGCTACCACTTTTTTTCACCACTTTGGATTTTTTTCCCCTTTCCAACTACTTTAAACAGTGTGCTTTACTTGAGTTTATGGTTTTTTTGAGATAGCTTTCAAACATATTTTATTCCTTGTTCAGTGGCGAAATTTGGACAACATTGCTGAGAGAATTAACATTTACGACAGTTTGTGCCTTCTTCGATTTTAAGAGAAACAATGACGTAACTGTATTTAGGGTTGAAATTGGAGTGATAAAATCCTAATCCCTGGTAAATGAAAGGTGAGTATATATTCTACATACTCGCAACATACCATTATTTTATGTCACATACAGCGTTTTCAATTGTACGTTTTATACAAATGCAAATCGTTTTTTCACTCTCCTGTAAAATTGAAAGTTTTGCATTTACGTCACTGTTCTTCCGGAACGGCGCTTTGATGTCTGTCCAAAGGCACCGACACACATTCACATGTCACAAAGGTCAGAAAAACAAAAAAAAGTGCCGCTTTAATTACCCATTGCCTGTAATGCCTCGAACAGTGATTCTCGAGCCTTTTGAAAAGAATGAGCTCTCACCTTCGCAGCGGCTGAAGGCTGCAAATGATTTGAAAAAAATTCAAGATTTGATGGTTGGTTTTTTTTTCAATCACAACACAGACAAATCATTTGAGGATATTTTGGCCCTACTTGGTCTTACTGAAATAGACAATGTTGCTGCTGTTCAGAGTTCCCTGAAAAATGACCAGGTTTTCCTAAAGTGGCCCAGTTTGGAAGTGGCCATCAATGCCTATAACCCAGTGATTTTGAATCTTAACCGATATAATCAGGACATTCAATTTATTTTGAATGCATACAGCTGTGCCTCTTATGTGGTAAATTATATTAGTAAATCCGAAGGTGGACTGTCAAAACTATTAAGGCAAGCTGAAAAAGACATGAGTGAAGGCAATTTATCTGTAAAGGAGAGACTGACGAAAATTGGTAATGTGTTCATAAACGGTAGCATAATGTCAGCTCAAGAGGCATGCTATCACGTTCTTGCTCTTCCATTATCAGTCATGAGCCGTTCCACAATTTTTATTAACACCTCTCCTCCAGAGGAGAGAGTGAGAATGTTGAAAAGTGATAAAGACTTGAAAGCAGAACTCAAAGAAAACATTGACTCTGAGGATATTTTTATGCCAAACATATTACATTGCAGGGGGGTACATAGACAGCCCCTAGTTGGATGTACTTCATGTATGCAAAACCATACGATGTGGTCTTTGTTCTTTTAGGAGGTAAGTATGGGTTCGAGTCGCCTGACAACTCTGTTTGACTTTATTCAAACTTCAAATAAATAATCAGTACAAGTATGTATGTAAATTATTTTCTTTGTGTATTTTTTACATTTTCGCTTTCTTTTTTTTTTTTTTTTTTTTTTTTTATTTACTTCTTCAACTTTTTGATTTTCTATGTATATTACATAGCATATATATTTGCTGGATTTTGTATTGATTGATTGATTGATTTTCAAATAAACGTTTTAATCACATATTCCTTCTTTTCTTGGGAAGTACATATATTTACCCAGTGATAAATGATTTTAAAAAACCATACCCCGATTTACATAATTTTCGACTTACAGTATAGCATGCAGTCCCACCTATAACGTAAGTCCGGGGTATTACTGTACTCAAATTTATCGTTATGCTCCGAGAACTTGAAATAAACTCCCTGTACTTTAACTGTGAGGACGGAGTAATCCGATACTCTTTCAGAGAGAGAGTTTTAATAAATGCGGATGAGTCAATGGAGTGGATAAATTCTAATAACTGTTTGGTTGAGTAGGTACCTTTGTATGTGCACGTGATGGGGAGTCCTGGCTCTTTTTGCACTTCTGAAACAACCATAGCCTCCGCGGAGGTAGATTTTGATTCGTCTACTGCTAGTGGGGCAAACTTATTCGTTTCAGCAGGTTTTGGTGTTTGGTTCTGGTTCGGTTTGGAGCTAGATATTTGAGAATCTCGATTGATAAATGGGAAGATCCGGGAGGATTATCGGTTGGTTCCCCATCAGACTCGGACTCCGAGCCCGGCATCACAGAGATAAGGAAAAGGTGACTCACTATCTGTGTTGATGTGATCAGACGAAATAAGAGAGCTTCACGGGAGGTGTTAACAGGTCAACTGTCTAGTGTGAGTCACACGGAGCTTTAAAGTTTTACTTTGAAGATATCTAAACTTTCTACTGAATTTTATTTTATTTTCAGTTACACTAAATGTTCTGCTCTGATAATTTAAATTGTTTACAGAGAATTTTGGACGAACTTCATCAGCGGTCGGATACACTAACAGCACCAGTTACACGAATCGAGATCTACTTATTAACTTTTCTTATTTTATTTTCACTCGTTCTCTTCGTTACAGTAACATGGCACACCGCTCAAATCGCACGTCGCGTCAGCAGGTATCGCAGACTCGCCGACGAGGTTCCGCTCGACGCCGTCAGTATAGGAGACCCCGGAATGGTGGCCAGTCGACCAAGTCGACTAAGTCTACACTCGGACGCTTAATTGCATCGGGTGTAAAGAATATCATTGGTATTCTACCTGGATCGTCAGTTCTCTCCCCACTCGCAGACTTCGTTTTTAAGTCTGTTGGAATAACAAGCATCCTCTCCTCCAGCCTTGTGAACGCTGAAACGTCAATTTATACCACCCTCGGATGTTTCACCCTCTCACTGGTCAATTTCATGAGTGGAGTCAAGGGAGTCGTCACCGATATCGACACTGCTGACAAGACGATCCTCAGCCCCTTCCGGACTGGTCGTCTCCGAGATTTTACCCTGACGGTGCAGCCATCTGGAGTCACATCTAACCGTGCTGGACAGGTACTCATTGGTGTTCAACCGTTGACTTGTGATAATGACGTTACCGTTTGGGGAAACCTAGCCAATGTCATGAGGCCAAACGAACGTGGGATCAAGCAGATGTATCTTTCTGCTGTCGGACCAGCTTGTGATCCCGTCACAGTCCGGTTCTCTCCAAGACCCTTTCACGGTAGGGTCTATCTTCCCAATGCAGTAACCGATCCTCTCATAGCCGTTGTTGTTAGATATGAAAATTATGCCCGAACATCGTATGTCGACTTTAATGCAAGTGATTTTGAGTTTAGCATCATTGCCCGTGGCCGAGTTGAGCTGTACAACCAATACCCTGGCAGCCGAGGATCACGAGAAATGCTGGACAGCGTTTCGAGGAGCTTCACCGAAAGACTCGATAAATGCATTCAAGCTGATGGGCATCACATGCTCGACGTCGTCTTCAAAAATTGAACATTACCAGAAAATTCCACTTCTTGTGAACAGTTAAAAAAATATATATATATATATATTCTATCTTGAGAAATAACCGAGTTATGATTTTTTTAAATCCATCCTACTTCGTTGGCGGACCCTGTATTGAGCTGGATGAGGCACTTCAAAGTCCGGAATGATGCCATTACTAGACCGATTTGTCGAACAGACTTTCACTGAGGAGGAGATTGAAGAGGCAGGAATGAATGAGGATCATGGTGCATGAGTGGAAGGAATGGATGAGGAGTCTTGTCCACTCAACTGGCCAGAAATTTTTGGTGTGTTTAATGACGAAACATCCAGCAATTTGCGACCGATCCTCACAATTGCGACCAACATTAATATGATTTATGCTCTCGCATTCTCCCGCAGACGCCCAAACCTCCACGTGGAAATGGTATTTTCCTTGTCTGGGTAAAATACTTTGTCGTGTATGTGAGGAGAACGGAAGGTAAGAGAGTCAGGACCATCAAATCCTATGAGGACATTGATGGGATGTAAAGATGCCCCCCCCCCCCCCCCCGCACCCCAATTACTTTGTGAATCCTAATGTAATCAATGATATATTAGGAGACGCAAGTTTTGAACGCAATTGCAACCTGTACAAAAATTGGGAAACGTTCTCCTCAAACATTAAATTGAAGAATATGGTTTTTCATCTGGTTTTTTTGTGTTTAGCTTTGAAGGCTTGAAGAGCTCTTTAGCTAGTTTTTATTACACGGAAGAAAGATCGGCTCGTTCAATTCATTTCTAAGAAAAGTAAAACTCTTGTTGTACATTTCTGCTGCTGAAGGAGGTACGTAATAGAACTTGATGATTTGGCTCAATCAAATCCGATCATTAGATGGCAGTTGATAAAAGAAAGGCTCCTAAATGGAAATCTTGGATGATGAGGGAAGTGGAGTCAGCAAAAGCAGCCTGCGCTGTGAATCGCGTCTTCTGAGTAGAACATTACCTTGACGCAGCAGCGTTAAAATAAATAAAGGAGAGGGAGAGATTGGCCGGATTTCAGCAATACCAGCATGACTTGACCCATCAGCGGCGGAAAAGCAACGGCGAGGAGATCCACCAGCACTAAACTAAGCCATAAAACTTGTCCTTGTGAGGCCAGCTTGTTCACGGGTTTTCTCAAGCCGCTAGCTTGCGTTTCGTGGGCCAGACAGGACGTTGACCACCTGGAATTTCATGTGCTTCCACATGAGCTCCAAGACTACGAAACTCGTCCATAAGAAAGAGGGCTGCTGCTATGAGTACTGCATGTTAGGTCTTCAAACAAGACTCATTAACGCAGCAGCGTTAATATAAAAAATGAGAGGGAGAGATTGGCCGGATTTCAGCAATACCAGCATGACTTGACCCATCAGCGGCGGAAAAGCAACGGCGAGGAGATCCACCAGCACTAAACTAAGCCATAAAACTTGTCCTTGTGAGGCCAGCTTGTTCACGGGTTTTCTCAAGCCGCTAGCTTGCGTTTCGTGGGCCAGACAGGACGTTGACCACCTGGAATTTCATGTGCTTCCACATGAGCTCCCAGACTACGAAACTCGTCCATAAGATAGAGGGCTGCTAAGCGTCACTGCATGTTAGGTCTTCCAACAAGACTCATTACTAGCCTTCTCTGAGATCAAGCATCTTCTTCCAAAACTGGGCCATATTTCACTGTTAACGAGCATTTCAAGCTTCAAAGAGACTCCACCTCCCTCAAATATCAGTACACGGGAATGAAACAGTAGCATTAACAGGTAAAATTGACTGCAAATTTATAAACAGCTTGAGAATCACCAAACGGGGTTTGAGCTATAATCAGAAGAACGTTATACGAATTCCTCCTTGACATACCTACAGCAGAACTGATTCAACGAGAAACCTAGTAATTCAACACTTGCGATGGACATTGCATAAAACTGCAACCAATGAAACCTTCGAATTACTAGTGAGGTCGGAGCAACTGCCATGGCTTAATGCGGAAAAGTTAGCAGCTTATTCTGAGGTCAGTATGTGCGAATGGCGAATTTTGTCTCTGATTTAGCAATTCAGTATTATTTAATAGCGGGCAGTAACAGGCAGTTGTCGGACGACTATCGCAGCTTCCCTCTTAATATTTGATTATCTCATTTATGCCCACAGGCAGTGGCTGCTAAGGGAACTCCTCTGAGCAACGTTTGGGCATTTATTGATGGAACGGCCAGAAAAATGTGTCGCCCTACAGAAGAGCAGCAATTATATTATTCTGGCCACAAATGGTTCCACAACCGTAAATACTAGTCGATCCTCACTCCCGATGGTCTCATTGGCAGTCTAAAAGGACCCTACGAGGGAAGGAGGCACGACGCTGGTGAGATAGTTTGGATGTTTGCCCAATAACTTCTATTTGAAAGGGTTGAAAAAAAATCATGGTTTTTGTTTCAGAAATTAGGACAGGATGTGGTGTTTAGGAGCAGGTTTGCAGGTTGTGCGTTCGTCAAGGCCGGACTTACGTCATTTACGGGGACCCAGCATACCCTGTCTCAGACATCTCCATTACTCCTCCATACGCTGCTACAAATCGCCTGCCTCACACACTCGCCTTCAACAGGGCCATTTCCTCGCTGGAACAGGCTGTCGAATAGAGGTTCGGGAAAGTTGTGCAGCACTTCGCGTTCGTTGATTTTTCAAAAAACCAGAAACTTCAGCTGCAGAACATCGGTGGCATGTATCTTGTCGCCGTCTTCCTCACAAACTGCCACACGTGTCTGAATGGCAGCCAAGCCAGCCAGTATTTTGGGGTCGATCCCCCAAGCTTGGAAGAGTATTTGTCTGGGCCTCCTCGAAGTGGCCTCATCTAAAAGTAACGTCGAATTTCGAGCAACGCAAAATGGCGCCTTCTGTGTTGTCAATACGGTCGTCTCTTGTCCAAGAGCATATGCCGATCCCTAGCAAGGAACAATTGGAAGACATTTCTCGCGAGTTTTACAAAAAATGGGGATTTCCCCACGCGCTGGGATGCATTGACGGCAAGCACATTGAGATCAAATGCCCCCCAAAAGCCGGAAGCATGTTTTTTAATTATAAACAGTACCATTCAATTGTACTGATGGCCGTAACCGACGCAAAGTACAAATTTATCATGATCGATCCATCACGGAAAAGATAGTGATGGTTCTGTTCTGTCTTTGCCCACAGTCCTTTCACCAAAATGGTGGAATCTGGAAATTTAAAACTCCCTGGCGAAAGATATCTTTCGAGTTCCACCATCCAAGCTCCTTTCATTTTTTGGGTGATTAGGGATTTCCACCAAGAAATTTCCTAATGGGGCCGTTGTCGTGGAACCAAGCCAAATCCGACGAGGTAAAGAAGAAATTCAATTACCAGTTATCGAGGGCTCGAATGAATGTGGAATGTGCATTTGGCATCATCATCAGCAAAATTCTGACTGCTTTTCAAAACAATTGAGACGGAATGGCCAGGGCGATTGGATTACTACACTACATATAGGGATGCAATGGCCAGTAGTGACCCAACTGAATGGGCAAAAGCAATGGAAGATGAATATGCTTCTTCTTTTACAAAGAACAATACATTCACAGTACCGTAAACCGGGGTGACTATGTGACATGCGGGGTGATTATGGTACATGAGCGTTTTTCAACTTTGAACCGACCTAACTTACTAAAAAGTGGATGGAACGGCTCGTTCCAATTTTCCCGTGGTAAGGATAGATGGATCAAGTGGCCACACCAACTGAATCTCTTCCCTATGCAACTTTCCTCCCGCGTTACTTGATAAAAATCATAAGAGGTGATAACAGGCTCTGGTGTTGTTGCTTGCCAAATTATGCTTCCGTCTACGCTTGCTGTGAGTTATGCGTGCGGTGTGAAGTATTATTTATGCACAAGTAACTCATTGTGAAGGCTATTCATGGCCAAGAAACGTTTAGTTGTTACTTACTTTGGTTGAATAATTACTTACTTCGAAACGAGCAAATAACTGCAAATGGCGCGAGGGGTGAATATGGTACATGATTTCAGTTCGCGGTTTTTACCAGAATATTATGGTTTCTTGCCCCCATTTCAGTGAAAACCATGCCCAGACGCTAACAACGTCGTCTTGGAGCAAGGCCCTACCAAAATTATGCTCATGAAACTCTGATGACTGCTGTCGACAATATTTTGATCGGGAAAATATCGTTCAGGAAAGCTGCGCAAGAGTAAGTTCACCAGTTAAATGCATCCCTTCTTTGTGAGTCTAGGTTCCTATGTACCCACCGTAAGTGTGAATTGTTGTCTCTTCTCTTCAGGTTCAAGATCCCAGTGAACATATTGGTGCAGCATGTACAGAGGGCAAAGTTAAAAAACGCATCGAAGAGCAGCACTACCCTGAATGAGGACCTTCCTGCTCACAGTGAAGAAGCAGAGCGAGCAAGGAAGCACGGTGGACAGCCCATCCTGACGGAGGATGAGGAGAGGGTAATTGCTTCCCACATTATTGGAATGTCGACGTTTGGTTTTCCAGTCAACACCGTCGATCTGAGGGTAATTGTAGGAAATTATTTGGACAAACTTGGGCGCCGTTCCTCGACTCAAAAACAACGTTCCAGGGCCAGATTGGGTGGAAGGATTTTTGAAGAGAAACCCCGACATCTCCTCTAGAATGGCAAAAAATATTTCTACGGGGCGAGCAGCTACGAGTAGGGGCGATGTGATATCTTTCTATGACCACCTCAAAAATGAGTTGCGCGATGTTCCGCCAGAGAATATCTACAATTTTGATGAGACCAACTTGGTCGACGACCCCGGATCAACGAAGGTGTTGGTCAAACGAGGTACAAAATACCCAGAACGGATTATGAACTCGACAAAAGCATGCACTACCTTAATGCAGTGTGGTAATGCAGCTGGCGAAACTCTTGCGCCCTATGTGATCTACAAAGCCAAAGGAATTTTTGACACCTGGCAGGAAGGAGGGCCCCCAGGCACCCGCTATAATAGGAGCAAGTCAGGTTGGATAGATGCAACAATTTTTTCCGACTGGTTCGAGTTTCACATGCTCCCAGTCCTGAAGACGAAGCCTGGAAAAAAGGTGATTATAAGTGACAACTTAAGCTCACATTTCAATCCCCGTGTCCTCACTTTGTGTGCTGAAAATAACGTATCATTTGTCGCACTTCCTCCCAACGCCACCCACCTTCTTCAGCCGCTGGACGTGGCATACTTCCGTCCAATGAAAGGGGAGTGGCGGAAAGTCCTGGGTGAGTGGAAGAAGACCCCATACGGGCGGCGTTGTGGAACAATACCCAAGGGGGATTTTCCTAAATTGCTCCGAGTATTGATGGAACAATTAGAGCCAAAGTGCTGTGATAATCTCAAAGCGGGCTTTAGAAAATGTGGAATCTATCCATTCAATCCATCGGAGGTTTTAGACCGCCTTCACGATTCGGTCATGGATAATCTCCCTCAACACAAGGAAAATATCGGCAACAGCTTTATGGACTTCTTGTCCCAAACCAGGACCTCAACCGTTGAAGTTCGCCGTCGCAACAAGAGACTCAATTTGCCACCTGGGAAGGGGATCACCGCTAATGCTCTTGAACATGCTCGATCTGCGCCAACTGCACTGAAGAAAGCTGCCCCCAAGAAGAAGAAAGAGACGACTCAGAAGAAACAAAACGGAAAGCCTGTTGCCAAGAAAAATGCTAGAAAAAAGAACCCCAAGAAGAAGTCAACTCGGTTGTCATCGGACTCAGAGGAGGATTCTGCCGATTATTCAGTCCAAGACAGTGATGCCAGTAACAGTTGGCCTGCATTTTCTGACATTGATGATTCCCCCGTAGTTCCAGCAGGGGGTGGAACACTAAAATCGACTCAGTGTTGCGTGAGCTTCACTTCTCTCGTTCAGCTGCTGACCCCTGCATCTACCTACGTTCAAGAAAGGGGGGGGGGGGGGTAGTGATTGCTCTCCACGTAGACCACCTGATTCTGATCTGATCGTACTTCTGGAAAACTTTGGATAAGCCAGAAGACCTACATCCAGAAGACACTCAAACGATTCAACATGGAGAGTTGCAAACCAATATCCACTCCAATGGACGGAAATTCAGCCAATCTAGCTACTATAGAAGAAGACGACAATTTTTTGATGGCTTTAGAGCTGATATCCGAGTTTGATCCATTCTTAGCAACTCATATAGAAAAATACGGTAATTGTGGTAGTGGCAACACAAATTATCTCTTTTCCAAGACTTGCGAAGAGGTAATTGAGTTAATGGCTCAAAATGTTAATGGCAAGTAATTTGTGAAGAGTTGAAACAATCTAAATACTTTCAGACTTGAGGGTTGGTTCAGATCTCCCTGCATCCCTTTTGTGTTTATCTCAAGTTCTTCTGCTTCTGTACCTCCTGGTACTATGAGAGTGGCGAACAACAAACAAAGCGTTATATTCTCATCGTGAAATGGCAGCATTCCAAACAATCTTTGACACAGCAACCAGGCCAAGAGAGAGGAAGCCAAAGTTTGTGGATGACAGCAAGGACAAGGTGTACACACTGATAGGACATGTTGCGGCCGTGCTGAGCGACTACCTGTGTGCCGACAGAAACAACGTCGTTCACGCCGAGAGGATTGCAGCTGTATGCCGCCAAGGCTTCAAGACCTGCCGCCAGATGTAAAACAACACACAGGCAGCGATCTCAGCTTACCAAGATAAGAAGCATTATCTGGCTGTCGAACCAAGTGAAGGTGACCTTTTTGTCACTACTGCCCACGTTGCAAACATCTGGAGAGTGTTGCCTTCTCGGTATGGGTTTGCATGGAGAGGAGATAGTGAATGGATTGGGGCCGCAAACTCGATCCTTCCTTACTCATGCATATTTAAGGCCCGTTTGGAGGAATTAAGAGTTGGCCATCTACAGATCCCCATAGGGAAGAGTGCTCCTGCGAACGCTATGGAAGGGACCCGAGACGCGGCATTGAAGGTAACCAACTACCAGCCTATTGGGGCTTATGGGCTGGAAGCCTGCCATGCCATTCACCTGGAGGGCATACGGTATGCACCAGATTTAAGGTCGTCCATATGCTCCTCCGCGCTGACTCAGTTGGTCCTCTTCCATAAAACTAGCATTGGGCCCAACCCTGTGCCGACAGAAATAACGTCGTTCACGCCGAGAGGATTGCAGCTGTATGCCGCCAAGGCTTCAAGACCTGCCGACAGATGCAAAACGACACACAGGCAGCGATCTCAGCTTACCAAGATGAGAAGCATTATCTGGCTGTCGAACCAAGAGAAGGTGACCTTTTTGTCACTACTGCCCACGTTGCGAACATCTGGAGAGTGTTGGCTTCTCGGTATGGGTTTGCATGGAGAAGAGATGGTGAATGGATTGGGGCCGCAAACTCGATCCTTGCTTACTCATGCAAGTTACATGAACTATAAGTGCTCATTCTCGTATCTTATATCTCATAGCACGAAGGCTGCTGCGTCAGCTAAAGACACCTTATAAGTAGGGCCGGCCGAGCCTTCCGAGCTCAGTCTTGACTGTCATTCCGTTAGCTCTTTCTCTACTGGCGAATCAGTTGGGTTTCCACAAAATTTGAAGCATCTAATGGGCAGAATCACGCGTAAAATGGACCTATTTTTCATACATATGGTAGGTATATAAAGTTAATTATTATCATACTATGAATTCAAAAGCGCAGGATGTCGCAAATCTGAATGAAAATTGTTGTTTTGTTCTGGTAGGACCACCTGATAGAACGAGTGGAAGAGTTGGGCCCAGCTGGCCACGAATCTGTTAACCACATTAGGGAGATTCTCCGAAAGTAGGGATATTTGTGTCCTGAGCTTATCAAATCGTCCCAGTATGAGTTAGAGAAACGGAAAAAAATTCCAGGGGTAAAGGAGGACCTAAGGCTGAATTTCACTCGAAAAATATTATTTTCACGACAATCTATTAATTAGTAAATCGCTAACGAATCGGCTATTTTTCAGGCCCTCACATGTCCCTTCACCTGATTTTCCAGGTTCCACCTCCAAAAAGTTGTGCTCATCATTTTTTTAACGCCCCTCACATCTTGGGGCAGTTTAATGAGATTTACTTGGAAGAGATTGTAGAAAACCTACAAACTACAAACCAAGGAGATGCTGGTGACCGTCAAACTTTGGAAAGTTTGTTGGAGAAATTACTTGAGGATAAACAAACTGCATCGGATTCCCAGAATTTAGGGAAAATCTCAAAAGATTTCACGATCGAAAAATTCACGGGAAGAAACTCTAATGCTCGCCAGTGGGCCCAGGAATTCAATAAAGAATGTGAGCGCTTACAAATCATGAATGATACCAAGAAAATAAAAATTTTGAAATTTTTTTTGGAAGGATCTGGTAATGAATGGTATCACTGCATGCTGATGAAACTTACCGTAGAATCAGGATGGGAGACCTGGGAGCAGAACTTCTGTGAAACCTTTGGGAACAAGGAATGGTCACCGAGTAGATATGCTTTATCATTAAAGTACCAGACGGATACCTTGCTAGAGTATGCATTAAAAAAAGAGCGATTATTACTGGAAGTGAGGAAAACTGTGTTAAAATGTTTGTAGTTGGCTACTTTTCGAACCAACACATCAATATTTGGCAATGGATAAGCGTCAAGCAAGGTATACTTATTTATGGTCTGCGAATAATCAATCACGAGTCTTCTTTTATTATTTCCATCCACAACTAGAACTTGTGCCCTCCATGGAGAATTACTGGGTTCAATAACACCATCTGCAAGCATCCTTGCGACTTCTTTTTCAATAAATTTCTGATCTGCATCACAGTATCGGCGTGACTTGATTGCAATTGGTTGACATTTTGATGAAAGATGGCTGAATAGGTGTGGAGCCTCCACCTTGGCAATTGACGAACAAATGGAGAGAGTTGCCTTGTCACCCCCAAAGTTCATCAGAATGTTTGAGTGTTCCTTCAATATATCATGGCCTATCAGTACATCTGAGTAAAGTTCATTCAAAACAGCTAGCTTACAGTTTGGGTATGTATGTTTGTCAATTTCAAGCTTAACAAGAACGTATCCTTCAACTCTGGTCCATAGGGAAGTAGATGCCATAGACACCCGACCCTCACTCGGATTGATAGGAATTATTCATCTTATCCACAAATAGTCGGCTAACAAAACTACCAGAACTTCCAGTATCTACCAAACAGCAGCAGGGTATTCCATTAACAGATCCTGAAAGTACTGCATGGCTTAACTGGGGTAGGAAGCAGCTGTTGATGGAAGCAAGAATAGAAGCAGAGACTTGCTTAACCGGTTTGGACTTTTTATAATCTTTCCTAGGCTTACGGCAAACCTAAGCCTAATGCTCGCATAATGCCCTTTAAGAAGGCAGTTCCCACATTCTGATTCACGAGCGGGGCATGATGATCTAGGATGCCGATCAAATCCACAAAAATAGCACTTGTTTTTACTAGCTCGCATACCAGCACAAACATCCTCAAAACATTCACTATCATTGCCAGTACTTGGGACACTTCTTGGTACAGCACTAGTGCCTGCACAGGTAAGGTCACTAGCACCATGAGTGTAGCCATCTTTATATAAAGCTTTCTTATAGAAACTGACCACGAAGTCCACGGCAGGGTTGACGAACTTGATGGAATGGTATGCGGACAAATACCGCATCTCAACAACCCGCCATGAGTCAGGAGTAGCACTTCCTCCTGAAACAGTAACACTCCCGAGGGTAGCAGCGAGCTTTCCTCATATATTCACTCACCTCTATCAAAAAGGCAAAGGGAAAGCAATTTTTGAACTTTCCGAAATTGGGCCAGCTGCAGTCCCATTTAGGGTCTTGTCGTCAACTTACTTGGTCTCGTGCTTCCCTCATACGGTGCTGAAGACGGAACCACGCGTGCACATCCTATTCTTTGGATTGCACGTGAGAGCGGACCAAGTGATCCATTCCCGCGACAAGAAAAATACTGATCTTGTCAAAATTCTCTCCTATTATCTGGCTGCCTTTAGATCGAAGGCAATTAGAGAGGAAGTGAAGACAACTTCATGTCTCAGTTGGGGTCTCATCGAATCGACTAAACCTGAAGGCAGCAGACTCCCTCCAACATACCGACTGACTAGTGGATTTGCTGAGGCAGTCGTTGCTGGAGTGACGTTGACCCAGCAGTTGTTGGGAAGTATTTTCCCTGAGTATGAGGTCCTGTTAACCTATCCATAGGTAAAACTCTCGTTTTCATCACAACACTACGCACAAAACAAAACTTCGACCCCTTCTTATCGCTCAAAAAACACTAATCAAGATCTTACTGAAAAAACCAATTGGGTACTCCACAGAGAAATTGTTTCGGGACTTTTCAGTCTTAGATTTATTTAACGTTATAGACAAAACCACTATTGTTTATACATATAAAAAATATTTAGAAGGAAAGATGAAGAGGGTTGAGTTAGGCACAAGGAGCTCAGAAAAAGTAACCTTGAAGGCAATTAGAGTTAGAACGACGGCTGCCCAAAGGTTTTACCTGTATCACGGTGTGTCTCTTTTCAACAACCTACCTCAGGGAATTATTCAGGCTAAATCGGAAACTTCACTGAATGTATTTAAGCAGAAAATAAAAGAACATTTTTTGAGTAAAATTAGATGAACTTGTGAAAGAAGAGTACTAATATGAATTAGTCTGTTAAGTTAAAATTACTTACTAAATTAATATAATTTAGAAGCGCATTTTTTAGTTTTAGTTATGAGATGGAAAGTTTACTTTCACGATTGGAGACGCTCCAGTTCCCAGCACAAGTCTTCTTATTGGGAACTGTAGCTTTTTGTCATTATATAATTGAGATGTACTTATTGTAATACCTAATAATAATAATAATAATAAAAAAATTTACAGTTATAAGAGGTTGTCGCCTATTTTTTCCTTCTTTCCAAAGTTAGTTCAGTTTTAACTTGCGGTCATCTCGGATCGTGGTGATAGTTCCGTGGCGTCCATTGAAACGCACATTTTTGCTGAAACTGTTGAACACGCTGTTGTACTAATCACAGCTTTCGACGCAAGATGTGAAATTGCTTATGATAGTAGTGACTGTAGTGTTGCAGCGAACTGTGCACCCATGAGCAACATTTATGATCCAGCGAAGTGGGAAAATACTGCACTAACTGGTCTACGTGACATGGTAGTCGAAAAAGGACCAGTTAGATTTCCATCCGATTATGAGTACCCACGAAATGAACAGAACAGGCGTTTTTCAATCAACTTTTATAACAGAAAGGTGTTGAACGGAGAAACAATGGACAGGCGATGGCTAGTTTATTCATCTAGTAAAGATGCTGCGTTCTGTTTCTCTTGTAAGTTTTTTGGAAAAACAGCCGCTGGAGGACAACTAGCAAATCTTATCTACAGGACACGGGGACTTCAGGAGGCATCTCTGCGGGATTGGGGTGCGCAATGGTACCCCTGACTGCAGATTCTGTGGCAAAGACAGCGTCTCACAGCGTCTTCAATTGTCCTGCCCCTGGAACAGAGGCGTTCAGAACCTTTGGGACTTTGGACCAAGGGAACATCCTCAACCAGGAGAACCTGGTCGGAGCTCTGCTGGACCTAGTCGGGAACACGGACCTTCGGCCAAGATGAGCTCCAGGGGTTAGCACAATGGGCCACTAGGTCTAAGTGCAGGGGATGGGCACGGCGGTGGACGCCCCCTTTCCCCCTGTGTAACTAATCTATCTAACTGGGGTGCAGATAATTTGAACAGAAGAAAGTAAAAAATGTTTAAATCCGTTGAGTTGCTCAAGAAATGTAAAATGTATGGCAAAACCTCATTTTAAAGTAGTAATTTAATTAAAACACAAAACTGTGCCATCTCTAGTTCGATTTTGTACAATACGTATGCTGTCACCTATACCAAAATCATCTATGCTCAGTTCATGAAGTATTTTCTTTCTTCAATTCACATTTGAGTGTCTTGTTTGCAGATTATTTCTCGGGCGGAGACGTCGTTTACAAGCGTTGGCCTGACAAATTGACCGGCACCGTTGCTACAATTCCAGGCAACTCTGTCCAACAATTTCTTTTCATTGGCACTCTGGATGACCATCAAAACTGTACTGACTCCGGAAATGAAGCTCTACAGTGAGGAATTGGAGATAGAGAGTTACACGCCACGGGTCAACAAATTTGTTCTGGTCAAACTTGGCGCAGGTATAGACATTTCAAGAAGTGAATAAAAAATGTGTTGGATTGTTTTGTTGAGGCGATAACAGTGAACTGGTTGAGGTGAATCTCAACCCAATATCGCTCACTCATGGTTTTATCCACTCTTGAGTAACTTCAAAGACCCCAATTATTTCCCCCGCTTGGTGTATACCTATGAATATGAACCTTTGCGAGATTTTCACATTTCCCTATTGATCAGTCGTTTCACAGGCGTTTCAGAACCTTCGGGACTTTGGACCAAGGGGACTTCCTCAACCAGGGGAGAACCTGGACGGAGCTCTTCTGGACCTAGTCGGGAGCTTTGGCCAAGATGAGCTCCAGGGGTTAGCACAATGGGCCACTAGGTCCAAGTGCAGGGGGCAGGCACGGTGATGGACGTCCCCTCTACCCATGTGTAACTAATCTAAACTAATCTACAGTTGCCATTGGAGGTCGCACTACGACTGGTACCAGTTTTTGGAAAGAAACTGGAGAGAAGGAAATTACAGCTTGACCCGCACCTTCTTCAACCCAGATCATTACGGCGATGGTTGGCTTGTTGGAAGGGATGAAATGGCCTGTGCATTGATGGACCAAGATCAAGAGTAATTATGTAATTGATAATAGAGTATAGAGTAATGGCCCGTGCTCTGAAGCTGGACAAGCGGGAGACAGCTGGTATCAACTCAGAACGTCTGCATACCGTAGCAAAGAGTGCGATAGGCTCTAGCCGTACTACCAGGCTACCCAAATTTATCCACTCATCATGTATCCCAATTTATTTAGTTATCCACATCCAGAGTTGACAAAAGAACTCCTCCAAAGCTATGTAGACCGCAGAGACGAACAATCACTAATTGTCGATCTTTGTTCCATACGTCAAATTTGGGAGAATCACCATTTGCTTTTCACGATAGTCGTAAAATTACAACATTTGCTTATAGCATACGTGACGAATCATTACGAGGAAATCAAAGACACTGACAATTCGATAAAAAATCACTAAGCCCTCGCTTTGAGATGTTTCTTGTTGCAATTAAGACCTCTGATTGCGATGCTGCGCGAAAGCTTGAATTTGAGCGATACAGCGGCAGCACGCAATATAAACACGAGGATATACGTCTTAGGATATGTCTCCTTGGCTCGTCGAGGAATCGTGACCGCCCAGCTATTAAATATCCTCGATGACGTAAATACTTGCAATTGAAAAGGTTTTACTATTGGTTTTTTCCTTTAGTCTTTTGGTTTGGAAAATCTTCTGCTTATGAAATTCAGGAAGAGGTACAAAATTGCTGGCCAACAAATGGAATAACTTGCAATGTTCAAATGGACCAGGTATCAAAATTACATCAAATCAGTAACAAAGTGGATTGCAATAACATGAGAGGTCTTCCGCAAATTTTGAAATTGGATAGAATTACTCAATCAGCACAGATAGATAGATCAACGCTGCTTTCAGAAGATTGCGAAGGAGAAAAGTGTTCACAAACAAGAACATACCGTACTTCGGTACCCATATAACCATGTAAAACTATTAAAATTCAAAGATTTAATTACGAAACTGATATCTACTGGCTATTGTTGCCTTTTCTGTACTCTGCCTTGTGACCCAGATTGTGGGCAACTACCTAACTGTGGGCTCTACAGTCAACCCACAGTTGGATGAGATAACCGTGAGACTGTCACACATACAAAACGACACCCACCACGCTCTGGATGAGCTACATATACTATGTAAAATCATAACCACACATGATAATTGCCACGAGATGATGGCCAGGATGCACAACAAGACGATGCACATGACAAACGGCAACATCAACCCTGGTCCTCCTTCTCGTCAGAAGGACGACCCAAATCCTTTGGCGGAACCGGGAGTCGGTGGGAACGAGATGAAGAGATGGAGGGGGTGTTTCTATTGTGGTTTTGGGTGTGTCAAGGAGGGCAGACGGGGAGTCTTGAAATGGAAGGTGGTCGAGCCAAAATTAATGTCTTGTTTGATGAACGGGTGGTTGCTCTTCAGGAAATTTGGTGTATCGGGGCTTTTATTAACCGCTATATGGTCCACATTTGCGAAGCATGTTCTATATGGAGATTTTCAATCCAGTAGGTTCTTCAAATCTGGTAATACTGATCATAAATCATCTCCCTCTGATGATATTGAGCAAGGTCAAGCTCTTGAACCGATTCTTCCATCTGGTATACCATGGGCTACCTATCCCACGATAGTAAAGGTTAATACAGAAGGCGAAGTACAATCGCCAGGAAAAGGAATATCGCAAAACCAACACGATAAATCTCCCTTAACTCAATCTTTCTTGTCAGAGTATCATAAAGCGGGGCATTCACGTTCCGATTTGTCGTCCAACTTGTGGTCCTACTTTCAAAGTTGGATCACAAATCGGAACGTGAATGGGCTTGTTGGATGTTGGAGACCGAGTCGGATCATTTAGAGGGACAACTCGAAGACCCAACATCCAACTCGGGGCGGAGTCGGAGCGTGAATGGGGTTGTGGTACCACAAGCCGTCCAACTTTCCTCAGTACGTTGTTGACAGTAGACGCAGTTCGGGTCGTTGACCTTCTTCGCCGTCAAGTGTTGCGCATTTTGTTCTTGTGTTTTTTCCTTTTTGAATCTACTGACGAGGTTTTACAATGAACAAAGAAGCAACAAGTGAGTTCATTGAAGTGTATAAAGAGAGTACGTGTTTGTGGGACTCTAGTTGCGCACTGTATGCGAACAGAAATGCTCGGAAAGCAGCGCAACAACACCTGCTGGATATTATGTTGAGGTTCGAAGCCTCCGCTAACTTGGCTTCCTTACGAAAAAAATTGACTCCCTCCATTCAATGGTCTTTAGAGAACTAAAGAAAGTCGTAGGAAGCCAAAGTGGCACTGGTACGGGGGCTGACAACTTATATGCGCCTAACTGGGTGCACTATGACGAGTTAAGTTTCTTGGCAGAAGTACAGCAACCATCCAAGACCGGCAACGGTTCCCTTGAAGCCATTACACCTTCACCCGAAAATCGCAAAGTTGCAACAAGGCGCTGTTCACATGTAATCACTATCACGCATAACGGTATCTTGTTTACGAATTAATGGTCCAACTTTTCGAGTAAAAGCTTAAAGGTGTCTCTATGCCTGAGTTCTGGTAATCTTCCTGATCTATAACGTTCAGCAACTTTGTGTCACAAAAGTTCACCCGATCAACGAATAGTTGCTTCTCCCAACACTTTTTTCCTTCTTTTGCAGCGATAGACTTAATAAGCACAATCCTGCCATTTTCCTCCTCATTACATAATTCTCGAACTGTCCTCGGTGCATTTTCTCGATCTTTTGCTCTCACTGGGCGCACAACTGAGACTGAAGTTGGACCTCTAGTCGGATTGCAAGTCGGAGCGTGAGTGGTGCAAACGCTCCGACTAGTAGTAGTCCCTCCTAGTTGGACGACAAATCGGAACGTGAATGCCCCGCTTTATGTTTAACCTTCCGACGGTCGCGCGTATGTGACACATACACATTTTTCTTCAATCGCCCAGCTCAACCACTTGACCAAGCGAGGAGAGGGGGCCATCCACACCTAATCTCCCCCGTCCTTGAGGAGAAAGTTTCAGTCCACTTCCGGCCTCCGTTGGCGCTGTTTTTGATTAGCTTCACGGTAAGTTGTATGTCTCACATACATGCGACTATCCGCGTTACTTTCTCAAAAAGTTAATTTTTTTCTTGAATGAGGTTTATTTGTCATTGTATCAATAAGGAAACTATCCAATCATGACTAATTTTTTCCTCGTTTTTCTCAGGTCACTGTTAAAAGGATTTGTATGTGACACATACATGCGACCTTCTGTGCAAGGTATCCAGTCTCTTCGAAATGTCCAACCAGAGGAAGATTTACGATCTACAAAACCAACGAGATGTCGATGCCATTCAACTCACTCTTCTTGCGGAATCGGATGGTGAGGATTTTCTGGACGATCACAGTGATAGGGAAGAGGTTGACAATGTTGATATTCGCGAGGAGGATTCTGAATCCGAACTCAGTTATGATTCGAGCGATAGTGATGAGGAGGGCGAAGCATCAGCCAACAATCACTTCAAGGCAGTTCAAATAAAAAATCGAAAGGTGGTGAGTTCCTGGATTTGGCAAAAGAACCCCATTCCCAAAGCAGGCGAGCAGGTCGCAAACTTCTCACACACCTTCCTGGCACTAAAGGCCCCGCAAGAACCATAACCAACTGTGTTGAAATTTGGCACTGTTTTATTACCCGTTCTATTATTCAAAAGATTGTCGACTTCACCAATGCCTTCATTGTCTCAATAACAGGCAATTTCGCTCGTCCGAGGGATGCTTAACTCACCAGTGTGAGTGAGATCAAAGCATTGATAAGTCTTCTGTCGCTCTCACACATCGAGCCACAAAAGACATCGTCCAACGTCGCCGTCCACCATCTACCACGTGGATCGTGGGTCGCAGTATCCCGCGCAGTAAATCGTCGCTTCTCTCCAGGGTACGCCTGAATAATTCATTCAACATCGCAGTGAGGATCGCGTTATCAGCTATTTGTTTACGTTTACTGCTTCGTAACTTTCACGCTATCTTCTCCGACTCCCTACACGCCATTTTCTTCCTTCTAAGATGGAATCAACAACTCCAGGTATTCCTAATAAAAAACCGCGGATAGAACCGCCTGGTCAACACACTTTCTTCACGAAAAACCCATTTTCGCCGTTGGCCAATCTGAATAAAGACGGAGATGTTATGGACCAAGAGGAGTCCGCTAACAATGAAACCAAAGAACAAATTCCACCTATTTACATATACAACGTCGCTAATATCAATAACCTAGTCAAGGAAGTTAAACAACTTAACACCGGTAAATTCGTCCACCGTACCACTGGAAACACTGTCAAATTAAATATGGAAACAATAGATGGTTACCGCTCTGCCGTCAAGTACCTGGAAGCTGCTCACGCCGAATTCCACACTTACCAGATTAAAAACGAGCGCCCGTTCCGAGTAGTCATTAGGGGCCTACATCACACTACTGATCCTTCTCTAGTCATTGAAGAATTGAAAACTGCTGGATATGAACCAGTACAAATGAAGGCTACAGGGGAAAAACGATGAAGGTCCAAAATTAGGATTTTTGTTGTTTGTGCTGCTATCTAGTAGGTTACCATCGAAACTATATTCCCAGTGCTTTCAACCAGTTAAAATCGATGACAGTCCAGTTCTGTGAGCATTTGAAAGTTCCGTGTAATGGGAAAAACGCTGAGGGTCCACGGACATTCATCGTTTTTAACTTGAACGCATACATTCCGCGTGGAGGGAACCTTTTATTACCTCATCGTTTTAGCGTTATCGCTGTCGTTGTGTGACGTGACTATTCTATTTTGTGGAGGTTTTTCTTTTTTGTGTTTGCGAGCGTTTACATTTCTCAAAAATGAGTGACTACGAAGCCGAACCTGCACCTGCATCTGCGAAGAAACGTAAGAAGAATGGAAGACAAACGGAGGTACGCAAAAAATTGCTCCTGTCAACTCATGAAACCGGACCTGATTGCCTGTGTAAACGGCTTCAATGTTTCACCATCGTTAAAGAACCCCAAAGACGTGAAATTATTGCTGCTTTCAATAGGATGAGTAGCTACGACGAGCAAAATCTCTATCTAGGAGGTTTGATGAGCTCTATTGAACGTCGACGACCAAGGAAGAATGCCGACGAAGCATCACTTCATGATAACACCTTCTTCTTCAAGGTTCGCTTAGCAGAAGATGGGGACAGTAGAGAAATCGCAGTCTGCTATAAAGCATTCATTTCATTGCATGGAATTACTGGTCGTCGAGTTCAAACCATTCAGAATCAACTCTCGAAGTACGGCGTCGTCAAAACAACAGACGACGAAACTATAGAAGCAGTTCACGAGCACATCAAGAGTCTACGTAGTCGTCCGTCACACTACAGCTTACATGACTCGAAAAGAATGTACTTACCAGAAGAGTTGAATTTGAATAAGGTTCACAAAATGTACTTGGAGAAATTCCCAGATCGTCCAGTTTCGTACGAATCATATCGTACGATTTTCAATACGAACTACAATATTGGATTCGGGTATCCTCGCAGTGACACATGCAGCACTTGTGATGAATACCAAGTCAAAATGAAAGACAAAAATATAGGTGAAGAAGAGAAAAAAAAATTAACTGACGAAAACCGACTCCATAAGCTGAAGGCCAACGTTTTTTACGAGCGAAAAAGGTTAGCGCGCTATGAAAACAAGAGCGATCCGACCAAAGAAGCTGTGTGTATGGATTTTTCGAAGAATTTACATGCCCCAAACATCAGTACAAACGATGTGTACTACAAACGTCAGCTTTCTTATTACATGTTCAATATTCACGTTTTATCTGACTCGCGCTCGTTCTTCTATGCTTACGACGAGTCTGTTGGACGAAAAGGCGCTTGCGACGTGGCTTCCATGTTGTACAATTTCGTTTTTGACCACCTTCCAGAAACAACGAAACACCTTACCATTTTTTGTGATAATTGCTTCGGCCAAAATAAGAATTACACTGTAATTCGACTATTGTATCACCTGGTTCATATCAGAAAAAAGCTTGATACCATTTCAGTCACATTCCCCATGCGAGGCCACTCTTACATGGAGTGCGACCGTAACATGGCGCTGCTCAATCAAAAATTTAAAGCCGAAATTCCCTCAGATTGGGCCAAACACGTCCGTACAGCTCGGAGAAACCCGACGCCTTTTGTCGTGGTTGAGTGTGACTTGAGCATGTTCAGAGATTGGAATGCATTCTTTGAAGGGTACTTTAAGCCTAAGTGTCCGTTTACAATACGGCCGATCAGAGAGCTGAACGTGGACATAAAAAAGCCGCAGTTAGTTTCGTTCAGGACAACGTACAATGGTCAATGGGAGACAGCATCCATACTTCTCCCACCAAAGAAACGGATGGTGCGACCTAAACTCCAGGGCCATGAGTTTCATCATCCTCATCGCTTGTACTCCGGTCCATTACCCATTTCAAGTGCGAAGTTCACAGACCTCCAAGACTTAAAACGATTTTGCTCCAAACCAGCTCAGAAATTCTTCGACGCGCTCCTGCACGACAGACGAGTGAGAGATTAGTGGACATTCATCATTATTGACGAAAATGATGGGGACATTCAGCGTTCTTCTATACAACGTTAGGTATTTGGAGTTCCAAAGTTTTAATTAAAAATGTAATGTTTGCGCGCAGCAGTCCAATATAATTTTTCTGATTTACAACGACCTAATGAATATATTGCAATTTTCGGAACCAAATTTTGATGTCAACTGTTGAAATGCCATGGTTTCAAACAATAAAATCGTTTTTTCTCAGTTTTGAAAATTTGTGACCTTCATCATTTTTCCCCTGTAGCCTTCAAATGTAACCGGTGTTTTGAGTATGGTCATTTCAAGAGCGAATGCAAGAATGAAAAGAAAAGTCAAAATAACCTGGAAAATGCTGGAAGTTCAGCATTCATGGGTGAAAGATTTTCTGAAAAATGCCCTGAAAACATATGGATTGCTGATTCTGGTGCAACTCAGCACATGTGTAAAGCGGCCCATAGACGGTCAATATTATTGTGCAATATTCCGGGTTGTGCAATTTAACTGAGCGTGTGTAGACGATATTGAAAGGTTGCACAATATATTGTGTGATTGATGAAAAGTTGAAAATATATTGTACAACCTGAAAAATATTGCGTCGTCTGTTGGCAGTATTGCGCAATATACCGTCAGTTGGTCTCAAGCAGCGGTCGTTTCAACAAGTCGTCTCATTATAGGCCTTATCATGGGTGACAAGAAAGCGGAAAAACAATTTATTTGTGAATTTATAGAAGTGTATCGTGGTCTTCCGGCTCTGTGGGATGTCAAGTCCAAAGACTATAGTAATCGGGCGAAAAAGGGGGAGCAGTATGACGTGTTAATAGAAAAATACCGTGAAAAACACCCGGATGCTGAGAAACAGGAAGTGGTTAAGAAAATAAATTCTTTGCGTACAAACTTCCGGAAAGAATTGAAACGGATTCGCGATGCAGAGAAGAGTGGTGCAGGTGCAGAGGATGTTGAACCTTCGTTCAACGAACCTTCGTTCGTTGTGGTATTTTGAGGAAGTGAGATTCCTTCAAAGTCAAGAAACACCCAGTGCGTCAATAAACACGATGGACATATCTGAGGATATTACTGATACGGTTGACAACAACGAGGATCGTGGCGATGCAAATGAAACAAGCGTCCGCACAGTGAGTTCTCCATTTTATTAAATTTCTATAGAAGTATAATTATCCTAGGTACATAAATTAATATTATTTCTTTCATTACATAATATCAACTTATTAGTTAACATAATAGTTATTTTACTGTGTTTTAATAATTAGTATTATTGTTAGGTAAGTATTAGTTCAGTCTGTTGCGCCTACAATTTTCCATTGCCATGAAACCCTGCAACATCAATGAGGTAAAAATAACTCTCACTTTTGGAGTCCCCAATATAATCAAGGCCTCGCCTCTAAGTGTTCTTAAAAATGACCCCAACATGCTAATGATTAAGCAACTCCTTGAACGTTACCCCAAAGAGGGATGGAAACAAATAGAGGGGAAGCAAATAGGATCTGCTATAGTCAAATGGCTAGAAAGCAGTCCAAGGTCCACTTCCAGATTTATATCTCTGTTATAGATTTAGAAAAAAAAAAAAAAAAAAAAAAAAAAATTCACGGAAATATGTCTGCATTAGACCAAATTCTAATTTTTTTGTGGTACGCGGGCCATCAGACCTCCTCCTTCAGGGACGTAGCAGATAGGTAAGTTAGTGGTTCTTTGGATAAAGGGAGTCCCTACAAATCGTAGCAAACATTTGGCGTGTAAGTCCCTTGGGACCTACGGGTAAATTTAAATATATTTTTCCAACATTTATTATTCCTTCAACGTGAATGAAACAGATTTGGTGGGTTCCACTACTGAATCGTAGGAGACATGGGGAATCTAACAGCAGCACAAAGCGTCATTCCTCGGTTAATAGACATGGGTATTAGAAATTATAAACGTTGGGAGGCAATTTTTCATGAGTAGAAATCACAGGGAGTCAGCAAGAATGTGACTTTCCCCCTCAAAATAGCATAGGTAACGTGGTTTTTGCATGTCACTGCAATCGTATTATTCAACTTTTTTTCGCAGATTTGATGTCTCTTAGCACCCTGCACAAAATTGTGCACAAACTTGCTGTGGTGGTGTCAAACATGGCTCCCAGCATTATTACGTGGCCAGATGCTACGAGGAAAGTAGAAGTGGCACTTACCATTCTCTCTAAACGTTTAATTTTTCTTCAATACTTGAATAGTGTATTTTTTTCAATGTTTACAAAGATTATTTGTTCATATATGTCGGGAAATGGTCGGTCTGTAATATGGTCGGTCTTTAGATTCAGCGTTAAGTCCAGTTCCTTGAGGAGCTCACGAGAGGAAGGCACGAGAGGATTAGAAGGATAGGTGCCGGTAGGGAGAGCGTCAGTTAGTGAGTTATAAAACGTTGTGTTGTGAAGAGCCACCAAATACACACGTTCATCCAAGTGTATTGTCCGAATTTTACCTAATTACCCTCATATATGTACAACATCGAGCATTGCTTTGGACTGTTGAAACAAAAATTTAGACAGTTGTTTCACATAAAAATTCGAAGTATGGAGACAATTGTCCTTTTTATATGGGCATGCTGCATTCTCCACAACCTTGGTTAGTTTTCTTGGCTTATTTAAAAGCCAAAATAAATAATATTTATTGATTCAACTGAAATAGTCTTCAAAGCTAGGCTTCATAGGTCGCTTATTCGAAATAATGTGAATTCTTAGCATACTAAGCTAGTGGCAACACTGCGGCTGGACGTAGCTTTGCCCCACTCCTCCTGTTTCGTCGCATTCCTTCTTCGGCCCCACCGTCTTATCGTCTCCTCACACGTGGAAATAACAAGAAACAGAAAACAGTGACTTTATAATTTTATTTTGCTTCCGTGATTGTTTGAATCATAATAATCCTCGATTACAACCATCTCAACGCAACCCGGTCTGCTTCTCATTCTTAAGCTTACAACCCTGATTCTCATGTGCTCAATGCTCACCAAAAGCTCGCCTTTTGAACCCATAAACTAGCAGATTCCATTTCCATTAATACCGATTCAATACCAAAAGGCTATCATAAAGAAATGTAATTAATCAATCAATCAATACTTGTCCTGACTGTGTATAATATCTTTTTGTAGACATAAAAACATGACCCAGCCAATAGACATTCCTTCATCTATTGCCAGGCGACTGAACGCTATTACACCAAAACAATACAGCAGAAAAAGCGAATCAACAGTAAATCAACGCTACCTAATAAAATTATTCAAACGGTACTCATCATCAAATTACGGCGAACAAATATTAGCCGAATTATTGATATATCCGGAATTTCATAAACTGGTCAACCTACCAAGTAGATATATGGGCTTATTCGAGCTTTCAACGTTTCTAGATTCATATGAACAAGTTCATTTTATTTTATTTTATTTTTTTTTTTTTTTCACGTCAACTTTATAATAAGTACTGTCCTAACTTTTTAAAAAATCAACAACCTCCATTTGTTTTTTTTCTTTTTTTAACATAGGAATAACCGAAATTACAGGAAAGCCTGCGCGCCCAGAATCTGACCATTTGATTCATTTGTGAATTGACATCGCACCGCGGAAGTATTCGTATTCCAGTGAAGACCTCGACACCCACGAGGAAGTGATCAGTAAGTCCCATGGACAGGGACTCATTACGTTTTTTGTGGACGGATGTGACTACAAAGTGCAATTGTGCGGAGAACTCGTCACGTCTCGATGCATCGTGAAAGTCTGAGTATCAGCAACACTACGGTGGCTACGTCAACTCACCTATCTATGTGATGGGCTACGTGGCAATAGCAAGAAGAGGGATGGTGACGACCCAAAAAATGAAGCACATTTTGGATGATGTCTCAACGACAACACAACACCAACAATTGAAATGAGTACCGACACCGACACTCCTTCATCATGCATTGAAGAGGAGGAGGAAGAGAAAGTGGAGAGACGCGCTTCAAGGGGCTCTGGGGTCAGGCGATTGCCGTGGTCAACCCCAGAAAAATCAATTCTTAAGAATGAATTCCCAGAAGCTCTGAGAACTCCATACAAGATGCCTTCACGAAAAGCCTTAGCTTGCATCAAGAAGGATCACGCAATTTTAAACAGAATAACAACGGACCAAATTGCAGCGTGGTTATATAACAGCAAAAATAAGAGGAAAGCCGAAAAAGTTAAGCAGTTACGTAAGAAACGGAAGTAAAATAAAACATTCTGATAACGATTCATCGTGTGTTGAACTTTTTGAACCTCCAATTTCTATTTGTGCCAGGAGTTTAATTCGGAAATTATTGAACAACATGCTTAAAATGGTGCCAATTACTTAACATGGTAAAAGGGAGCCTGGTTATTAGCAGAATGTCTGGTTCGTTCCTCAAGTGGAAAGCTCAATAGAGCTCAATAAAGACGATGACGAATGGATTCCCGGAAGCAATGACAACGACTCGGATTCGGAAGATTATGCACCTAAGAAGAAGCGTCGCGTCAGGCCAACCTCTGATGTGCAGCGGTCGGCTAGGGCTAGTCGTCCAGCAATGCGCAACATTCAGGATATTGAGAACAGCGATTCCGAAAGCTCTTTCTCTACTGGCGAATCAGTTGGGTTCCCACAAAATTTGAAGCATCTAATGGGCAGAATCACGCGTAAAATGGACCTATTTTTCATACATATGGTAGGTATATAAAGTTAATTATTATCATACTATGAATTCAAAAGCGCAGGATGTCACAAATCTGAATGAAAATTGTTGTTTTGTTCCGGTAGGACCACCTGATAGAACGAGTGGAAGAGTTGAGCCCAGCTGGCCACGAATCTGTTAACCACATTAGGGAGATTCTCCGAAAGTAGGGATATTTGTGTCCTGAGCTTATCAAATCGTCCCAGTATGAGTTAGAGAAACGGAAAAAAATTCCAGGGGTAAAGGAGGCTTACCTAAGGCTGAATTTCACTCGAAAAATATTATTTTCACGACAATCTATTAATTAGTAAATCGCTAACGAATCGGCTATTTTTCAGGCCCTCAGGTCCCGCGCCCAGTGTCCCTTCACCTGATTTTCCAGGTTCCACCTCCAAAAAGTTGTGCTCATCATTTTTTTAACGCCCCTCACATCTTGGGGCAGTTCAATAAGATTTACTTGGAAGAGATTGTAGAAAACCTACAACCTACAAACTACAAACCAAGGAGATGCTGGTGACCGTCAAACTTTGGAAAGTTTGTTGGAGAAATTACTTGAGGATAAACAAACTGCATCGGATTCCCAGAATTTAGGGAAAATCCCAAAAGATTTCACGATCGAAAAATTCACGGGAAGAAACTCTAATGCTCGCCAGTGGGCCCAGGAATTTAATAAAGAATGTGAGCGCTTACAGATCATGGATGATACCAAGAAAATAAAAATTTTGAAATTTTTTTTGGAAGGATCTGGTAATGAATGGTATCACTGCATGCTGATGAAACTTACTGTAGAATCAGGATGTGAGACCTGGGAGCAGAACTTCTGTGAAACCTTTGGGAACAATGGATGGTCACCGAGTAGATATGCTTTATCATTTAAGTACCAGGCGGGTACCTTGCTAGAGTATGCATTAAAAAAAGAGCGATTATTACTGGAAGTGAGGAAAACCATTGACACCGGTACACTTATAGACCTTATTGCATTTGGCTTACCCAACTCTGTTGTTGATAGGATCGACAGGGATGCTTTGAAGGTGACAGCAGATCTTTATAATGAAATCGGAAAATTGGAACATCTTGTTGGGAAGAATAAGTATGTGAAGTTCCCTCGGATACTAAATTCAAATCTAACGAAGAAAAGAAACCTTGCCAGATATGTTTCAAGGAAAACAGAGGAAAACGCTGAAGAAAATTGCTGGTTCAAAGACAAAAAACCGAAAGCAACCTTGAAGACTGTCAATAACTCGGAGTTGGAAGTTGAACTAAATAAGAATGATCCAAAAAACTAGAAGTGCCGCCATTAATAGAAATCAAGTTATTATTAAATGATACACTGGAAGTGTCTGGGATTTATGACTCAGGCTCAAATGTGTCTTTAATTAATGCAAAACTTCTAAAAATTAGTCCACAAATACGCACAGGAGGTTTACAGATTGCCAACTTGAAAACTATTAATGGTAAGAAACAAACAAAAGGTATGGTTACCCTGAAAATAAAAATCTTCAATTTGGAGAAAACCATGGACATATTTGTTATAGATAATGAAAACTTTAACCACGATTTTCTAATTGGGTTGGATTGTATAAAAAAATTCAGATTAATGCAGAATGAAGCATTAAAAATCCAGCAAGGATGCCAAGAACCAGATAAACAAACATCAGAAAGACGGCTCCCACAAACCAGTTCTTACTCAAATGAAGAATTTCCCTCAGATTCTGGACATCAAGAGGAACCAGGTAACTGCGAAGTCAATTTCAACGAATGTATAAACACAAATGAATTTGAAATGAGAGTAAGCCACCTAGATATAAAACAACAATTGGAAATAGACAGATTGATAGAAAAATACAAACCAGTTTTTGCCAAGGATAAGTTTGATATTGGTACTGTCAAACAGTATGAGGCTCATATTGACCTAATGGTCGATACATACTGTGCCAAACGTCCCTACAGATGCACAGAAGACGACAGAGCCGGCCTTTGGGGGTGGCAAGTGGTGCGACGGCACCGGGCCCCGCGCTAACAGGGCTCGCCGGGGCCCCGCGGGTGTCGAATAAAAATATATAATATATTACGAATAACGGCCACGTGAGTGATTTTGTGACTTCGCGAGGGGCATGAAATTTTTCCAAATTTATGTGGAGCGCCAGAGCGGGGCCAGCCGGCGGTTATAAAACTCAAAAATCATCAAACACTGAGATTCCTCCCCTTTCCTTTCCTCTTTGTTCTTCTTGTACGGAATTTAGTTTAACTAAATTCCTTAGAACTATACAAGAACTAGGACGAAGAGGAAAGGGAAGGGGGTTAGTTAAACCAAAATATGTACCCGACCACCTGCAGGCTTCTTATCTCGATCCTCCCCTTCTGAGTGGGTTTTACATTGTGTCAAAATATTAAATCCCGGACCTTTCTTGGAACTGATTTCGAAATGGATTTTTCTTCTCGATTTTGGGGAAAACCTCCTCTCCTGGAAAACCAGTCCTGGTTAACTGCTGTCATTGGCAGACATTTATTTTTATTATTTTATTTTTTCAGTTGTCTCCGTGACTCAGTCGAGAGAGGAGCTAGCTCTCTTATCGCTATTCCGTCGCTATCTTGTTGCTCGTTGTCCTTACCGCGATAAGTGCGTTTTCTAGATATGGACTGTGCAAAGTGTAACCGCGAACTTGTCTCGCCAAAAAAGACAGCTAAATGCAGTAAATGCGGATTGCGTTACCATCCATTTTGTACACGTTTGAAAAAAGTGGAAAGTTATAGAAAGCTGAAGAAAAAATTAAAGGAAGCGTGGAGGTGCGACTCGTGTTATTTTGTAAATCGTGGATCCAAGCTACCACATTTATTTGATTGTTTTAATTCTACATACCCAAAATAACTTTTAGATATACCATTTTTAGTATTAAATTAGTACGTTATACGAGGTAGGGTCAAAAAGTTCCCGGAATGGTCGCTTACAGTCAAGGATTTGTTAGCTGAGAGGGAAATTTTTGTTTGTGAGGTTGGCATAACTGGTAGTGAATGTGCTTTTGAGGTTAGCAGGCAGTTGTAGTTGGCTCGGTGCGCTCAGTTGTGCGTTCGGTGTTTAATATTGTAGATCGTAGTTTCTTTCTTTCGTCGGATTGTGCAATGTCGTCATTAGAGCAGCGTGTCAATATTAAATTCTGTGCGTTGCTGGAGAAATCACCCTCGGAGACTCTTGAGATGCTAAAAGAAGCATACGGAAATTCTGCGATGAAGAAAACAGCAGTTTACGAGTGGCATAAGCGTTTTCGCGACGGTCGCACAACAAATTGAAGATGACGTTCGGACTGAACGGCCTTCCACTCCCACTACAGACGACAATGTTGAGCGCGTTCGACAAATTGTGCGTGCGGACAGGCGAACAACCATCAATACTATTGCCTCTGAAGTTGGTATATCACATGGGAGTGGTGTTCACAGCATTCTTCATAATGACTTGAACATGCATCGTGTTAGCTTGCACATTGTTCCAAAAATGTTATTCCCTGAGCAAAAGGAAATGAGAGTGACCATGTCCAGGGACTTGATTGAAATGGCTGATGCAGATGACAGCTTCCTGCGCAAAATTGTTACAGGTGATGAGACATGGTGTTTTCTTTACGACCCTCAGACAAAACGGCAGTCTGCCGAATGGAAGTCAAAGAGTTGGAAGTTAAAGAAATTGTGTTCCTAAATGCTAACCATAAGATGATTTAATAACTGTCACTACGGTCAACTTTATTTTGTCATGATTTTGAACATGACCTAATTAAGTTTGAATAATTTGACCTAAAAATTTTTGGCATAATTATAACAATTTTTAATTTATTTGATTGTTTTAATTCAACTTACCCAAAATAACTTTTAGATATATCATTTTTAGTATTAAATTAGTACGTTATACAAGCATCGGCGTGAATTACCATGCTGTTATAAAGTGTTCCGCAACACAGGATAGAAATGTTTTTGAGTATTATTATACGAATTACTTGCTGTTATAAAGTGTTCCGTAACAGAGAACAGGATAGAGACACAACAGCATTGTCGGGGTCGTCAGACTCGCAAAACAGTCATGAGACCCCGTGGACCAGACTGTTCCGAACTGTTCCGCCGGAACAGGTATATGAGACTAGTCTCAGCACGGAACAGTCCCATGTGGAACTGTTCCACAAGATAGGCTAGTACGGCCCATCTCTAACCGTTTCTTGAACCCCTTCCTTCTCTTTTCTTGATTAGTCTCAAGTAAATGTCGCAGGTACGTGCAGTTGAAAACCGAAGATCCCTACCTTTTTGAAATGAGTTCGGTGACCGACTAGAAGATTCTCAAGATGTTCCAGGGCTAAACTCCAGTTTCGTCCTTTTCAACCAGAGCATAGCCGAGATTCCGAGCGCTGTGACGCCTGTAAAACACGAACCAACGTCAGAAAGGGACTGCGGCTTAGAAGATATGAACTGGTTCTGTAAATTCATTCTAATAAGGACGAATTGTGCAATCGATTCAACGTCCAAAATTTAGCCGAAAATTATACCCCACACGCCTAGGTACCCTACTAGGTAAAAATCATGGAAACCCACTTTCGAAAAAGGTAGATTGTCCTATATTGGCCCATAACCACTTCTTATGGACACCAATAGGTCTGGGGCACATCTCGATGGATTCAACGTTAAAAATTCAGCGGAAAATGTTAACACACACACCTGAATCACCAAAAATCTCAGAAATCCGTTTTTCAAAATACATTTCGTCCTCCCCCTCCATTCCCAATTTGTTCCGATGAGGACCAACTAAAGCCGGAAACGGGTCCCTGACCAAAATTTTAGAATTTTTGAAAATTGTCTCCTTACAAATCGGCGTGGGCGGCGAACATTTGCTTATTTTGATGAATCTCTAAAACATAATGGACCCCCTCCTCTCAATTCTGATGTGACCCGAGTTGCCAGTTCTGTTCTATCCTTCATACAATGAATAGTTCTTGCATACATTTGAATTTATTACTTAGTGGGGGATCTCCGCCAAGACAGTGGAAGAAGAAAGGACACCTTCCACTTCCTTGTGATGTGGAGGTTTTATCGCGTTACCGTTTTTGAATGCACACCCCTCCCTCACTCGTGCACGTGCTTAGTCCTCAGATTTGCACATACACACTCTGTTAGATCCTGAAGAATACACTATCAACAAGTAAAACCAGATACCGCGAATCTTATTTATACCTATCACAGTATTGAACTTGAAGTGAAATGCTCACAACGCCCTCAGATTCTAACGGTCTACTTCTGTCGTAACACAAGGACATTATAAACATTATAAAATCGTGAAAATTACCTTTTAAATATGACGAAAACTACGTAGATAGTTGTCAAACCCACGATGGAAGCCAACGAGAAGAAAACTGCAACAAAAATGAGATATGATTTTTATCATTTCAACTCTGGAAGTGACGAGACACTTTAAATGATCAAAATGGACTTGTGAAGATAGTGAAGATTTAACAGAAATTGAAGAATGTATAACGAAAAAATGCTGTTAGATTCAATGGGGAAAAAAACGAAGCAAATTCTTTGGTTGGTTATTCCTCGGACCAGGCACATGGAGACTCATTTGTTCAACATGGGGGAAATGGGGAAACGGTGGGTGTAGCGGGTCCTGGACCCATTCCAATCGATTCAGCGTCCAACATTTAGTGGAAAATGATACCCCACACACCTCGATTGCAAAAAGTCTCAAAAAATCCGTTTTTCGAGATACACATTTTGACCCCTACCCCACCCAAATTTGGTCCGATCGGGCTGAAAATGTTTGAGGACCAACTAAAGCTGGGAACAGACCCCTGACCCAAATTTCAGATAATATTTTACTACCAAAAACCGGCACGGACGGCGGACGGACATTCATCACCATCGTGATTTCCGTGTGTACAGGCCTATCCTACCAACAGGATTTCACATTAGAATTGTATTAAAAAATAAAACACAGGCCAAGTGGAGGGTGGATCAACATTGTGAATAGATTCGTCAAGAAGAGAAGCCAAACTTCAAGAGTTAATTGATCGCTTCTCCGCTAATTTTCGAGTCAAAACTAACAAAGAATTGCCACAAAGGGGACGAGGAAGGGCAATTGCCAGACAATTTGAATGTTTTACAAGTAGCGAATGAAAGGTGAATTATTATTATTTTAATATGAGTTTCACTGTTGCTTTGTCGCCATGGTTTAGACGAAATGTCGCGGGAAGCTCGGAAATCTCCACTGACTATTTTGGATCTGCAGTGAGCGACATTTGCCCTTTTGGTACACTTGAATGAGATGATCGGCCCCTAACGCAACGGATAGGACTTGCCTAAGTAACCTGCCAACTAGCCATGTCTGATCATCTACAGGAAGTCGGATATGCGGTTCTGGACTCATCATGACTGTTCACCTCCTTCTTCCCAGCCTATTTCTCTTGCTGTTGATCATCTGTACTGCACCTTGAATGAGGCCATTAATCTCTTCGTTCCCAGAACCGTCTTGTGTTCAGTATCCAAAGTGGTTCTCTCCCGGTCTGATCAAGCTGGTCCGCCACAAAAACTTTGCTCATTACCGGCTCATTGCTACATCCTCACGTGAGGATTACTGAACCTTCTCTCAGCCTCGTGCCAGATGCAAACTGCTGTCGCAGGAATGTCACTCTGGCTACCTCCGAACCATCCAGGACTCCCTCCAGAGCGACCCCAAGACCTTCTGGAATTACATAAATGACCGAGATGGAAGATCGTCCTTGCCGCAAATTATGTACCTTGGCTCCACTTCAGCTGACACCCCGCAGGAAACCGCCAATCTCTTTGCTTCACATTTTGCATCGGTCTTTGATCCTACCCAACGCCAACAATTTTCCCGCCCTCATGTTGACATTGTCTCTCTGGGCTCGCTTGCCTTAACCGAGTCCACTGTAAAGCCCCATTTACACTGCCCGAGCATTTGCCGCGAGCAAGGGTCACGAGCGAGCATTCGTTCGAGGCTCGCGCAGTGTAAACAGTCGTCTCGAGCCGAGCAAGGTTCGTGCCGAAGGCTCGTTCGTGCTCGAGGCTGATCCACCCGATGTCGGTATTCCGGCGAATCATCAAAGGGATGCTCGTTCGACGCTCCCTCAGTGTGAACACACCAGACCTTCGGTTCGCCAAATCTAGTTCTCGCCCAGACGTTGAAGAGAGTTTTTGGAGATGTTGCCCTCTATTTTGTGCAGTATGAAGGTGAAGTCTTCATGTGACATGCGACTGAAATTGTTGAAGAGCTCACTGTCATCCTCCTTCAAGTTCTTCAGCAATGAGGAATAATTTCTTTTTCGCAAAAACGAAGACTCCCACATGCGGCGTCTTTTTCTTTTGCGCTTTTCCTTTTCTAGGCAATCTAGAATAACAATTGATGCAGCTACCGCAACTCTCGACAACGCGGGTGCCATCTCTTCACATTCACAGTGAATGCTCACGAGCAACTGATCGTCAGAAAAGCTCGGGCAGTGTAAACGGTGGGTCCTTTTGCGTTCGTGCTCGTTGAAAACCGGCGAGCAACGATCACGAATGCTCGATGCTCGAGGACGTTCGGGCAGTGTAAATGGGGCTTAATTGGAGTGTGCCTCAAAAGGCATGGGCCCGGATGGTATTCCCCCTATTCTGCTTTGCAACTGCGCATCCAGCCTCACCCAACCTCTGACCATCCCTCTCGTCTGGCTTCTTTCCCGATCAGTGGAGGTCATCCTACATCACTTCAATCTTCAAGAGGGGCGACAAGAGTGATGTCGGGAATTACCGTCCGGTCTGCTCCTTGTCAACTATCCCAAAGGTATTTGAGAAACTGGTTGTGGTTCACATCTCGCTAATGTTCAACTCCTTCATAGCACCCGAGCAGCATGGCTTTGTAAAGGGGCGTTCCACCGTAACCAATCTGGCATCTTTCCAGGACTTCACACTTTGCGCCATCGGGGAGGAGAGGTTGACCTCGTGACGACGGATTTTTCAAAGGTGTTTGATAGGCTTCCTCATCGCACGATCCTTGATGTGTTGTCATCGCTTGGTGTCTTTGGGCCATTTCACTCGTGGGTCTCCAGCTACCTCTCGGCCAGACAACTCTGTGCGTGTGGATGGTGTCGTCTCCCGCCCATTCATCGCCACTTCTGGGGTCCCTCAAGGCTCTCATCTTGGCCCCCTCCTCTTCAATTTGGTGATTAACGGAGTCGTCTCCTCTCTTCATGCCACCGAGTTCCTGATTTATGCTGATGGCCTCAACCTCTTCACAATCATTGATGGCCCCTCGAACTGCATTCTCCTTCAGAAGAACCTCGACGCTCTTTCTCTATGGTGCGATCAGGCCAGACCGGTCTGACTTTGAACCCCTCTAAATGTGCCGTCACCTCATTCCACCGCGTCGCCCGCCCCTACTCAATCAACGGAGTTCTCCTGTCACGAAGAGACGGCATTGTGGACCTCGGAGTTCATCTGGACTCCCAGCTATCCTTTTCAAACCACATTGCGCAGGTTGCATCCCGTGGCATGCGTGTGCTGGGCTTTATTAAGAGGAACACCAGAGAGTTCTCCCAAGCATCAGCTCTGGTTTCTCTTTATAAGGCTCTCGTGCAACCCATACTGGAGTACGCGTCGGTGATCTGGAGAGCCCGTAGTATGATTGCCACACTTTGCAGATCGAGCGTGTCTTCAGGGCATTCCTCCGTTTCCTCGCCTACAAACTGTTTAATCCCCGCGAGGACCTGGATTACTCTGAGCTCGCTCGCCGCTTTAACCTGCTGTCTCCCCGTGGTCGTCGCATGTGCGCCGATGTGTCGTTCCTCTATGGCCTGCTCTTGGGGCGTATTGATGCACCCGATCTCCCAGCTCGCGTCGGCTTCCATGTTCCTCGTCACACTCTAAGATCCACCACATCATTTTCTGTCCCTTTTTCCCCTACAAACTACCTTCTCTATCATCCAATGAGTCGCATTCCTCGCCAAGTCAATCTCCTCTCCGCCTCTCCTCCCTTCATTGATATTGTTTCCTCTCCTCCCTCATCCGTTAAGACTGCACTAATTAACCATCTCTGCTCTGAACCCCTACACGACCCTGTTTAGCTACTCTTTGTTTCGTACTTCTGTATTCTGACTCCTGATTGTCTGCCTGATTATTTTCTCATTTGTAATTGGGTTTATCCCGTATCAATATAATAAATAAATAAAGACTCACCAATTTCGATGGTCGGCTCGTTCGACTCGACAGGAATTCGAGACCAAAGAGCGGCGTCAGGACTCATGGACGGCCCATTACGTTCAAGTCCCAAAACGTCAGCGAAGACTCCGTACAAATCGACGATTTTTTCGGGAAGTTACGACAGGTTTTTGAATTTGGGACCAAGGGCGATGACGAAAGGCTGCATCGAAGGGAATTTTGGATCGTACCCGTGCACTCCGAATTCCGTCTTATTCGTGACAGTCACTGAGAAATAAAGGATTTTCACGTTAATTCCGAGGTCAAAAGTGATTTCCACGTTGGATATTAACTGACCGAAAAATAAGAAAACAGCACAAATTAATTAAGTAAATTGACACATTCTAGAGCTCAAATTCCACACAACCAAACGCCCTAAGTTCTACAAAAAGGGTATTTTTCCTTCAAGAAGCTAAGACATTCAGAAATGGAAAAAAAAAAAAAAAAAAAAAAAAAAAAAAAAAAAAAAAAAAAAAAAAAAAAAAAAACACGTTTTGCTGGCCTCATTAGGTGGTCAAACCAAAGCTGCCCAAATTAAAGGCCTTGTGACCATGATGTCTACGAGAAATAGTTAGTCCTTCAGGAGTAGGAGAGGCTGTGCACCATTACCATGGGTATGCTGATCCTACGCGGCAGCAAAACGTCGGACATTAAATGAACAGAGAAAATAAAAAGTGATCAACCTGAATAAATTGAGGAAAATGATACGCAAGACGCTCAAGTACCTAAAATCAATAATCAACCTGCTTTCATGCTCGAAAAAGGTCGACAATCCACGGTCGGGTCCTACATTTTCATCTTTTTCTGGGCGTTTCTGGATGTTTAGAACGCCGCAATGTCATTCACAGGGGTTGGTTATTCCTTGGACCAGGCGCATGAAAAGTCATTCCAATCGATACAGCGTCTAAACATTTATTCATCCTTCGAAATTTAGTGAAAAACGAGACCCCACAAGCCTTGGTACCAAACATCTCGAACACACATTCAAAACGGGGTAGGTAGATAACCATTTTGACCCATAACCTCGTCCGGTGGGCGCCGATCGTCCCGGAACCATTTCATTGGATTCAGCGTCCAGAATTTAGTGGAAAATGATACCCCACACGCCTAGATCGCCAAAAATCTCGAAAATCCATTTTTCAAAATACACATTTTGACCCCTACCCCTCTTAAATTTAGTGCAATCGGGCTGAAAAGTTTTGAGAACCAATTGGAGCCATAGGCAGGCTTTGACCAAAATTTCAGATTTTTAGAAAATTGTCTATTACCAAAATCGGCGTGAACGACGGACGGACATTTTGATCTAGACACAGACTAGATTTTCGGCGATCTGGGCGTGTGGAATATAATTTTCGACTAGATTTTGGACGCTGAATCCAATGAAATAGGTCTTAGAACGATTGGCGCCCTCTGGATGAGGTTATGGGTCAAAATGGGTGCCTATCTACCGATTTCGAATGTGCATTTTCGAGATTTCTGGTACCTAGGCGTGCGGAGTATCATTTTCCACTAAATTTTGGACGCTGAAACCAATGAAATGGGTCCCGGAACGATTAGCTCCCACCGGAAGCGGTCGTGGGTCAAAATGGGTATCTATTTACCTATTTCGAAGGTGGATCCTAGGACCGTGAGGTTATCATTTTCCACTAAATTTTGGACTCTGAATCGATTTGAATGGGCCTGGGACACGCCACACACAGTTTTACTAATTTACCTTATGTTCGAGATTTTCGGCAATTAGAGCCGGGTATCGCCTTCCACTGATTTTTGAGCGCTGAATCGATTGGAATTGTCTCAACGCTAATTAAATTAAAAAATTAATGAATTTGCAGCGTTGTTTCCGTTCAGTTCGTTGTCCATCATAAAATAAAGAATACGAGAGAACGAAAGTTGACAAAAAATGAAACGAAACTAACTTTCCCAGATCTTGAGTATCTCAATTAATGATAAGGATACAGTAGATAACTTTTAAGCAAATTCTTAACAGCAGTATTTTATTCCTCGGACAAGCAGCGTGGTGACATTGAGGAAAATCCTGCATATTCATACACACGGGTTGGTTATTCCTCGAACAGTGGGTGTGGCGGGTCCCGGACCCATTCCAATCGATTCAAGGTCCAAAATTTAGTGGAAAATGATACCCCATACGCCTAGGTACCAGAAATCCCGAAAACACATATTCAAAATGGGTAATATACAGCCAATTTGACCCATAACTTCTTCCGGTGGGTGCCAATTGTTCTGGGACCCATTTCATTGGATTCAGCGTCCAAAATTTAGCGGAAAATGATACCCTACTCGCCTAGATCGCCCAAAATCTCGAAAATCCATTTTTCGAAGTACACATTTTGACCCCTACTCCGCCCAAATTTGGTCCGATCGGGCTAAAAGTTTCAAGGACCAACTAGAGCCAAAAACGGGCCCCTAATAAAAGATTTCAGTTTTTTATAAAATTATCTACTACCGAAATCCTTGCCTGGGGAGCTGCTGTGGGTAGCTTATCATTGTCAGGTACAATGTCTCTGGCTGACTACGTCCGCAATTCCAAAATACCTCGGCGAAGTGACATGAGTACCTATGACTTCTACCACTGACCACTTCTCAGAAACAACTAGGAAGTAGCGGGTAATTCTGAAATAGATAATTCACTCACGATTGTACTTCATTCGGTAGGAGTCGATCCAGGTGAACATGTCCTGGAAGGCGTACTGGGGCCTAGCAACGGCGAGGATAGGCGGTGCACGACGGCAGTTCTTGTATCGGAAATGGTCGGGGACGTCCTTTTTCAGGTACACGTCAAACTGTTGGTTCGCTGAGAGAGACTTCAATTTAGCGTATAATTTGTCCATTTTTCCTGTAACGGGAAAACACCATTAACAACCTTAGGGCGAGACAGGCAGCAGCCATCAGAACTATCATTACTTGGTCCTCGAAACTATTCAGCCCGATCGAACCAAAAATATTCGAGAATTTGGGCGGTCTAGGCGTGTGGGGTATCTACATTTCTTGGCCCTGAATCGATTGGAATGGGTCTCCATGCGCCTGGTCCAAGGAATAACCAACCCCTGTGAAGGAATTTGCAGCGTTTAGTTCTAGACATCATGAAATTACCAGAAAAATTACTTTGTTGGCCGATCGGAGATGGTTGAATCCTATGACCTTATGAATAATTACAAAGGTAAACCATTCAAGCAATAAACAACCAATAGGTGCCATGGTACGAATTCGTTCTTTGAAAGATGGGCGCTGAATCGGTTGGAATAAGTCTCGGACTCACAGATTTCCCTGAACGTTTCAAAGTGTCTAGATAAAAAATTAGCAGATGTCCGTCCGCCGTCCACGCCGATTTTGGTAGTAGACAATTTTCTAAAAATCTGAAATTTTGGTCAAGGACCCGTCTATGGCTCTAGTTGGTTCTCTAAACTTTTCAGCCCGATTGCACTAAATTTAAGAGGGGTAGGGGTCAAAATGTGTATTTTGAAAAACGGATTTTCGAGATTTTTGGCGATCTATGCGTGTGGGGTATCATTTTCCACTAAATTTTAGACGCTGAATCCAATGAAATAGGTCCGGTCACGATTGGCGCCCTCTGGATGAGGTTATGGGTCAAAATGGGTGCCTATCTACCCATTTTGAATATGTTTTGGAGATTTCTGGCACCTAGGCGTGTGGGGTATCATTTTCCACTAACTTTGGACGCTGAATCAATGAAATAGGTTCAGGTACGATTGGCGCTGAACTGCCGTCGTGCACCGCCTATCCTCGCCGTTGCTAGGCCACAGTACGCCTTCCAGGACATGTACACCTGGATCGACTCCTACTGGAGGAAGTACAATCGTGAGTGAATTATCTATTTCAGAATTACTCGCTACTTCCTAGTTGTTTCTGAGAAGTGGTCAGTGGTAGAAGTCATAGGTACTCATGTCACTTCGCCGAGGTATTTTGGAATTGCGGACGTAGTCAGCCAGAGACATTGTACCTGACAATGATAAGCTACCCACAGCAGCTCCCCAAGCAAGGATTTCGGTAGTAGATAATTTTATAAAAAACTGAAATTTCTATCAGGGGCCCGTTTTTGGCTCTAGTTGGTCCCTGAAACTTTTCAGCCCGATTGGACCAATTTTGGGCGGAGTGGGGGTCAAAATGTGTACTTCGAAAAATTGATTTTCGAGATTTATGGCATTCTAGGCGCGTGGGGTATCATTTTCCACTAAATTTTGGACGCTGAATCGATTGGAATGGGTCCGGGATTCACCTCACACCCGTTTTAGGTCTGGACATCACGAAACGTATACAAATCTTCTGTGCCAATTAGAGAAGGTGCCTTTTCATGACCATGGACATAACTATATAGGTTTGTTATTCAAGGAATTACCAAACCGTAGTAAAATGATGTAGTTCCCTCAATCCTATGATACAGATAGAAACACCGTTCCATGAGCCATTGAATGAAAAAACAATCAAAAATTCTTTGAGGAAACGAGCATCTACCTTTTTTGGGGAAGATCTGTAACACTGGAGACGTCCCAATGGCACGACCTCGTTTCGATAGAACATCAGTCAGATTATAGATCCTCGGCAACGTGACCGGCTCCATGCCGTGGTCACTGAGGAGGACGACGTTGATGTCCTTCAGCTTCTCTTCAGCAAGGGCGGCCAACAGCATACCGACGATGGAATCGGCTCTTTCAATCTGCTTATTCGTCTGCGGAGAGTTGGGGCCGTATATGTGCTCTTCCATGTCTGGCGATTCGAAGTACAGCATGACCAGGTCCGCTGGCTTCTTGGGGTCCTTAAACCAGGTGAGAGTGGCACCGACACGTTCCTCCCAGGACGTTGATACGTTCCAACTCCGAAAATATGTGACATTGACGCCGCCGTATGGCATATCACAGCCTGGCCACATCATGCACCCGCTGCGTCTCTTGAATTTTTCATTCAGGGTCTGAAATTGATGAAAAGCAAGTCATTTTACCGATTTTGAAGTTCAACATCCGACCAATTATTAGCCTAATGTGATGTAAGCAGCAACTAAATGCTCCTAACTCCGTGACTAATAAACATGATTGATCGTATAAATGATACATCGCACAAGACTTACATTGAACGGGAAGTAGAGGGGGTAACATGTTATCCACTCGAAGAATTTGAAGGGTTTTGGTTGGTTATTCCTTAAATAATAAACCTATGTTTTCATGTAAAAATTAAATCCCTCCGATTCGACCAAAAACATTTTTCTGGACGTTTCAAGGTGCATGGATCAAAATTAACCAAAGTCGCTCCGCCGTCCGAGCCGACTTTGGTAGTAGAAAATTTTCTGAAAATCTGAAATTTTGGTCACGGACCCTTTTCCGGCTCTAGTTGGTCTTTTTTGCCCTAAACATCTGAAACTTTTCAGCCCTATCGGACCAAATTTGGGCCGGGTAGGGGTCAAAATGTGTACTTCAAAAAATGGATTTGTGATTTATTTTCGCAAACTAGGTGTGTGGGGTATCATTTTCCACTAAACGTTGGACGCTGAATCCAATAAGAAGGGTCCCGGAACGATTGGCACCCACTGGAAGAAGTTATGGGTCAAAATGGGTATTTCTTACCTACCTAGAATAAGTGTTTTCGAGATTTCTGGTACCTAGGCGTGTAGGGTATCATTTTCCCATAAATTTTGGACCCTGAATCAATTGGAATGGGTCCGAGACCCGCTACACCCACCGTTTCTTCATTTTCCCCATGTCGAAGTAATTAGTCCCCATGCGCCTGGTCCGAGGAATAACCAACCCTGTGTATGAATTTGCAGCGTTTTTGATGTACACATCATGAAACGAAAACTCTTCAATTTTGGAGCAAATCGGAGAGATTGACTCTCGGCAAAACGTAGGAATGATAATGGAATGAGGTACTAGAAGGAATGTACGATTTCAAAGCATACCTATGGGATGTGTTCTGCACAGTTTGAGTGGTTTTAAGAACGCATGTACTATTCTAGTTAGTAATACTTATTCAAATTTACTTCTACAAACGTTTATTTACCCAAATCGGAAGAATCTGGGGGTCATGGTGAAACAGACTCGGGCCATATGAGAGAATACTTCCACTTTCGGCGTCCCAGACTTCAGACGCCAGCACCCCATGCTCCTCGGCATAACGGCCCGTGGAAATTGAAAAATGGTTTGGAAAAGTCTGCGTCGGAAAGACGTTTTCCACGCGACGTCGGTACAACGCCGAGCCGGACGTCAGGCGATGAAAATTCGGAGTCGACAGCGGACGGTCGAAATAGTCGTTTCGAAGGCCGTCAAAAGAGACGACGAGCAGACGACCCGGAGTTGACGGATCAACGGTCATTTCTGACATTTGGTTGCTAATCAGAGAAAATAACTACGCAAAACCCGGAATGCTGGAGCTCCTTGAGCGCACGAGAACAACATAACCTCAACTAAGGAGCTGAAATAACGCGTTTTCTACACGAACAGAACCGACCGAGACACGGAATAAACAAACTCAACTATTTTACAAGCAGAACCCACAGAAAGAAAAGCAGAATAACTCCAGATGACATGCAGAATGATTTCTACTATAATTTAACGCAAGGCTAAATTGATTAGTATTACTCCATGAACGCGAGGTTGGCGACGAATAGAAGTTGAATTAGGGATACAACACTGATCGATATTAGTAAAGTATCGAACCTTTCATTCGATATCGAGTACTCTTGGTATCGATACCACAAAGTTTGATATAAATACTGGTATCGATACTAATATTACTAGATATACTAGGATATTACTCATATATGTGGTCAAACTACAAAAATGTTATTGTCTTTTGTTTTTAAAAAGAAAAAATATTTCAACAACTTCAATTTCGCTACCACTGACAAAATCTGATTCCTACCACCTAGTGCCACAAGGTAACGTGGGTATGTACGAAATCAAGATAACTGAAGTACTCAAGTACTGAAGAACTCACCCAATAATCTGGTGTCTACTTCACTTGATGCTGAAGTAAAGTACTTCGTTCTCAACACGGGATGTATTTCTTCAGTAGAGGCGAGGAAATATATTCGAAACAGGATGAATTCGGAAGATGGGTTAGTATTTAGTATAGCGAAGCTAAGTATTTCAGAGGAGAGCTGCCAGAACTAGCATCCCAAGATGGCGTGCGTTTTAGTAGAGGTTTTGATCAGCTGAAAACCACTGCTTCCTGATAAGTTATGAGGGCTAGTTATTCACGATATACTGGGTAGTATAATAATTATGGACACGAGATCGGCTATTCACGCCATTCCCAATAGTGAGAAATCAACTGGGGAAAATGGGAGGACATCAACCACTTTCATTTGGCACCAACAAACTGGGAATATTCTGATCAAAGCAAGGATTCTTCCTAACCTCTTTGTGTTTCTGGTATGGGGATAAAAAAACCCTGCAAATTATTACACACGGGTTGGTTATTCCTCGAATGGGGGAAACAGTGGATGTGGCGGGTCCCGGACCCATTCCAATTGATTCAGGGTCCAAAATTTAGTGGAAAATGATACCCCACACGCCTAGGTACCAGAAATCCCGAAAACACATATTCAAAATGGGTAATAAATACCCATTTTGACCCATTACTTCTTCCAGTGGGTGCCAATCGTTCTGGGACCTATTTCATTAGATTTAGCGTCCAAAATTTAGTGGAAAATGATACCCCACACGCCTAAATCGCCCAAAATCTCGAAAAATCCATTTTTCAAAAAACACATTTTGACTCATTATGGAAGTATCATATTATGATACTATCTGTATATATTATATTATCATTATTATCTACATATATTATATTAAAAAATTTTCATGAAAAAAGCCAATCACTTCGATTTGGCCAAAATTTGTTTTTCTGGACATTTCATGACGTCTAGTCAAAATTAGTTCAAATGTCCATCCGCCGTCCATGCCGTTTTTGGTAATAGAAAATTTTCATAAAATCTGAAATTTGGGTCAGGAGTCCGTTCCTTTTCAGCCCGATCGGACCGCATTTGGGCGTGGTAGGGGTTAAAATATGTATTTCAAGAAATCGATTTATGAGATTTCTGGCGATCTAGGCGTGTGGGGTATAATGTTTCACTAAATTTTGGACGCTGAATCCAATGAAATAGGTCCGGATGCGATTGGTGCCTTCTGGATGAGGTCATGGGTCAAAATGAGTGATTATCTACCCATTTCAAATTTGTGTTTTCGATATTTTTGGACCTAGGTGTAGTAGTAGACAATTTTCTAAAAATCTGAAATTTTGGTCAAGGACCCGCCAATGGCTCTAGTTGGTTCTCAGCTGGTTTTCAGCCCAATTGCACTAAATTTAAGAGAGTAGGAGTCAAAATGTGTATTTTGAAAAATGGATTTTCGAGATTTTTGGCGATCTAGGCGTGTGGGGTGTGTTTTTCCACTAAATTTTGAATGCCGAATCCAATGAAATGGGTACCAGAACAATTGGTGCCCTCTGGATGAGGCAATGGGTCAAAATGGGTACCTATCTACCCATTTCGAATGTGCATTTTCGAGATTTCTGGAACCTAGGCGTGTGGGATATCATTTTCCATTTTGGAACCTGAATCGATCGGAATGGATCTAGGACACGCCACACCCACTATTGTTCCTCTTTTTCCCCATGTTCGAGATTTGCGGCAATCCAGGAAGGAGAATTATTTTGGACTAAATTTTGGATGCTGAATCAATTCTAATGAGTCTGCATGTTGCTGGTCCGAGGAAGAACAAACCCTTGTGGATGAATTAGCAGTGTTTTGTGAAGATGGGTATCGATTCAAGTTTCAGAAAATGCTCAAATCCTCGGAACGTCAGCGGATTTGTCCCCAGCGTTTGAGGTATATGTATAAAATATGGGTTGTCTGAGGTGTGACAATGCCTCATTGTGAGGCATATCGACAACACCTACTTGGTCACAGAGAGTCTTCTGCAAGAATCAGCAGTAGCAAGAACCCCCAGGGCATCTGATTTTCTGGGTGCAGTGTGAAAAAGACTCGGCTGAGTGCACTGTATAATGGCCCTGAACGTCGCAACGCTAATAGCCAATTGCCATATGTACACAAGTTACAAATAAATTGAAGTAAAGTGTAGTCATCGGAAAATCCACGTTTTAAAAAAGTTTATTTGAATACACACAATTACAATCGCGAGATAGAACACAGTCGAATGATCAGCAGAAACTAAGGTCCTGGAGCTAGCAGGCTCCCTTTTATGTCTGTGCTGCTGCAGCGGTCTTCGTTCTTGATGTGTCATCATTCCTGAGGTAATCATATTAATAATACGCAACTCAAAATCAATTTCATACTCTCACTGAATTTCTACGGAGTACTTACTGATCGCCCAACTGGTGCCCCTCCAAGGGGAAGGGGCACGCGACGGTTTTGGATAGGGTGAGGGCCCCTTTAGTGCACATTCCCTCTGACTTTATCAAGAGGAAACCTCTAACTGGAAGGATTCAATGTGGTCATCCCAGAGAGAGAAGCTTGGACCCAGGGACCCGAGGTACTACCAGGGGATTTGGTATGGTACACGGATGGGGTACGGATCCGGCCCGGGGGTGTATGGCCCGGTGTCACAATGGGAGCTCTCGCTCTGCCTTGGCAGCTGGGTCACAGTATACCAGGCTGAGCTGCTCGCAATAGAGAAATGTGCTGAGGAGAACATGAGGAGGTCCTACCGAGGTAGGCGGATCCACATCTTCTCTGACAGCCAAGCAGCACTCAAGGCCCTAATAGGATCGAGCTTTGACTCGAGGCTGGTACTTGAGTGCTGGGAAGCCCTCCAACTACTGAGTGGAACAAACAAGGTTGTCCTAACATGGGTCTAGATAAAAAATCTGCAAATTCTTACACACGGGTTGGTTATTCGTCGAATGGGGGAAACAGTGGGTGTGGCGGGTCCCAGACCCATTCCAATCCATTCAGGGTCCAAAATTTAGTGGAATATGATACCCCACACGCCTAGGCACCTGAAATCCTGACACATAAAAAATGGGTGGATACATACCCATTTTGACCCATAGCTTCTTCCGGTGGGTGTCAATCGTTCTGGGACCCATTTTATTGGATTCGGCGTCCAAACTTTAATGGAAAACCTATACCCCACACGCCTAGGTAGCAGAAATCCCGAAAACAATCAAAATGGGTAATAAATACCCAATTTGACCCATTACTTCTTCCAGTGGGTGCCAATCGTTCTGGGACCGGTTTCATTGGATTCAGCGTCCAAAATTTAGTGGAAAATGACACCCTACTCGCCTAAATCGCCCAAAATCTCGAAAATCCATTTTTCGAAAAACACATTTTGACCCCTACCCCCCCCCCCCCCCAAATTTGGTCCGATCGGGCTGAAAAGTTTCGAGGACCCATCTCGGCTAGAAACAGACCGCTGACCCAAATTTCAGATTTTTAGAACATTTTCTACTACCCAAAACGGCGCGGACAATGGACGGCGGATGGCGTACGGCGGACGGACATTGACCTTTTTTGATCAGGACATCATGAAACGTCCAGATAAAATTTTTGAACCGAATCGGAGAGGTTGACCATTATCATGAAAACATAGGTTGATTATTCAAGGAATAACCAACCAAAAAGGTCAATGTCCGTCCACCGTCCGCCGCCCATTATCCGCGCCGTTTTCGGTAGTAGAAAATTTTCTAAACATCTGAAATTTGGGTCAGGGGTCTGTTCCCGGCCTAGAATGAAAACTCGAAACTTTTCAGCCCGATCGGACCAAATTTGGTTGGAGTAGGGGTCAAAATGTGTTTTTTGAAAAATGGATTTTCCGAGATTTTGTGCGATCTAGGCGTGTAGGGTATCATTTTCCACTAAATTTTGGACGGCTTGCGCCACGGTTTGATCTAGGCTAGAATGAATGGCGTGTGGAATATCATTTTCCACTAAATTTTGGACCCTGAATGGATTGGAATGGGTCTGGGGCTTGCCACATCCACTGTTTTCTCCATTCGAGGAATAACCAACCCGTGTGTAATAATTTGCAGGGTTTTTTCTGTTCTATCCTACTTTTTAATTGAACCACTCTTTGACACCAAAGCTGCTCAGGAAGAAATACGTAAATTAAGTAACTTAATAACATTTAACAAAAAATAACGATATATGATGACTGAACAATTAGTGTTGCCAGACGACTTCAGCCTTTAGCTGGTTTTTCTCACTGAGGCCCTAAAAAAACCCCAGTCAAGGCACGAAAATTCCCACTTCTTTTCTCCTCTCACTTTTATTTTTATTTTTTAAAAGCTTCAATGTTCTTCTCATCAGTGTCTTTGTCGGCCTGACTGGTTTGATATCGATACTGCAGATTTTCTTTCGATACTAGTATAATATCGGATGATTCGATACCAATACGGTGCTAGTAGTATCGAAACAATAGTATCGATACCTACCCATATTGGTATTCGGAACGTCCCCAGAGCTGAGAAATTCCACGGTCGCGAGTCGAGCAAAATGGCTCCGATTGTATTTGTAGGTGCCAAATTTAAGCTGTAGGAGTCCTCCCATTTTCCCTGTAGACTTCTCCCGTCAGGGGTATTGTGAATATCGAGTTGACACTCGACAGTTTATTACAACCCATCAAGAAGGCAGTGGTTACATTACAGCTGATCTCGATCCCATGTCGGATGCACGCCATCTTGGAGCGGCACTTTTGCGTTTTGCTTCTCGCTTCGTCCTCTCGGGAAAAGACTACGTTTTCCCCTTGATGCCTATCTTATTTGGTGAGTTACTTCAGTATTCTAGAGTTTCGTATATGATCAAGTTACCTAGGGGCACTAGGTGGTAGGTATTTGATTTACCGAGAAACTCTCGCGAGTAAAATTACACCGCTTTACGGCGACAGTAGGTTTTTATGGCGTGTTCTGTGTCTGTCGGGTGGATAAGGAACGTAAGAAACAATGTAACATTGGTTTCGGTCGTCGAAAACTTTTTACTCTCATGTTTCCATGACAAAGCGCGAGTTCCGGCATCAATAATCCCTCTTTACTTCTTCGAAGATATGTACTTACTGAGGTGTGGAAAAGTTAACCTATTCCTGCTTGCTCGGTCCTACAGTAACTAAAAACAACCTCTCACCTTGTATGTAGACTCTTTTCTATCATATTTCCATAGATTTTTCTCTCATGTAGTGCTCAATGTAGATGTGCTATTAGGTGAACATTTTTTTATGTGATCACCAGCTGCACGTGTTCCACATCGGATCGCTTCACCCATGACATCCCCCAAAATCAATTAAAAAATGAATTTACATGTGTAGTACCTAATTGAATGTGCGACCAAGCCTGGAATGTACTAGTAAAGTTCAAGTAAAGTTCTCTCGACGGTCTCTCTGTACCAGTTCAGTTCATTCGGTACTTCCTATCTATTTTAGCTGGCCCAAGTTGCGCGAGTTCATTGAATGTTTTTCCTTCAAGAAAACCCAATCGAGTTTCCAATCCGCCCTCCACGTCGTTTTTGTTAGTAGAATTTTTCAAAATTATATTTTGGACCAAAATGTTCTCCGCCTCTAGTTTGTCATGGATTTTCTGGACGTTTCGAAGTGTCTAGACCTATATTAGCAAATGTCCGTCCGCCGTCTACGCCGATTCAAGTAGTAGAACATTTTCTATAAATCTGAAATTTTGGTCAGGGGTCCGTTCCCTGCTTTAGTTGGACTTATCAGCCCGATCGGACCAAATTTGGGTGGGGTAGGGGTCAAAATGTGTTTTTTGAAATATGGGTTTTCGAGTTTTTGAGCGATCTAGGCAAGTGGGGTATCATTTTCCACTTAATTTTGGACGCTGAATTCAATGAAATGGGTCCCAGAACGATCGGCACCCACTGGAAGAAGCTATGGGTCAAATTGGGTATATATTACCAATTCTGAATGTATTTTTGAGATTTCTGGGACCTAGGCGTATGGGGTATAATTTTCGACTAAATTTTGGACGTTGAATCGATTACACAATTTGTCCTTATTAGAATGAATTTACAGAACCAGTTCATATCTTCAAAGCCGCAGTTCTTTTCTGACGTTAGTTCGTGTTTTACAGGTGTCACAGCGCTTGGAATCTCGGCTATGCTCTGGTTGAAAAGGACGAAACTGGAGTTTAGCCCTGGAACATCTTGAGAATCTTCTAGTCGGTCACCGAACTCATTTCAAAAAGGTAGGGATCTTCGGTTTTCAACTGCACGTACCTGCGACATTTACTTGAGACGAATACAAGAAAATGGTATTCAGGAGAAGAAAGGGTACGAAAATACATAAGTTGAATTCAGAGGGATTAGATTGTCATAAACGGATTCAACTTTAGATAAAGAGTGGAGTCAGGAAGCCAAGTAAGCCCACTAAATTCCAGGTGATTCCTTTAAAAGTTGCGAATTCCGGCTTCGCAAATCTCGTGTTGTCTCTGGACCATTTTTGAACAGTGGGTGTGGTGGGTCCCGGACCCATTCCATTCGATTCAGCGTCCAAAATTTAGTCGAAAATGATACCCCACACGCCTAGGTGCCAGAAATTTCGAAAACACATATTCAAAATGGGTAGATATGCACCTATTTGACCCATAACCTCATCCAGAGGGCGCCAATCGTACCCGGACCTATTTCATTGGATTCGGCGTCCAAAATTTAGTGGAAAATGATACCCCACACGCCTAGGTACCAGAAATTTCGATAACACGTTTGAAATGGGTAGATAGGCACCCATTTTGACCCATAACCTCATCCAGAGGGCGCCAATCGTACCCGGACCTATTTCATTGGATTCGGCGTCCAAAATTTAGTGGAAAATGATACCCCACACGCCTAGGTACCAGAAATTTCGATAACACGTTTGAAATGGGTAGATAGGCACCCATTTTGACCCATAACCTCATCCAGAGGGCGCCAATCGTACCCGGACCTATTTCATTGGATTCAGCTTCCAAAATTTAGTGGAAAATGATACCCCACACGCCTAGGCACCATAAGTTTTTCTATAATCTTCTTCAAAGGAGTGTTCTCTTCCTATATTCAAGGTCAAGTATTCTAAAATTCATACAATGTTGTTATACAATATTCTTAAATTATCTGTTCGATACTTGAAGGTTCATATCGCTCTAAATTTTTCGATTTCAGTGGACGAATCCTCGTTACATGATGTGAGGCCCAGCATATCGAAGTCGCAGGCGCTGGACGAATCTCCTTTCCTCCTTCAATTCGTAAGCAGAACTATGCTATATTCTATAATCCACTAGCTGACCCGGCAAGCGTTGTTTTGCCATATAAATAATTTCCTGGGTCAGAAGTGACACCTGTAGACATCTCCTAAAACTATGATTTTCCCATAATATCTCTGGCTGGGAAACGTAGTCAACACTATGGCGAATAGTAGACGAATTTGTGTTGCTGTACAGTCCAATGCAGCTTCAGCAAGCATGCATTCGCACTGGTTGTCTTCCATCAAGCCGAGTGCAAGGCATGCATCTTTATACGTTAGATACGTATATCTTGAGGTTATGGGTCAAATTGGGTATTTATTATTTGAATATTTGTTTTTGAGATTTCTGGTACCTGGGCGTGTGGGGTATCATTTTCCACTAAATTTTGGATCCTGAATCGATTGGAATGGGTCGCCGCACCCACTGTTTTCCCCATTTCCCCCATGTTGAAGAAATGAGTCTCCATGCGCCTGGTCTGAGGAATAACCAACCCCTGTGTAAGAATTTGCTGCGTTTTTGCTTCAGTTTCCTTCTCGTTGGCTTCCATCGTGGGTTTGACAACTATTTACGTAGTTTTCGTCATATTTAAAAGGTTATTTTCACGTTTTCATAATGGTTATAATGTCCTTGGTCAGGGACCCGGCTTTAGTTGGTCCTCATCGGAACAAATTGGGAATGGAGGGGGAGAACAAAATGTATTTTGAAAAACGGATTTCTGAGATTTTTGGCGATCCAGGTGTGTGGGGTAACATTTTCCGCTGAATTTTTAACGTTGAATCCATTGAGATGTGCCCTAGACCGATTGGTGCCCATAGGAAGTGGTTTTGGGTCAGTATGGGTACCTATCTACCTTTTTCGAAAGTGGGTGTTCCAAGATTATTGGATACCTAGGCGTATGGGGTATAATTTTCGACTAAATTTCGGACGTTGAATCGATTACAGTTCATATCTTCTGAGCCGCAGTTCCTTTCTGACGTTGGTTCGTGTTTTACAGGTGTCACAGCGCTCGGAATCTCGGCTATGCTCTGGTTGAAAAGGACGAAACTGGAGTTTAGCCCTGGAACATCTTGAGAATCTTCTAGTCGGTCACCGAACTCATTTCAAAAAGGTAGGGATCTTCCGTTTTCAACTGCACGTACCTGCGACATTTACTTGAGACAAAAAATACAAGAAAATGGGGCTTGAGAGAAGAAAGGGTACGAAAATAGATAAGTTGAAGAGGGTTCGCGTCTTTTGACGTTGGTTTTCACTCTTCCTAACTATATTTGGAGATCTTCTTTCCTTAAACGTGACAAGGAAGGCATCCTGAACTCTTATCATCGAAATATCATTGCTAATGTTATAAATTACTCAATTTCTTAATTTGAATCTCACTTCATGCAATATCCGGGCTAAAGCTTTTCCATCTGGAAGATGGAGGTTTTAACCACCAAAGGGACTATAAACTACAATTTTTAATCACTAGATTAAAATAGTTAGTGAACTCAAGATTTAAAACTATCATAAAATTTTATGTTAAATGTTCCATATTATTGCTCTTTTAGCCTAAAAAGCATATTTTTTTATAAAAATTGTTGAATTTAAGCCAAAAACTAACTACTGCGTAACATGAGTTAAAGAGTAGAAAGTAAATGCTGAATAGTGTCATAATAAGGGAGTTACAAGGAGGAGCATTATGGAGCGTGTAGGTCAACTAGGGACGTATTCTCTGAATAAGATTTTACAAATAGTTATAAAAGAAGATGATCCTTTTAAAGAGTCTAAAACAAAACAAATTACAAGGTGGGTGTACAGAAATTATGAAGGTCACGATTACTTTGAAGATATAGTTTCAGCTGCTATTTCTCAAGATAATTGTTGGGTTGATGATGATATCTATGGAAAAAGATTGGATGCCAAAATACTTGCTAAGAAATTAATAGATCATAGCCTACAAAATAATTTTAAAGATTCATTAAATATCACCTATTGTTTTAAGCTAGCTTGTTTAAATTGTTTAGATGAAACACTAATCCATAACTTGTTTGACTTAAAAAAAGAAAAGTACCAAAAAATACGTAATGTATCTGAAGATGACATCTTAAAACAAGAAATAACCATATTAGAAAGGTTTTGGGGGCATTATGTTACTAACAAGCTCGAACAAATCAAAGCAAATGACATATATTTTGGATATTATGATCCAAACCTTAATATTTATGGACTTAAATTAGCTTACTACAGTAATGAATGTGAGGCAGTTTCATTTTTCTATAAGAAATTGCTGGAAGATCAAAGTGTTTCTGAAGAAAAGAAATTGAATTTACTCACTGAAACTGCATTATATTCTGCTAGTGGTACAGCAGGTACCTGGGGTAAAGATATAGCTATTTTTTGTTTACAGGAAGCAATGAAAGAAAAACAAAAGTTAGATTTTTTCCTTGAGAAGTTTAGTCATTTTCGTAGTCCATCTATTCTTAATCTGTTGATTGAAGAAGGTTATTTTGATACGGTCTGCCAATTATTTCCGGTACAAGCTCAATTTTACAATATTAATAAATATTGCAGTTTATTGTCCGTTGTCAGTGATGATAATTGTAGTGGACACCGAAAGAAACTACTACATGATATTATAGAATTAGGAAGGGAAAAGTTTTGGAAACAATTACCTGAATTTGATAATAACGAGTGTAATTTCTTACTGAGAAAATTTGCAAAAAATGGTTATCAGGAAGCTTTTCAGGAACTATGGCAAGCTTATAATGATAATCAGCGTCAACACGTGTTTTCTAATAGTGAAGGTAGAGTTATTTGTAGTATTCTCTATGAAAATGGTAATAAAGAATCATTAAAAGAATTTTTATCTTGTTATGCTAACAATAATAAAGCAGTACTAGAAGATATCAGTCAATTTATTAATAATATAGATATTTTAGTGAATAATTATGAGCATACTGGTAATGTTGAACAGGACGAAGGTAATAAAGGTAGGATTATATGTGGTAAAATTAAAAAACTTTACCCCAATTAATTGAAGCTTTTAATATAAAATCCCAGAGTACAGATGTTTTTGTATCGTCAAATGATTATAGTAATAATGTAGACAATGTACCAGAATGTTTAGGCAGACTAGATATAGTGGAAGAATGCTAAGAATTATATTTGCCTAAATAATATTTATTAACCCTAAAAATATAGGTAAAATATGCAAAATCCAGGTAACCCAATAAATGAAATGTATCCTGAGCTAGTTAAAATGCTGTTGTCAGGTAATATTGATATATTTAAGCAAAGACTTCAATCATTTATTAATCAATTACCAGATAATAAACGCTCAGTTAATAAGGAGGGTTTTTTCCCTTTATTTTGTTTGGCTAGTTTTTTAGCTTTACCAGATACTACCTTAGGAAGCGAGTTAGGAGTTAAGGAAGTGTTTTGTCGTATAGAAAAGGCGGGTAGTATTACTAAAGGAGTAAAATTGGCGGTTCTATTACAAAAACCACAAGGTGCATCATCAAAACAAGAGCAAGATAAACTAATATTTATAGAATGCTTTGATACAAAAGAAGGTAGACTACCTGCCTCTAATGTTCATTTTTCACAACAAGAGATACATTATTTAAGTAATAATATAGCAAATTATGATAGACTTGAAAAAAAAAGGTTATTCTGTTGCAATGCAACATACAGAAAATCCAATAACGCATGTAAACACAATAATGGTTGAAATACCTACATTCACTGCTAATCAACATCCCACTTAGGAGGTCTTAGCCAAGGTCTATTTGCTGTTAAAAGACGAGAAAAAAATATAGAAAATTGGATATCTCATCTTTCTTCAGAAGATAAAACAGAGGTAAAGGATAATACTAAAAAAATACCTAATTATTTTGGTCAAGAAGTCAACAAACATTTAGTCCAAGACCTAGGCATCAATTTTACTCAAGAATATGAGTATCATGGATTACTAACTGGGCTTTTGGTTATGCTATTCAAGTATCACCATAATCTTAAATGTTATACTGAATTATCTCTTGGAGAAGGCTTTGCTGACATTGTTATATTAGTACGCTCACTTGAGCGATCACTTAATACTATTCCTGTGATTGTGGAGCTGAAGAAAGGTAGAAAAGGTGATATTTCTCAACAGGATAAGGATCAGGCTAAAAAATATGCTGATGCATTTTGGTATGGACCACAGAGAATGATAACAAACAATAAAGATATTGTCTATTCAGTATTAAATTGTGATTTGGAAGAAGACAAAAGAGTATGGATTGAGGCAAGTACAAAAGATATTGCTCATCAACCTTTTTTACGTTTTACACTACAAGCTACTGACAAAACAAAAATAGAGGAGCAGTTAAAGTACATTTATTATGCTATACCGAATGAAGTTCCAAACTACTATAATTATACTACAAAATTGTTATTAGGGCAGTTAATTGCTACAATCACCAAGAGAAGAATCATGGGAAAAGCATGTGTTTAAACATGCAAGGATAGGAGCATCAGATATATCTGGAGATATGACAATATTTGGATTTATGAATCCAGAACAAAAGATATTAGTGTTACTCAATGTAGCAAGGAGTGATGTAAGACATCCTATACCAAATAAAGCCAATATAGATAATATAATTGGAGGAGACAGCAATGTAAAAATAAAAGAAATATATTTAAAACTTAATACCAAAAAAGCAGTTAAAGGTAGTTTTAAAAATTGGCAAAATATTGAGCTAAATTCTTATAATAACTTACAGGAATATAATGATAAAAAGGGCAGTGGTGGGATCTTGAAGTATCCAATCGCTCGATGGGCGGTGTCTTCCCATCTGCTGACTCGGCGGACACGTGGAGCTTTTGAGAGCGCCTCAAATTCCGAAATGTTGCGGATTTCTCAGCGCTCGAGTTTTCTCACGGCCCGTGAGAAAATGCTTTGCTGGTGATCCTGCGGCGACGGATGTCTGGGTTTCGAGTTTCCCAAGGGTGTCGTCTCCTCGCTGCTGTCGGGTCTGAGCGTACGACTTCTAATTGTACGGTTTTAAGTCGTACAAGGATTCTGATATTCCCACTGAGAGATTATTTTTTTGAAGAAAGTATGGGAATTTCGGTAAGTGGGTCATAAAGGTGTCTCCCTGAACCCTTTGTACCAAAGGGTAGTACTCTGTACTGCGGTTGCGCAGAGGATATAACAGGTATGCTGATTGTAAGGAGGTAATTTCCTGTTTTGGTTTGTGAATAAGTTGCATGTGATATTGCCAAAATTTTGAAGGTCGGGAATGCCAGGGCCTTAATTGAATTCAAGGAGTAGGCGCAGGGAAGAATAGAAAACGTACAACCTGTCTATTACATCTACCCCCTTTATTCAATAATATATGATAATCCCCCTTCGAAACAATCCCTCCCTAAAGTCTCTCCTCTGAAGATACCTGAAGATCCAGCTGCGGCGAAGGCTCAGACCAGGCTGTAGCGAGGACTCCCAGAGGTGTCTCGAGGTAGTTGGGACTTCGATGTTACGAAGGAGATCCAGGCGCTGAAGCGACGAGACGGGGCTAATCGGCTCGGACTCAGGCTTCCAGGTGAGGAGACGTCAGCGAGGGCCAATCGCTGTCCGATGTGTTCCTTGACTCGGAAGACCAAAAAGTGTCCTTTTCGGCGGGCCGTTCAGCCTTATGTAACCTTCTTTCGGAGTGGGGCTGCTGCTGGAAACCCCCGTCTCACAGCGGCTCCGACAGGAAGTCCTCGCTATTCTCTACAAAAGGCAATTGTAAATTTTGTGGTAAACTTTCTTGAATGGCTCGTAATTTCTCCTGAGCCGTCTCGTAATCTATTATTGAGGAACTAAGCGTTTCAGTTTTTCCGAAATCGAAAGCCGCCTTAACCTACTATTCACAACTTATAGCTAACATGCACTTATTAAATGATTTGAAATAATAAAGAACTTTAAATTAACCTTTAATTAATCTATGAGTAGCTGAACTACATCTAGTATGGACATATCCATGGATCCTTCCTTGTTTGGTAGAGCTCTTTCAATAAGCCTTGTTGTTGCAGTTTTTGGCTTGGATATAGTAAAGCCTTTGTCTCTAATTAAATCGAGAGCTAAAGCCAAAGACTTAGTAGGTGCTGTGGCTGTTAGTATGTACTTCCCAACGGTTTCTAAATATGCTGGTGATAGACTGAGTCCTTGTGCTAGTCTCTGGTATTTGTAAAATATATCATCAGCAGCGTGAAAAGTCGTAATCCAGCGGCTTCCCTTATCGAGGGGGCAGCTGTGAAAGGCATCTTTTAAGTCTAGTTTAAGGTACATCTGTTTTCCCGCTAGCTCCGCATGAATTTCATCAATCGAAGAGGGGTTGAAAACAGTTGGCGCTAATCTTGCGTTGGCTTGCCTTAGATCAATTAAAACGCGGTAGCTGCCATTCGGTTTTTTCTGCAGAAAACAGTTACTACTCACTCGGGGATTGTATTCTCTTTCTATTACGCCTAACTTTTCTAATCGATCCATTTCGTTAAGAATAATCTTTTTTCTGCGGATGACCGCTGAAATGGTTTCTGTTTAAATGGGGTATGATCAAGAATGTCTAGTTTTACGGGGGGTACATTTAGTTGAACGAAATCCTCTTCAGTCTTTAGGATGACGTCACTAAATTCATGGAGGAGGTCAACGACCTTATTGTGTTGATACCACCGAGAGTTGGCTTCCTATATTTGCCGTGCAACCGTTCACAGTGAACTGCCTCTTCTCCTCGAGTTTACTTGTAATTAAAATTTGCTAGCTTGTTGTCACAGCTCTGTTTTTCATGCGGTACGTTTTTTCCATCGCCTGGGTCTTTTATGAACCCATACGTACCTTCCGTTTGGTGGAAAACTAAATTGATTGTTTCCCGTTTTTTCCTACGTTTAAAGCGAAAATGGTAGCACTTATTCCCTATTTGCATCTAGTGGGCCCAACTCATCTTCTGTAGGAGAAGGCCTCTTGTTTGGAAGTGGCTTGCTGGGGTCTAGTTCAATCTTCCTCACTTCGATTTTCCTCCCATCTTGATCACTGGCCCAGCAATAATATCTGGAAAAAGCCCGCATCCATTTTTTATGTTTGGCATTGATCACACCATGACTCAGGAAGTAGTCTAAGCTGTCTAAGAATTGTCGTAATTTCGCGCTCTTGTGCTTCTTTAAATGCGCGGAATACAAAGCCCTCAGCGCGCTCACACATTCCCAGGCGAAGTCTTTCTTTATAGGCGTCTTTTTCTGGGGGAGAGCTGCAGCTTCTGCTATGGACATTGCTACGACATGTCTTAGCCTCTGCGAGCCTATCATGGGGGATTCTAGCAAAGCCTCGGCTATCCTATCCATCTCGACCGTCTCCAGTACCTCAAAATCTTTCATCATTATTAAGTCATGAACATTGTCTGGGTACCTAGAACGGCTCATGTTTTGTATGAAAAGTGTGAAATCAGGGAGCGCTGACGAAGCAATATTCTCGTTGACTTGATCACTACTTGCTTTAAGGTTGGGCACATACTTATGTTTCTAAACAAATCCTCTACACTCTTAGCACTACGCCTATTGGCTTCGCACATGGTAACATCTTCTTTCAGGCCCATGTTTCTCAATACTTCAGCAACCTCTTCGATATCTTTTGTGAGGGAAGACATTTCTTGTTTATGGAATCTGCAATGTAGTGAACTAATTAATGGTTTGTTATAATTTGGGTTGTTTTGCTTAAAATTGGTTTTTGTGTTCGTATGTTTGATGAACTGTTTCGAATCGTTGTCGTTGTTTGTTGAATTGACGCAGATTATTATTGTTATTTTTATTTCCTCTTGGCGGAGCATTTTGACGCGGCTGAGGGGATGATGACCTGGACGGAGACTCATTCGAGGGACGAGATTTGGTCTCGTCTGTTATCAGTGTTGTGTTGATTGCTGGTAGACTGTGATGATTGTGAATTTTTGAATTTAGCGTTTGTTTTTTAGATTTTGCTTTGTGAAGATTTTCGGTCTATTCTAATTTTTCAACGTCAGCCACAAGACTTTGTAAATCCGCCATGGGCGGTGGTCGGTGTTAAACTGAAATTTCGCACGAGTATTTGTCGAGGCTCCTTGCAAGATGCTCCTTACAATATCAGTTTCCGAGTACTGTGAAAGAATATCGTTGAATTTGGTAACCTGCTCGACGTGTCCGGAAGCTCTCATTGAAGTATTGGGGCCTTAAAATTTTATCTTGCACTATATTCAATTTTGTGTGAGGAGTCGTCAACTCATCCAACAAGGTTGCGGCTACCTTTTTGAAGGTGATAACAGGCTCAGTCGCGATTCGCAACAAAATAGAATTAGCCTGGAAAAGTGGCGACCCTTTGGAAAATTGATTTTTTAAAAACTGCTTTCTCTCATTCCATTGAGCAAGTGGAGTTTTTCGAGAAATTTAATTAGGCTCCAAGGGTTGTCGGTGTATAACTTCGGGACCTTTGAAATTTCATTTTCCATGTAGCTGGGGATCTTATCGGGCTTGTGCTCCCCACTGGAAATCAAAGGGCAAGGAGGTGAGAGGACTGCTAAGTTGACTGGTTTGGACTGTGCGGAGTTGTGTTGCAATGTAGTGACCTTTTGTTGTAACCTCGAATTGTCATTTGTCAACGTCTTTATCTGTTGATCGTAGGCTTCGACTTTCGTAATAATTCCGTCTGATGGACTTTGAAATCATTAAAATCCTTTTAATCTGGTTCAAATCGGATAACAGATTTGTGTACCACAATGGAACTGGGAGTGGTTGGATCTCTTTTTGGGTAAGATTTTCTGGTCCAAGCCTCAACGGTTTGCAACCTTGTGCAAGATGCATGAAATTGTTGAGAACAAACGGAACACTTAACGTCATCTACAGGTGGATCACGTAATTCACATTGCGGACACACAGTCGACATGTTGGATGAATATGTGTTATGCGGAATAGTTCGAGAAATTGGGATACATAGGACTTCGAGTTTACGTGCGGAACTCCTATTTGTATTTGTTGCAGCTACGCAGGATCGTATTAAATTGTTCTGCTACCAGTTGTTATTATTACGCATACACAGGAAGTCGGCTGTCAGAGCGACTGGTGTGTTTCCAGCGATAGCGGGGAGTGAAAGTCTTTTCCCATAGAGGTTAAATGACGTGTTTAGAGCGACGTCTGTTTCAACGGGGTAAAGCATTCCTGGAGTCATGAGAGCGTTTCTCTCTAGTTGGTTCCATTCTGCATGAGCAAATAGATGTCCATTAACTGTCCTGTCTACAGTGTCGTCGAATGTCTCGATAAGCGAGTAATCTGGGACGTTGTTAGGAGGGGCGTTGATGACAGTGTTTGCAAATCCAATTAGAAGTGGTATGTTAGGAAGCATTAACTGGTGAATGTGAAGGTCGTCATCTGAGATTAGCATTGAAGCGTTAATCGGTCCGAGTGGTTCAGGGATTCTGGGGGTTACGGCAGATTCGAGTGGGTTCTGGGGTCTAGAATGATTTAAAGACTCAAAGAGGGTAACGAGAGGGCCGGGGATGGGAAGTGTTTCTGGGGGGTAGTCCTTTAGAAAGCTGAGTAGAAATTTCCTTTGTGAGATGGGAAGTTTGGTTACTGCGTTCTGGGCGCGAAGAGTTTGTATGATAAAGAGTACTCCGAAGTAGATTCGGGAGATTAGTGGGAACCAATCATCTTGTTGGCGTTTGAAGTAAAAACTTCTGCGCATAATTTCATCCATTTGGTGGGCGCTGGGGACGTAAGTTGAAGTGTCAGGTCTAGGAGTGCCTACGAGTGGTGAGCGGAGGTACGGTGTAAGGATCATTTGAAAAGAGGCCGGGATTGGCGTTGGTTTCTTGTTCTTTTGCTGAATTAGAATTTTCTTTTCGTTAGCGTTTTCCTTAGAGGTAGACGGTTTAGCAGGAGGAGTGAGCTTCGGTCTTGAAGTCTCTGCATCTAGCAGTGCGTGTCTCAGTAATCTGAGCGACGATACTAGTGTCCTGGTTTTCAGACATGGTAGCCAGAAAGGGGTGACTTATTAAAGTTGGGTTTAGGTGCAAGTTTCTTAGTTGTAGAAAGCCTGAGGTGAGTTAGCGTCAGGGTGGAAACTATTCCATAACCGGTTGTTATTCCGGGATTACTTTTTGGCAACCACGTTCTGCTACCAGTTGTTACGTTGTTGTTAGGCAAGACCACACCGTAACTAAGATAGTAGGGTTGCCAAAAAGTAATCCCGTATTTAGATTTAGGCTTTTATTTTTAAAAAAACCTATTAAAGGCCCTACCTATAAAGAAAGGGGAACCTCGCCGGGAATAAACTACAACAGCCCTGATCTTGGACAACTCGGTGACCACAACCAATTCAAATTATAATTGAATTATTAATTTTGGAACGGACTCACCAAGATGCAATAACGAAGCGCGTGCGAACACTGCCCTCATCTCCCTTGCTCGTAAGGAACATGGTGGGGGTGATAAAAGGAGGAGACTGTTGACGCCGTTTATTCACGACGTTTCAGAGTTCAGACTCTGACATCAGTCTCTCTGGTCACAGCAGCCCTCGACCGTTTAATGTTTTGGGCGTTTCTCATCGAAATGACTCTCTTATTTCTTTTTAAAAAATTGATAGCCCAGTCTCTCCCTGGGAGGTTATTCTCGAATCTCAACTTTAGGCCACGCCTGTCAGCATAGGACTTCACGAGCATCCTCAAGTCCGTTCTATCAAATGGGTAACCCCATCTGGCCAGCACTGAAAGGCGATCAGCGAGCATACCTTCAACGGCTGAACCCAAAACGGGTTGACGTCCTTGCGCTTTGGTGATTTTTCCTTTCTTGTCTGCTTTTCTGTGTCGAAAGAGTACTCCCAACGGTATCCCAGTGTCTTTTGAGACCTGGCGGAACGACTTTCCAGTTCTTAGAAGTTCGATTGCCCTCTTCATTTCTCCATTGTCGTCGCTGTACTTTCTATATTTTTTCTTACTCGGCATCTGAAAACCAATTAACCCTCCTCCACTACCCTTACACATCTTGACGAATTTACTACTCCTGGGTCGTCCACGACCCATGGTCCAAAAAATCATCTTGTCGTTTAAAAATCGGTGATTTTGGGAGTGAACTGGAAAATACAAGACCGTAGAAACGTAAGAATATTATTTTTAATTTTGGCAACTGTAACTCGCAAATAACTCAACTCTTTTGGCGGTAACTCGCAATATTTTTATGAAGATAGTACATAAACTTGACTTAGGACTCGTAGTTACCAATAGATCACAATGTTTAAAATTTTGAGCAGCAAAAAAGATAGAAAGGCCAATCAACAAAGTGTCAGCAAATATATATTTTTTTTAAATCTCCAAGTAAACATCACAGTATATAGTAATATAAAATTAGAATAGTCAGTTGAAATAACTGATTCAATTTGTCAATGACTTTCAACACTCCAATTGAAATTATTCCATTCTTGATTCGTTTGACTTCGCTTCACTCAAACATGATGGGCATATGGCTAATTTGTGTTCACCGCAAACGGACTTTTGGCAAAGCTGACAGTTTCCAATGCTTTTCCGGTCTTTCTTCCAGGGGCAGAAATTGCAGCGAACTCGTTTCGAAGTTGAAGATCGTTCAGGCTGAACTTCCACGAAATCACATTCAGATACTGGCTCAATATCAATTTCAACCCTCTTGGGATTGGCTTGGTCAATCGTTCTTTCATGTGTGGAATGACCAGAGCATTGGAAAGAGTTTTCAAAAATGTTGTGCGATATCTGTTCGGGTTTGGTAACTCAGTCAAATTTGCTTTGTGGATCAACATATGCGTTCAGAGCTGCTGCGTCCAATATCCCGTAGAAGTATCTCATAGGCCAACGGTTTGTCATTCTGGAGACGGATTTAGCATGGCAGAGCTTGTCGAATACATCCACTCCTCCCTTGGTAAAATTATAAAATTCGATTATTTCTGGCTTCTTGCTAGTTTCGTCGACTTGAACGGTGGAATGCATCGTGGAAATGAGGATCACACACTTGTTCCTCTTAGGCACGTAGGAGACAAGAGTTTTTGTATCATCGAATAGAAATCGGGACGATCCAGCAACTTGACTTTTGGGATCCACCATGGATGGAGGAAGTTCTTTTTTGTTCTTTCGGACAGTACCAACCAATGTGAGTTTGTTTTTCGACAACTCTTCCGCAAGCTGCCACGAAGTGAACCAATTGTCGGTAGTGACATTGCGGTTGGTCCCTTTCAATGGTTCAGTAAGACGCAGTGCGTATTGCGATGCCAGCAATAAATCACTGTTTTCTCTGTTTTCCTTGCCAATGTACGGAATCCCGCCACAGAAATAAAATGTCCTAGCGTCGCACATTGATATGATTTTCATCCCGTATCTGTCAGGTTTTTGGGGTATATACATACGAAACGGACATCTGCCTCTGAAGCCCAAAGTGTCTCATCGACTGTAACATACTCGGACGGAGTGTAGTGTATTCTACAGTTCTCATTGAACGAAGTCCACATCTCGCGAAATGGAGCAAACTTATCATTAGCCCTTCTAATGGCTCGAGTACTTTTCGAATCAAAACGAAGGCAATACAGGAGAAATTCAAACCTACACTTGCTCATCGTGCAGCGGAATATTGGTGGGGCCGAGTGTGGTAGAAAACCAATCATCTGTTGACAATCTGCAACTTTTTAGTACTCCAGACATGAGCAACAAGCCCATGAGAGCTCTGATCTCGTTTTGATCAGTTGGACCAATGAAAGACTGTTTTGTGGTGAACTTCAATGACTTAGTTTCAATTTCTTCATTGGTATATTTTACCATGAGAGCTATCATTTTATCTGTGAAAAATAGAGAAAATATTTCGTTTTCGTCAACAACCCCTTTGGCAACTCCTTTTGGTCCTGGCAGGTGTGTTACAATATTTTTTTGGGGGGTTCGTGAGAACATACTTGCAACTGGTTTATCTGACCAGATTGTTTCAAGGTCTTTCCCTAAAACGAAGTGTACCTCGTCATCATCTTCTCTGGGGATTTCGTAGCTGCTGTCTTCATTCTCAACAGACATGGAGTCTTCAAAGTCTGGAACGTAGTCAGCGTCGTCAGACACGTTATCGTCATTCTCCAGAATAAAATCTTCTAGCTCACTGCATTCACTTTGGTCCAGATCTTCTTCTTCTTCCTGGTTGAGCAATTCGGCAAGAATATCTTCATCTGTTAGGAACATTCGATTCCCAGCCATTTTACTGCAAAATAAAACAAGAAGTTATAAAAAAATACTACTAGACAGACGAGATAACTTTGAAAAATGTGTGACATCTTCCCTACCCCTGGGTCGTACATGACCCACGAGTTGGAGTTGTCTCAGGAAAACGTGCGTACAGGTTAGAAAAGGCGGTAGAGCACTTACCTTATCACTAGGACAGCTGGAGACGAACTGGCCGAGAGGGTACAGGTGGGTCTGCCCCCTCTCCCACTCCTGCTGAAAGGCGCAGGTGCCGAAATTGCAGCTCTGGGTCGCCTATGACCCTGTGGGTAGTGGAGGAGGGTTAAATACATTATTTGAGGAAAGATACCCAAATTAATACTAAATAACATCGTTTTGGATGCATCAACATCTATTTTAGGCAGCTGCACCACCAATGTGGGGGTGTTCCCATTTAGCCGCCTTTCAAAGAAAAATGCGACCATTTCATGTTGAAAACTATTGTGACGAAACCAAGCAACATTTTCCAAGTTTCTTGGGGTTGAAATGTTCGTTAGATGTACGATAACAATTTAAAAAATCAACAACTTACCGTGGAAATAGAGAGTTGAATCACCGGCTGACGTTTAGTGGCCTACCAAACAAATGATAACATTGATAAGGTTCTTCATTGACTTCGACTTCGCCTGGACGAAGAGATTTCGTTGTTGTTGTGACCGATTTTTCTGCTCCGATAGTAAGGCTACCATTTGAGACCAGAAGCGTCCCAATCGATTGACTTTTCGGACCGTGGCGACCCATTTTGTGCTTTTCCTGAATTTACGTTCCTATTTGGCCCACGGTTCCTATTTACCCGGTTTTACGGTATATAATATGCACTCTATAATATGCACAAGAGGACCCATGGTCATTCCCAATGACGACTTGACTTGGTGGTTGAACCCAATCCCTGTTGCCAGGGGAAAGTAAGCGTCAGAAAATCCATATTCAGAAATTCTCTTTGATTTTCTATCAGCTGACTTGCTATACACACCAGGTTGAATTCTAATCTCGTTGATTCGTTCAGCAAAGAGGTTCCATAGAGCCCCAATTTTCATCACTTCGCCAATAAAAGATTGTTTTATATTTTTGTTTTCGAATTCAATTGGAGCCTCTTCGAACCGTATTCGTTCCATTTGTCTCTAACGAGCCTTTAACGGGCAGACCTCAAATTTTGATGATGAATTTTTTTCGCCCTCTTTTGGTTGGTTATTCCTTGAATAATCAACCTATGTTTTCATGATAATGGTCAACCTCTCCGATTCGGCTCAAAATTTTTTTCTGGACGTTTCATGATGTCCTGATCAAAAAAGGTCAATGTCCGTCCGCCGTACGCCGTACGCCGTCCGCCGTCCATTGTCCACGCCGTTTTTGGTAGTAGAAAATGTTCTAAAAATCTGAAATTTGGGTCAGGGGTCTGTTCCCAGCCGAGATGGGTCCTCGAAACTTTTCAGCCCGATCGGACCAAATTTGGAGGGGGTAGGGATTTTTGAAAAATGGATTTTCGAGGTTTTGGGCGATTTAGGCGAGTGGGGTGTCATTTTCCACTAAATTTTGAACGCTGAATCCAATAAAATGGGTCCCAGAACAATTGGCACCCACTGGAAGAAGTAATGGGTCAAATTGGGTATTTATTACCCATGTGGGTGACTTCAGCCGAATAGACAAACTAAACACATCGTCATATCCTGTTGTTTATAACCAGCTGTTAAACTTAGCAACCAATTTTGAGCAGTTGCCTACAATTCTTTCTACTGTTCGAGCTTTTTATTCGTACCATTCAATTCAATTTAATACAATTATTATAGCCTTCTAAATTACCTACGTTTTCTCAATATTATATTAGTAAATTAGTGTCGTAGTGCCCCATAGATACACCCATCTTGAATATGTGTTTTCGGGATTTCTGCTACCAAGGCGAGTAGGGTGTCATTTTCCACTAAATTTTGAACGCTGAATCCAATAAAATGGGTCCCAGAACAATTGGCACCCACTGGAAGAAGTAATGGGTCAAATTGGGTATTTATTACCCAATTTGATTATGTGTTTTCGGGATTTCTGCTACCTAGGCGTGTGGGGTATCATTTTCCACTAAATTTTGGACGCTGAATTCAATGATGTGTGTCCCAGAACGATTGGCACCCACCGGAAGAAGTTATGGGTCAAAATGGGTATGTATCCACCCATTTGGTATGTGTCAGGATTTCTGGTACCTGGGCGTGTGGGGTATCATATTCCACTAAATTTTGGACCCTGAATCGATTGGAATGGGTCAGAGACCCGCCACACCCACTGTTTCCCCCATTCGAGGAATAACCAACCCGTGTGTAAGAATTTGCAGATTTTTTTTTCTTTATTGAGGTCTAAATGAACGGAAAATAACGCGAAAAAATTTTTATTTTGAGTTAGTCTAGTTTCTAGGTTGGTGTAACCTGGAGGTCACGTTGCCTGGTTACCGGAGTTCAAAGCCTGTGCCCTGGAAGTTACGTTGCCCGTTCACCGGAAATCAAGGCTTGTGTCCTGGAGGTTACGTTGCCCATTCAGGGCATGAAAATGAAATACTGGGAAGTACTGAACTCATCGTAAAACATTATTTATTATTGTATGGCATTCAATAAATATATTCAAAAAATAAGTGTGGCTTGTATGTGAAATACAAGTGGGTGATTCTCCGAAAGTAGGGAAATTCGGATCACCTATTTCCAACAACAAAAAGTCTCATTTTTGACCAAATTTTTTATGGTATGCTATCAAGGCTGATGCCTTGAGATGAAATTCATGGAAATCCGTAGCAGAATTTACCTACTTCGTCTTAAATTCTGAATTTAATGAGATTTCACAGTTGAGGGACTGAAGCAGCGTGAGGGACTGAATAATGTGACGGTTGAGGGACTGAAGTGAATGTGAGGTACTGAAAGGAGTTTGAAAAAATGAACGAAAAACAAAAAGTTTTATTGTAAAAGTTGTACAATGTTACTCAAATCTTTTTTAACAGTATAATATATCACCCGAACAATAGGAACTAATGAGCTTTCAGTCTTAAATATGATTTCAAATACTTTTTTCAACAATCACAAAATTAGGTGAGTAAGTACTGTTCAATTCAATTAGGTAACATGTTTCATTGCTAAAGGTATAAAATGTTACCCGAATACCTACTATTTTGTGGTGGAAGGTAGGTATTTAACCCGAATTTTAAGAACTAATAAGGCGTTCTTCAGTCTTGAAATCCAGAAATTTTATAAATAAGAATTACATAGTTAAGTAACCATGAATTGCAGTTTCAACATAACGTAAAATAAAAATGCTGCACCATCTACCAAGAAACGGGGACGAATTTAAAACGCTTTTGCAAACGAATTAGCGAACTATGTTTGCAGCAAACTAGAACGTCTGACTAGACGATAATTTGGATGATTCTTTAAAATTATTTGACGTCAAAAGGGAAAGCCCTCACGACCTGTTTGTTTACAATTTTCACAGTCGGAGACGGAAGGATTCTCAAAACGTGGGTGCTCGGAATTTGTCTGGTACCATTTGCCAAATCCATTTTAAATGAGCCTGGAGAATTGTCCATTCGTTCTAACGCGATCACCTTGATATTGTCACCGAAAACCTGTTCAACATAGCAAACCATGGTTGAAATGGTTTTTGAGCTTGCTGGTCCATTCCTGAGTGCGACGACGTATGATCCAACTGGCGGGGATTCGTCGTTTGTGGGCAGCTGCAGCATCTTGGGCATAATCTGGGCATCATCTTCGGCACCATCTGGGGCAGTTAGAGCATCTTCGCCCTCGTCAGAGGATGGAATAGCTGGAAATGAAAATATTTATTATAATCTCTGTGCTGGTGGAAAAAATAACAAAAACTAAAAACAAACAACGTTTGGTGAATTTTGGAGCACTTTTAAGAAAATTGACTGAATGCAATTTAGCTAATTATCTCAAGTTAATTCGCAAAAAAAAAGGGGGGGGGGGAAATAAAGAATACCTTGTTAAAGAATTGTGTGAGTTCCAATGTAGTACTGCTCGCAGTCGAGGCATGCATCGAAGCACGAAAGGGTCTTCATTTTGAGTGTGGAGGGCGATGTTTTGCGGTACACAACTTGGTGAATCTTCATTGTGCCTGGAAATGGTTCCAATGTTGTCGGGATTTGTCTTAAAACGCGCTGAATATCTTCTTCCCTAATGATCTCCAAGAGAACACTTCTTGTTCTTCCTTCTATAGCATTGACGAAGGAATCGAATTCACTGATATCACCGCCTTCAGCCACCACGCGGTCCGCAGTACGTTTTAGGACGCCGCCAATGCCGTCAGGCGCTCCTTTACCGTGTCCTGGAGCTGAATAGTTCCACGTGACGGTGTGGATCTTATCCATTTTAGAAAATGCTTGCAAAAGGAGGAAAAAATTGGTCTTATTCCTGTATTGTGTGGAAGGGCTGTCTGACTGAAAATGGACAGTCTCCACATCTGGCACAGTTTTGAGTAAAAAATCGATGACTGGCCTCATATGGGCCCACACGGCATGAGGTCCGTGGTCATTACATTCAGAAAGAGTGCACTGCGTTTTGACCGGACCGCAAGGATCTTTCTTGTAATACACCTGTACGGTGTGCAGGGTGAACTGTTTCCTGCTTCCGCCAAAGTGAAACGATTGAATCTCATTATTCAGCTTAGCTGAATAATTTTCGCTGAAATCGCAGTGAATAACGAACTCTTTTTCGGTCATATTCTGCTTTAGTAATTTGAATTGGCGCGATTGGTGGAGTGTAGTGGTCTGATGGCGCATAAATTTGAGTATTTCTGCTTCTAGGAAGTCAACCGCAGCAAAATTTGTGGATTCGTACAAAATACGTGCAACGTTCGTCACGGTACGCGGTTTCTTCTTCGATTTTGTGGGAATCTTCTCTCTCACAGTGGTCCACTGTTGGTATGTGATTGGACCATCGGTGTTGAATTCGTTATAATTGATCAAAAAGGGACGGCAAGTTCCACACTTCCTCATGAGACAATTTGTGGCCGCTGGATCACAATACAGCTCGGTCAAAAGTGCATTCGTGGATCCAGCTTGAATGAGTTTCCCAGCATGAAGAGATTGTACCAGGAGGTCCATATTCGCATGCGTTTTGCACATGCAAGTGTCCCTGTCAGTCACTTTCAGATGCACAACCCAGAATGGCTTTAGTCGGCAGAAGGTCGCGTATGATATGGAGTAATTCATCTTTTCACAAAATTTCACATGACAATTTTTCAGGGTTTCCAACAAGAATCGCTTTTGGCATTTCACTTTCTTACGAACCACAAAGTCCCTTTTGCCTGGACAGAGCCGACTTATCTCATCATCCTCAAAAAACTTCACATCAGCTTCGACTTGACATTTCAGTTTTTTCAGCCTCATTCGGAATTTACAGTTGTTTGACCGATGTTCAGAGTTCATATAAAACACCTTGGATGATATACGATTCAACTCGTTCATTATTCGATATTTCTTGAAGTAATGAGCATTCTGAACAATCAAATTACTAAATCGGTTTCTTTCTCGGTCACTTTGTAAAGACATGTATCCTTTTTCAAGAGCGTCCCCAATAGTTTCACTAAATAACAGTTTCTTTACTATTTCTTTTTTGTCTCCCTTTTTGATTATGTACATCCTTGAATCTAGGGTCTAGAAGAGTGGACGATGCCAGAAGAAAATGATACTCTGAAGAAGCAAATCTTTTATTAATTTCATCAAGAATATTGGTCTTCAGGGCCTTGCTTACTGATGCAGTGGGGTTCAAGTTGGAATAATTGTGGTACGTGCATTTGATAATTGGGATGACTTTGCTTGGTGACCTTGACGAATTTTTTCAAAAGGCTGGGTGCGCAGGGGTGAACATCGGAGGAAGAGAAATCCTGTCCTTGGGCTTTGCTGATGATGTTGCCATCCTAGTAGACTCAATCCCTGATGCACAGTCAAAATTGGATGTGTTCCCGGAGTACTGCTCACTAAACAGTCTGAAAATGAATTCCTCAAAGTTCTTAGTGATCAATGGATGACGAAAAACAGCAATATGGAGGATTGCTTGTGAAGGTGATTTCGTGCTTCAATTCGAATACCTGGGCGTTACTTTCTCATCCACTAGAAATTTCAAGAAAAATATTGACGCTAAGATCTCAAAAGCCAAGTCAGCATCGGGTTGTCTGAGGAAGCTGCTTGTCAAGACAAGGCTCGTTGGACTCGAGGACTGCCCTGTTCAACTCCATGGTCCGATCTGTGCTCCTCTATCTGGGCGAAGTATGGGGTCTGAGATGGACGAAATTGTTTTCTCGTTATCAAGTCAGAAGAGGAGGTAGAGGCAATAGACCAGTTAACACTGCAGCATTCGTTCGGAATATTTTCAAGAGTTTCGTGTGTAGTAGGGGAAATTAGAATCTGGCTCTCACTCGTCAACGATTTATCAATATGTGACTGTTCTATCCGTGCAGCACCATAAAAATCTTTACAGGGTCAGTTCAATCAAATCAAAAATTGTGAATCACCTGAAATTCCGTTACTTTAGAGGCCATATTGGACATCCAGCTAATTAAATTCTAGCTGCTGCTCTGATAGCAAACATGGTTGAACATTTTTCAGAATAACGCAATTATTTTAGAGTGACACAGGTTGTACATTTTCCCTGAAAAGCATTGCGGGTTCAATAAGGAATGGCAGGGATTAAAGATTCTCTTGCATAGAGAGCCCTCTATTTTTGTTTATCAGTTGACTGCTAGCTAACCTTGGCAATGATCCAGACACTGTGCAATGATATTTCAAAGCTCTTACATTCTTTGAGTCGTAACTATATACTTGGATGGAGGACCTCTTATAACTTTGTGTGGAAGCATACAATGTTTTAAGTAGTTATTGCCATTGCTGCGGTTTTATTTGGTTGGATTTGATGACCAGATATTTGACAAGAACCAAACCAGGCAGTTGACAGAGAAAGAGAGGTGTCGAAGCTGGAGAAAAGCAAGCCAGGTGTTGACCAAGAATAATCAGAATCCAGAAAAGGGGTTTCCGTGTGCTGGGGCATCTTTAGAGGTTGAGGGGCCTGAAACATTCATTTCTTCGGCGGATCTTGACTTGGTCCTTGAACGGGAGGGACCCATTTTTTGCATCCGAGTGTTGGGACAAAGTCTAGGTTCTCCATTCTTCTCCCCTTCCACATCATGTAGCGAGGCCCAACAGGTATACCTATTTTCCGCATGAGTTCAGTGACTTCTTCTACGTCCTTTGTGGAAGACATATCTTTTATTGTTTATGGAGGATGCACAGTTGAAAACCAAACGCTTTGTTTCTACATGGGTACTGGTGACAGTAATTAAAGTCATCCTCTATTGGCCAATCCCCTCCCTGCCACCTACAGGATCATGGAGTAGTTGTGCTGAAACACGGCTCGCTCACATCTTCTCAGACTCAGGCCCACTAAAAGAAGCCAGTTGCTTGGGAATCCCTGCTATCAAATCATGCGAGATTCACCTGTCAACGCACGGTACTCCCGGGAGATGCTGGCCTTAAAATGAGGTGGCTCCTTGTTGGCCAATAGCTTCTCTGCCTCTGCTGTTGACACTCAACTGATCATTCTGAAACCCGGCCATCTTGTGTCTTTCCTTAGCCCACCAAACGCACTACTCGCTCCTTGACTTTCTGTGTGGCTGGCATTCCCTGAGGTTGGCTAAACTGTCCAGCATCACAGGCGTCCTGGTTAAAAATAATGTTTTGAATTTCATTGCAATGTGCTCTGTTCACCTTCAAAGTCAGCTAACATTTCAAGAAGAGCAGATAACTAATTACTTTGTCTTTCCTGCCAACCCTCAGAATTCCTACCTGCCAAATGAACTGGAGCTAAATTTTCAACGTATCTGATTATGTTCTACCACGTACCTACCAAAGCAGCAGGGGTTAGTAATTCTGGAGTCAGAATTATGGAATGGGTATTACGTTTGTTCAAGGAGGTATTCTGGTCTCTCCATAGTTACAAGTCTTGGAAAAAATCTTGATCTAGTTAAATATTATCCTTGAGTAGGATGATGCCCACATTGGAATTTGTTCACTGGAGTGACAGGGACATCACTGATGTTCAAAAGCTTTTCAATTAAACGGGGGTTCGAGATGAAATTATCAAAGAACACGAACTTCAGAGCATGTTCCTCAATCGATTTCATCAAGGCAATCGCTGACAGTGACGAAACTCCAAATCGTTTTTCTACTTCCATAAAATCCACACCGTCAAGCGTTGATTCGCCTGTGTACAGGAAGAAATCGTACGTGGGAAACAGCGTATTGATTTTCCTCCAGCTGATTGATGTCTTAATCTAGTTGTGTAGAATCCAGTAATTTCCTAGGCAGCAGATTCAATCTGAAATAAGAAAAAAAAATACATGGTTACAAGGGGGTTATTCAAAGAATAACTTTAAATTGCACTTGAGCACTGCACAGTTTACACGAAATCGCATTTCCAAGAGCGACGCCAAAATCGTTGATGTCAACAATGTCGAACATTTTGTCCGAATCGTACTTGTCGTAATTTTGGAGTGATTTACCAAATTTCTTTTCGGCAGAAGCCTCTGACGTTGAAGCAACACTTATTGAAGATTCATCAAGAGTCGATGTTGAAGGGGTAGGAGTGGAGGGTTCCGAAACTGGGTTCCTTCCATTTGAGTGTGCCCCTATTCGAGGAATTTTTGGTAGATAAAAACACCGTTTTCTACACTCAATGAGAGGAGGGCATTGGCTAATACGACGTTCCTGTTTTGGTTTGTACACCCGTCCAAATAGATGATCACATCTCTCATTCCTCCACTTGAAAGCTCCTCGATTAGGCAAGTGGGAAATGAGGAAGCTACCAAAGTTCCCTCGTTCTTAGAGAACCAAAAGCAGACGTCGTAGTGATTCGCAAGATTGTAGACGGTATAATTATGTATAGCCAGCTTCATCTTATAATATGATGCGCTAGCCTGGATATGTTGCAGCAATTTTACAGCCATAAATCGCAGCAAAGAGTGTACGCCTGGCCAAGTTCAGCAAGTTGTTTATCCGCCTCTTTTTCTTGGCAGTGTGTTGCGTGTATTGCTCGTCGCTAACCTTGTGGTTCTTGTGCTTGAAACACAAGTCGCACTGGTCTTTTTTGGTGCAAATATACTGATTTTTTTCAAGTTGGCAACGTTTATCGAATGCCAAACGGGACAACGTCATAACTTTTACATTGTGTATCTGATGGAACTGAGCCATAGATTTTGTCAGTCTGCAAGTATAACTAGGAGGTGGACTGGCTCCAAGAAGTTGTCTAGGTGTTCGTTCCGCTACTTTATCAGCTTTACAGGCAGGGAAGAATTGGCAAGAGCATCCTTATTTTGATTAGTGATGAGTCGTTCTCCAGAATCATTAGCTGAGTCGTTTGCAACATCTTGGTTGTGGTCATTTTTCATTTTTTTGAACCGTTATCCCTCCTCACCTTGTACTGAGGAGGAGCTTAGGATTATCGAATCAACGATGATGCTTCCAGGCTTCTTGGTAGTACCTTAGGTATCTACCAATAACTTGATTTAAGGCCATAGTAGCAGTCGAACTGTGATGGAAGCCCTTCCGCAGAGAGGAGAATCACATCCTTGATCTTTTCTCCACCAGCGTCAAGAGGTTTGACGAGAGGAATCCCTCTGCCGGTCCTTATAGCATTGGTATCTGGCCTTCAAGTTATAAAAAAGAATGAGCAAAACCATCCATCTAAATACCTACGTCGGGCCAACATGTGCAAGTATGGACTGCCTTTGATTCATATATGATCACTGCGTTCTCCTTTCGAACGGCCTGTTTCATATTTTTATACTTTAATTGCAGTTGTTTTGATGTTCTTGGGACGGATATGGCAAGTGAGTTGAACTCAACCGTGAGCTTCTCCCATTCCGCCTCTTTCTGTTTCCACATGACAGCATCGGTTTTTTTATTTTCAATATTCTTTTAAGAAAAATTGGTGAGTCTCCTCCTCTTCCCATCTTCCGTCATTTTGCAGCAAACGCGACACAAAATAAACGATAGGGACGATTAAAAAAATGACGATGAGGACTGGATAAGGTTAGTTTTGGTGGGAACGCGCGTCTGGGGCGAGCTCTTCCGAAGCTAACCGAGAGTTAGTTAATCGCCACCCTGTAACTGATGGTGAAACGGAATCTCACGTAACTCGAAGTTTCGGACAACTCATAGATTTAGCTAACAATGGTGAAATCTACCCAGTGGTCCCTGAGGTTACTGGGAGATCATCATTCTCAGGTGAGAGGAGTATTTTGTATTAACATTATTAAAACCTTATTTTCAACTAAATACGACTAACCAATATGGGGTGAATCACCAATTAATAATAAAAAACGGTTGCAAGTGTTTTATTAGGTTGGGAGAGAGAGGTTCTTAATCGGAGTGCACTTTTATAACTGCATTTTTTATGATCTCGTCCTACCAACCTAGCCACGTGACGTCAAGACGTAAGTGTCCTGCGTCATCATAACATCCTTCCTCATTAAGTTGAAGGTGCGAAAGAATTCTCATTAATCGACTTGGAACGAATTGTCGCTATCGTCTTTATCTATGTTTACTGCTCTGGCGTGTATCTTATTTTTATAATTTATCTTCTTATAATTGGGTCAGTGTAGAGGAAAGTGCGAGGATTTGATCTGGAACGGCTCCTAGAGGATGATTGCGACCTGGTAGGTGAACGAGAACGTAAATGGTGTGATTTTGAGCTCGTGTATAGCAATGGTAAGTGCCGAAATTTGCGCTTCAAGTCGTGAAATCCTATCTTGACCTGGTTGGTTGGCGTGAGTAGAGGATGAAGACTATTTTCTTTAAAAAACAACCTACTTAAAAATGATTGAATCCCTTGCAAACATTACAATTTTTTCCGTACGCTGGACATTTTCGTGCTTCGTGTGTCGTTCCCCTCTTCTTACAATTATATTTTGTGATAACTGAGGGTTTTGTCTTATTTGGTACCTTGTTGTATGGCTTCGTTCGAATGGCATCGACATCTAAGTTTGGTTGCGACGATCCTCCAGCAATGTCCTTTATTTCAGTCTTCCTCGATATCTGTAGTTTGCAAATCTTGATAGTCTCGTCCAGGTTTAGCTTGTCTATTTTATCCAAGAGCCGGTTCAGTAGATCTTCTTCCGACATCTGCGAGATGATACGGTCGCAAATCATATTATCCCGTTCTTCAAAATCACACGTAGCAGCTGCATTCTTCAATTTAGTGATGAATTTTATTAGCGGTTCACCGGTCTGCCATGAAAGTCTGTTAAACATGAATCTTTCATGCAGTACGACGGTGCTCTTCGGGGCGAAAAATGTTCTGAGAGAGCGTCAACTACATCTTGATATTTCGCAAAGACTGTAGTTTTACAGGGGGGGTGTCGTATTGGCGGTTTTTATTCGTCTTGTATGAAGCGACAGCCAATTTGAAGTCAGCCAATGATATCCATTCTTTCGGATTATCGATATTGAATTACAGCCAGGCATTATTCATGCAAATGTCGCCCTTTTAAGCCTACAAGCATGTCAGATGTTTCCCCCCTCATTCAAATACTCGGGAAAGCCCTTGGGAATTTCCATGTTAACTGTTTTGATGAGGTCACCGTTGAGAAAAGCAGTTTTTACGTCTAGCATCTACTGGATGTTTGCAGCAGCCAGGTATTCCTCTGGTCCCTCTTCTTTGGAGTCTTGCAGTCTTTGGTGGCTAGATGACCTTGAAGTCCACATGTTTTGCAGACGTTGTCTAGTAAGTAGTTTTGAGTTCTGGCAGCTTGTGGAGGGCTGTTGAATATAGCTGATTTCAATTCATCGCGCAACGCATGCTCATGTTGCAGGTTTACAGAGGTCCTGTATGCATGTCCTGAGTGCATGCTCTTGTATGCTGAGCACCAGTCTGAGTTTGATCATCCATCTTGGCTTCTACAACTCTGGCCTGAACCCAACCTTCTTATGCTACAAATATGAAATGAAATGAAATGTTTATTTGTTGTTTTGAGGCAACTGTGGCCTATACAACAAGGAATATTTGCACATGCTCACTTAGCATAATAAAAATAAAGGTATAGAGTATATCATGGTATGTAACAGGGAGGGAGTGGCTGCTGCCCCTACCTCAATCTGTGCCTTGGATGGGGGGATTTGTCAGGCAGAGCTGAAGACCCCCCTCCATTCAGACATTCTTCCACAGGACCCACTGAGTAAGTGAACTATTGTGTACCAACTCCATGTATATATCTCCACCCATGTTCTCAATTCTTAACCAGGATCTATGAATTTAGATCACAGTCCCTTCACAGGTATATAAAAAAAAAAAAAAATGAAATATATATATAGCACTTCTCTTGTGGCAGGCATAAAAGGGGTGGGGGGGAGAGACTTAATATGTTCTATGCACAAAAAAAAGGTTAAGAGGTGGTGGGCGCTTTTAGTTGGACATATCATCCATCAATAGCAGCACATTGGAAGCCAGGAAGAAAAATAAGCAAACCAGCTCTGCTGGTCGTCCAGAAGGAGAAAGTGCAGTCTCTGGACAGGGAAATGATGGAGGATGGGGCAAGAAGCTCAAATCTGGAAGGCACAGAGCGATGAGTGCCCTATGCAAAAAAGGTAATGATGTCACCCCCATCATTAAGGAAGGAACTCTGGGAGCAAGTGGACCCATGCTCCCTGTGGTTAGGGGTAAAACAGTTAAAGGCAGCTGGGAAAACAAAACTGATACTCATAGCTTGAACTAAAGCAGAAACAAGAAAGCTGGCAACAACCCTTCAATAAAAAGGTTTCAAGGTCACAAACCAGGGTAGAAGGGAAAACCCAATATTGATGAGGATACACAGGGTAGACAGCCAAATTAAAAAAAAAATCTGCAAATTCAGGGCATTTCAGGACCTTTCTCGGGTCTCGCAAGTCCTGGATCAGTCTGGAATAGTTGTTGTCGAGGTTTGATCTAATGCACCCCAAGACGGAGCTTTTTGTTCTCAGAGTATTCATCAGCAGGTTTGTCCGTAGGTTGAAGTTGGTGTTGGGTGTTAATTTGTTATTGACATGCACCAGCCTGGTCTTCAATTGCCATCTTGGTTTATCCTCTCAGTGGCATATTATTCAGTTTGAGTACGTTGGTACGTTCAGGTTGAGTATGAAGGAGGACGACCGCCTTTTCCATGATGTATTGCCGGAGATTGAAGTCGCCATATAATATATGGCGTATGTGGTCATGGTCGTGATATATGATATCCCTCCTGCTAGTTATATAAAATTCTGCCGCCCTGGCCATCAGATGAGGGAAGATGAATCGCTTGCAAATGATGATTGTAGTGGCAACATTTTGCACAGTCATGTTCGTTGATAAGCGCGTCTAGTGACGTTGCGATACCCCTTTTGATACGATACTTGGTATCGATACAGTATCGAATCAGAGTACTGATATAACTAAAATATTTTAAAAAAATATCGATACCACAATTATTGAATCATTTGATACTAGCCTACTAGAATTGGTTGTGCATTGCTACTAGTTTCAATTTTTCAGAAAAAAAAAAAACAGCTAACATCCAATAGATTAACTTGAAAGGGAGGTGCAAATGTCATTGAATATAAAGTTTTACTCTGATTACTCAATTCTTACCAGCAGTAATTGCCCTTGGGCACTGTTGAGTCTAGTGAATAGCTATAACGATTAACAGGAGAGGATAAAATAAACGGAATTTTTATTACTTATTTTACTATAGTAGTTTTATTATTTTACAAACAGGTAAAGTAAACGAATATATCATCCATCTCGGTTTCGTATTTGTGTGTACTGTTCTTGTACTGACAATTCATAATAATATATAATATCATTTTCCTCAGAGACATCAAAGACTTTCCTTTTAGAAGTGTAACAACCGTCACATTTTTTGCGATTCTCAATTTTCAATTTACGGAAGTTCTCTGAAGTTCCAAGCCTCGTACATGATGGGTGAAATGATTGCGAGCATACAACACAGATTGCCGTTTTTTTTTTTGTGGGAATTAAACACTAGAACCATCCAAAGAGATGTTCAGAGCGGCTTTGTGAACGCATGTGTGGATGTCCGATTGGTCCAACAAACACAACTTCATAATCATATCCAGTTTCACTGGTTTCGACGATGACAACGACTCTGTGATCGATGCAAGCAGACACAATCCAGCAGCACCATCTTCTGGGTGACATGCTTGTGTATATAGTTGTAGGCGGCTGCCACCCATGTTTCACTTAGCTTTGAATCCCCGAGGTCGAATGGTTTGCACCAATGAACTGTAAGTCGCAGTTGGTTCGTGGAAGCTATTGTCCTTTGATTCTGAAGTACCTCGTCCAGATGAACCCGATCACACAGGACGCAGGCAAACGGTGTTGGACACCTGTGGATTTTCCGGTGAGCCTCGCAACCAGAGGCTCCAGAGAAGGACCGGTCACAGAAGCCACACGGGTATAGCTTCCTGTGAGCAGAGCTCTTGTGCTGCCTCATGGCATCGAAATCATTTTTTAGAATGTGAACTTTTAGTTTGAAGTCGGAGAATTGTTTTTTCCTGTACTGTTTCCACATATTGAGGATTTGCCGAGGATAACGTGTCACGGGGTCAATCACTGAACATCTATTATTTGATTTTACACTGACGCACAGGTGAAAAACCAGGCAATCACCAAGGAGGGAGTGGTGAAGATGGCCAAATTCAGGCCTACTAGGGTCCAGGTCACTCAACACTCTTTCATATACCTCCCATTCCAGGGGTCCCACGCAGGATGTCTTGAATGGCTGCTCTTCGGTCTTTGGACCACAAGGTCTGGAGATTGGAAGGCGCAGTCGGGATGGCTTCATGGTGAAGGATCCTTGCGTTGGGGAAGCAAGCGCGCCTGCGGCTGCGTCAAATGATGATTGTAGTGGCAACATTTTGCACAGTCATCTTCGTTGATAAGCGCCTCACACAAAATTTGTGCTGACATGCTTGTGTATATAGTTGTAGGAGGCTGCCACCCAAGTTTCGTGGAACTCCATTGTCACTTAGTCACTTCCGAGGTTGCCTGCCGAAAGATTTGATTGAGCATTCCCAGTGGTGGTCCAGTCCATCTTGGCTACAATTGCTAGACAGAGGGTGGCCCAGTGCTCTGGAACCTCAGGACGTCGCATTACCGGAATTGAAGGTTCTGTCTACGTCAATTCTTTTAACTCTCTGATTCCTGAATAAAATGTTTTGATACCCTTGTTGAAACGATCAAACCCCCAAAAAGATCAGAACTAACGTTACCAGGAAAAATGTTCACAATTTATGAATTATTCCCGCGGATTATAACTATAAACAAAATCGGGATTCCTGAGTAAAGGTGGCGTCGTGGGAGGATGTATGACATGGGTAACCGGCTAGACGCTGAATTTCGCGTAACAGCTGTGAAGGGGACATGTCGCCCAAGGAGAGCGGACCAAAGAGCTTATTCAACCTGTCCTTGTCTGAATCGCTGAAACGTTTGAGAAGTGCCGTTTTGATCGCGTCGTAATCACGAGCTGTCTCAGGATTGCGAAGCACGTCTAGAATTTCTTTTATGTATTGTGGTTCGAGGACGGAGAGTATGTGATTGACATTCTGAAGAGCCTTTACAAGTGTCCCGGCCTTATGGGCACCACTCCATGATGTATTGCCAGAGATTGAAGTCGCCATATATGTGGTCGTGGTCGTGATATATGATATCCCTCCTATTAGTTATATACAATTCTGCCGCCCTGGCTATCAGATGAGGGAAGTTGAATCGCTTGCTAAAAAACTTGCCAACGGGGAGCCGACTGCTACGTCCTCCCAATCCGCCCCAACCACCCAACCCTGGCGGACTGGCTACCTACCTACCTATTCCAAATTTGGAAACAGATATATTAGGAACTAGTTAGACCAAACCAAAAACTAATAATAACTAAATACAACTAAAACTACTTTTTTTTAAAATGAGTTTTGAACGTTTTTGACAACGTTCCACCCCTCAAGTGGATGGAAATTGACAAAGGCCGTTCAGAGCCCAATACCAACACTAGATCTAACATTACATATAACATGCAAACATGCAGTATACACTGGTGACCTAGGCAGGTGTGCTTTGTGTTTGTGTGATGTTTGTTCTGAAATGTCTTGGATGGAAGTACCAGTTTTACAACTATTGGGTGCTTATGTTTATTTTTAAGGTTTGTTTTTCATTATGTTATTGTTCAATGTTGATCAACTATTGGAAAATGGCACAACGATTTACTCAATAATATTTCGAGCAAGTGGGATTGGAGTTCAGAAATATCTGGGAAGATCAACCTTCCGCCGGATCTCTACCAAGAGCAAGTTCGACTGCATATATACTAGCAAAAACACCGCATTGAATACCATCACTTTGCTCATGCATGACCCTGATGAATCAGACATCTTTACTAATATTTAAATGTGGGTACAATGTTTGGATTATTACTATTTGAGTTGGATCAAAATATTTTCTATTTAGGCTGCCATAAACGTTCAACGTTTTTGATGATGCTTCATAAAATATTGTTTGCCAGTGACCAATGCCTAAGGGAAACTCACCAGCTCGGTGGGACCCTTGAAAAATTATTTGAATATCATCCTGATCAGTCAGGCACGGGTTGATATCTGTCAGGTTGTTGATAATAGATTGTGTCTTGAGGTTGAAATGGGGTCTTAATACTCCCAGAATATAGGTAATTGTGTCTTCCATAAGAATTTCTCCTGAGAGGATTTCATTGATGACAGAGTCGTTCAATTCGGCTGAATTAATCATCGACATGACCAGGGAACTGAAAGCATTAGATGGAATCTCTATGGTCTCTTGCACTGGAGATGTGCTAATCCTTCCTATTTCAGAGGCATCAGGAATAGGAGGTAGCCTTATTTCTTCATTTGGTGGATCTTGGCCATCTATAATATTGGAAAATGAAGGAGATGAAATTGACAGGGATCGTAATTCCTGACTGGGTTTGTTATTACGGGTAGAAAAATAAAAATGACAGGCGACAACCATAAAAGGTTTAACTGAATTTATTCGGAAGATGAACGCAAGAAAAAAGTCTAATTACAGTTAACTGATTTCAATTCAAGATTCAAGTAATATGGCCATTGGTCTTAGGGGAAGGTTACGTAGAGAGAGGTGCTGGTTGTTGTTCCTCATTCGTTGTCTAGGCGTTTTCAACATCGTTTTTCTGGTGTGCAATTAGTTTGGCTTCCATTACCACAAGGACTTTCAGCTCTTGAGAGCTATATATTGAGCCTATAAAAATAGATTTGTGATCTGAAAATACAGACTCATATGTGCCAGCACAGAAGTATCCGCATTTTCGCACCCATATTGTGTCTATTTGGGTGTTGAAATTTGTTGTAGAAGTCCCTGCTGGCAATCCCCGATTGAAACCAATGCTCTGCTTAAATACTTTGATTGTACATTGAGTAGAAAAGGCATCTATGTTGAAATCTCCAAGGAGAATGGTACTAATTGACAGTTTCAACTCGCTTTGGAGAAGGGGTGCCATGATTTGCGTGAACCGGGCCTGGGGGAATGTGGGTGACTTGTACCCAGTAATAATGAGTGCTGTATTGTGATACATAATGGCTATCAACTCTAAATGACTTTTGTCACTAGTAAATATATTTTTATAAACTACTTCTGAACGAGGTAATAATTCATCTCGGACAAGAATTAAAATACCCAGTCCAACAGTTTTATTGTCTCCAGACTTGCTTTTGTACGATTCACTGTAAGAATCCATTATGAAGGAGTCTTTGTTTGGAAAATTTGTTTAAGAAAAGACTATAAAGTCTTCTTGTGTATATCATGAGTCACACTCAATGTACTTCTGGTTAGTTCGAAGGGACCTACAGTTGTGATAAATTATTCGAATCAGGTTTCCATCAACAAATTAGGAAACGAAAGATTTAGACATTTATTTTGTCCGAGTGCAGCAAGCTCTAGCATTACTGGATCTATGTTGGATCTTTGGGTGGGTTGAAACTACCTAAGATGTACAGGTCAGTCCGTCAAACCCTGCTAAGCGCAACATATGGCAAAGAACGCTGAACCCCTCGCATTTTCTTCAAGTCTGAACAAACTTGATCATACGTCCTTGTGATTTATGCACAGTGAGAGCTTCTTCTTTTCTGACCTTTGTGACATGTGAATGTGTGTCGGTGCCTTTGGACAGACATCAAAGGATTTTGGGATCATATTCACAAGTAATTATATTATCAATGAATTCAATACATTGCCTTATTTTTGAATCAATAGAAGGATCATACTCTGGGGGGTCATTCACATACAGAAGGTTGTGTGTATGGACTGATCCTCGTGCTTGAAACTCCCTTCTTTGGTAACTATCAGTTACAAAATGATGCCCAAATGGGCTAGATTGATTCTCCAGTACTTTCATTAGATTTATGTGCTTTTGTTTTAAATAACGAACGCAGGTCACAGGGTCATCTTTCACTTTTGTTTTTACAAAATCATCTAACTCCATGGCATTTGATATTGTAATGCTTTTTTTTTGTAGTGAATTTTGTACAGAATGACCAGAAGCTCTGGACAGTGGAGCTCTGCAGCAGAAAATGTTAAGAAAATAGAGGGCTTTCCCAACTGTCTTATCATGGATAAAACTTGTCTTTTTTTATCTTCCCAGAAGGCAGGCGATCCTCTTATTTGTTTGAGAAATTTGTAACCATCATTATGTCGAATAACATTGGGAATGAAAGTGGCAGCTGTGACATCTTTAACACTCAATGTTTTTCCATCCTTTTTGCATTTTCTGAGGCATACATTGGCAGTTGAGGCAACACTCATCTCAATTTTCTTCTTTGCCATGAAAAACAGTCGTTCTGGAGTGCAGGATCTTCTATCCCTGTGACGAGCTTCAAACTTAACCCTCTGAGAGTGTGATAGTTTATTATCAGAATTAAACTTGTTCCCAGCAAACACACCTGGGAAACACAATTCCTCTAAATCAGGTACAATGTGCCAAGGAATAGGCTGTTTTCCTTGTCCAGGTGCAATGATTTGCACGTCAGTACATTCTTTTTCTCTTCTATCAAGAATTAACACATCATCATCCATGACATCATTAAAAACTCCATCTTCAGGTACTTAGTTCTTCATCAGATCCTTGGTTGTCTTTACCTTTTGCATCCTGTCTTGACTGGCAATCCTCTTTGTTAATGATAAAATCGACATTGTTGTCATTGTAAGTTTTTGTAAGGACTGATTTGTCAATGGCTATTTCATGCTTAACGTACAGTGGCGTTTTAACCAGATCATTAAGTGCATCACAAACATGTTGAGGTTTTATAGTCTCATATAAGTAATGAGTTTTGTGATGCAAATGTCTTTTCAACTTGAGCTGTACAGTACTCATGTTATCAAAGTTGCGTGGTAACACATCAATCATTTCGTTCACATCAACTGTCACATTCACCATACTCCCCTTGATGCATTGTTGGCCATTGAGAATGTTTGAATTTGGGCATCTTTTTGTAGCCGGTCATTACCAGTTCCTTGCAATAAAGGTATCTAATAACAGTCTCTGTTACATTGGGCCTAAAATCATTTATGATTAAAATTCCACTTTTCAATCACAGTTGGAGTCAATATGTCCGCAAAATATGGCTTTGTCTTCTTAAGATGGTTGCATGGACATTGAATGTCAATTGTGAACTTTTAGTTTGAAGTCGGTGAATTTTTTTCTCCTGTACTGTTTCCACATATTAGGAATTGCCAAGGATAACGTGTCACGGGGTATATTATTTGATTTTGCCCTGACTCATAGGAGAAAAACCAGGCCATCACCGAGGAGGGTAGTGGTGAAGAAGGCCGAATTCAGGACTACTAGGGTCCAGGTCACTCAACACTTTCATATATATGTTGTTGTTATTCTACTTCCCGGGCAATTTAGGAGCCAACTCAGAACGAATTATTAAACTTGAATGTGTTCATTAATGCAAAAACGTGGGCACAGAAAGGCCGACACAAGAATGAACCGAACGTGATAACAACTACAACCGAACGACGTGAATCAGTAGTACATAGTTGCGAGATATCGAACATGGGGCTGACATCGATATACTTGAAATAATAATAGTTCTTCAATACATTCCCTTATTTGAATCAAGTGAAATCAGATCTAAATTGTCTCTTAAAACTTGTAGTCGGGGACGATTCATTGGCTTCATACAGATGTCTGCTAGTTGGAGTTAAGAGCTGATGTTTTCAACAGCAAGAATCCTCGTTTTGATTCGTCCTCGAATAAATAGATATTTTCGTTGGATGTGTTCGGTTGTCATTAGCCCATCTCGGATAGCTGGGCATGGAATAATGGGTCGTTTCATTGATTTAGTTGCTTTCCAATAATCGGTATCTCTCGTGTAGCTTAGTTCAGAAAGGTATGCATTGAACGATTCAGATTGCAGCTGCTTAATTTGCTTACTGAGCTCCGAATTCAGGCGGTTCCACTTTTTCGAGTATTCCTTCCCAATCAGTTTTCTTGTTGACTAGAAAAGGATTGGGAGATTTTCGAATTATGTGTTCAGTAAGGGTCATTTTTATTGAAGTGTGGTCTGAACTCAGCTCATTAAACTCTTCCACAATGGCATAGTTTTTATCACTTTTTATTGATGTGCTTAGTGCAAATTGGAGAACAGACTTATTGTAAGGACACGTATTAATATGAACGACAAAGAAGAGTCTGACAACTGAAGAGCCTTTACATGTGTCCCGGCCTTAAGGGCACCACATGATGTATTGCCGGAGATTGAAGTCGCCATATATGTGGTCGTGGTCGTGATATATGATATCCCTCCTATTAGTTATATAAAATTCTGTCGCCCTGGCCATCAGATGAGGGAAGTTGAATCGCTTGCAAATGATGATTGTAGTGGCAACATTTTGCACAGTCATGTTCGTTGATGAGCGCCTCACACAAAATTTCATAAACTTTTTAAGTCGGTACTTTATGGCGCATTCGATCAATTCGGGCATCTTTTTGTGGCCGGTCATCACCAGTTCCTTGCAATAAAGGTATCTAATACATTGGGCCTAAAATCATTTATGATTAAAATTCCACTTTCAATCACAGTTGGAGTCAGAATGTCCGCAAAATATGGGCTTCGTCTCCTTAGGATGGTTGCATGGACATTGAATGTAAGATTGTGAACTTTTAGTTTGAAGTCAGTGAATTGTTTTCTCCTGTACTGTTTCCACATGTCGAGGAATGCCCAAGGATAACGTGTCGCGGGGTCAATCACTGAACATCTATTATTTGATTTTCCACTGATGCATAGGAATCATGGTTCTTCTGATTCAACTAGCTTTTTTTTAATAAACGTTTATTTTTGTATCGTACAAGTGACTCTACACAACACAATTGAGATAGAAATGACACGGTCACAAAAGGGCGCGTAACTTGCTCTCAGCATGAGTGAACGGAGACTGCCGGCCGGAGGTCGGCGCGGTGCTTATAATATAGAGTCATGTGCTGACCTAAGCAGGAAGGAGGCGAGACGATACGTAACGCTTCCCCCCTTATAATCAAATTTCGGGAAGAATTAATTTCAAAAATTTTTAGACTTATAAGTTAATTACAAAGTTCGATCAAATTCAGAATTACATACTAATTGTACGTTTACAAAATTCAAGGTAAAAACTACAAATTAATTATACGATTACAAAATTATTATGGACGAAATCATTCTCACTTGGCTTTGCGTATCTGATTGTTAACCCAGGCCTTCAGCTGTTTGGCCGTCCTACCCTTGAGGGTATTGGGGTAGGAACGTATTAAAGAAGCACACTCCTTTTCACCAGGGAGGCCGCAGCGTCCTGATAGATATTTTCCAAAAGAAACTCTCATTTTTTTTTTTTCAGGGGTGGACCAGGTCCTCTTCGTCTGTCCACCCCTACCGGACACCTTTTTGGGGGTATGATGTTCCTGAGGACAAGGATCACTATCACTGTCTGAGTATATTATGGTATCCCAGGTCTTCTTCTGGGAACTATTTCGGGATCAATGTTGAGTTGGGGAGGTTCTGTTGGATCATTGTCTGTTTGGGGTAGGTCAATTTCTGCTGGATTATTGTCTGGTTGAGGTTGTTCGAGTTCTGCCAGATCATAGGTCGTAATATTTTCAATGAGAGACTCGACTTCCCCATTGGTCATTCTTGATGAAACTTGGTCAAATGTCTTGGTAACTTTCTCTACGCTCATTTTTCTTATTGAAGACGATTTTCCCTCCTCTAATGCGAGGAGTAACGTTGCCAATTGAGTTACCTCGGTCACTGTGTCGGGTAGACGGTAAATTGACCGATGGGTCTTAGAGGTGTGCCCCATGAAAGTAGCTAGTTTCCCGATGTCAGCGTCCGTCATACTCAGAGCTTGGCAAGTCTGGCCAGGTGCTTTCGCAACTGAGTTGCTGTCAATCTTTCGGGGTACTCAGCCTCAGCCACACCTCAATGCTGCATCTTTCATTGCATCGTATACACGGAAATGAGTGTTGCCTCTAGCGAAAAGTAGATTATTTGAGGGAGCTGTGGCAACATTGTCCCTGTTCTTCAATAATATGTCAATTTTGGTGCTTACATCATTTGGTTTGAGGATTGACACTCCGCGGGTCAGTTTTCCACGAATGACAACATGGAAAAATCTGTCCGCAATTATCTTTAAGTGAGGTGGCGAAGAGTCGAAGATTTCCGTATCTCTTTGAATATACCTCTTTCTACAAAAATCCTCGATGGTCATCCTCTCTATTTCTCCGGATCGTTTTCTATTAAATAGTATCAATTCAACCATCAGAACTTCATTTAGTTTTATCCAGTCATCGACGTTGAATTCTTTGTCCAAAGACTCACAGCACTCCAATGCTTTTTTCTTTATGTAAGCGTTCAACTTCCGCACGTCTTCAGTTGAGGGCAAGTCTATTCTCTTTTCCCACTTGGCTTGTTTGGTCAGGGATATCGCAGGTTTCTTTACTCTTTTATGGTACTGGCTGTTGAAAACAACCATGAACTGCTCATAACTTTCTTTATGTTCTCCATATATGTTTTCTGAAGGACATAATAGGCAGGTAGATATTTAAGGCATAATGCTAGCACATTGCCTACATTTATAGCATGTGTCGGCGTTCTGTACATCCTTTTTTCTTCATCCCACCCACCATCCTCTTTGATTGTTTCAACCATACATTCCCAGTGATCAGGGTGAAACATATCTGTTACATAATTAAGGGAATTAGACTTTGTCTTCATGTTCGTGAAAAGGGTGGCCAGAGCTCTCAAAGAATATGAAATAGACTTGCCCATGCTGGCTTGAGCTGCGTGCTCATCAGAGATAGCATTTCCCCAGAATTTTTCTTAAACAGGGTTTTATTTTTATAATTCCAAATTTATCAAATTTAAAACTTAAATTGTATTACTCTGCATCGCTCCTTGCAAATAAAGAAAAAAATGAGGATAAAAGACAATAAGAAAAATCAAATTGAAAAAAAAAAAATAATTGAAAAGTAATACTACAAAGGCAACCATACGTTCTTGCATTACACCATTTTTAGTCAAACCAAGGATAAGTAGAAGGGTGCCCAAAAAAGGACGCTGAAAATTCTATACATGAGTTTGTTAATCCCATGTAGTTATCAATCCAAAAAAAAGCATGCTCTTGTTGCCACAATCCCCTTCCCAAGTTAGCACCCCCTTATATTTAGGCTCATGCTAACATCTCAAACAGGAAGGAGGTATCTAGCATAAGCGCTGTTAGCTACAAACTACTAGGTGTTGATTCAAGTGAAGTTTAAAACTCTCGGCTGTAATGTAAATAAAACTCACACTGGACACTCCGTTTTGGGTTTGGTAGCTTGTATCCCCATTTATAATCCCTCGTAATAACACTGAAATAGGGATAGGCCACAATATCATCAAACACTCACTATCCACAGACCTGCACCTCAAATCATAGAATTCTTGAGTTCTTGGCGACGGGGGTAGCCCCACTCCCTCCTCCAGTTTTAAAGCCTTCACTTGTAGGACATAGAGCTGCATGTCCAATACAGCCATCTTCTTGGCCTCCTTTTCGGAGTTTACTTGGTGGGGGCATGAACATTTGCGGCTCCGATTAGATAGTGGTTTTGGACGGACCAACGAGTTGAAAGCGGGAACCTGTTAGACCAACAAAAACATAAGTAACTTAATAGAAACATTTTCAGAACAAGGAATAGCTGTAAGCGACAATGATGCCATTACTATTTAAAATGCATGTGCTACTACCGTGGCTGTCGGAGATTCAGCAAAGGACAACGGTGGCTCCTCCAAGAACAACGGCCGCCCTGCCACCCCCGCTGCCGCTTGGGCAGGCTGAGGCCGATAATGGAAGGTGAATCCGGTTCTAAAATATCTAATATTGCTTGATCGACGGCGTCGAGGACCACCTCTCGTCCTCCGCTAGTGCCCGTCTTCCTGGCGTTGTCTTTCTTTGCCTAATGAAGATAAGGGATAAAGGTTTTCAGTTGACAGAAGTTACTAACCCTTCACCATAAGTCGGCCGTTTCATATAAGAATAATTATCATACTCGAAAGGGTTCGGCTCTTCCAAACTGAGAACATCTTGTCACGGCAAAATGTCCACGGCTTATCTTCGGGCATCATGCCCAAGGAAACGGCCGTAAGCCGAATGCGGTTTCAAGCCGGCTCCTTCTCACTTGCTGTCATATGCGTCATATAAAATTAAAAATTAAAAAATTAAAATTAAAATATTATTAATAACATGTTATTATCAGCTATTCCAACGTCAAACTATTACAGTAAGTGCTTAGGAACCAGTATAAAATAGGATAAAGTAGGTATGTGTGTAGGAAAACTTTATTGCAGGTAAAATGAAATGATAAAAAGTGAAAATTTATTGCAAACAAAATGGAAAAGAAATTAATATTACAGTCGTTTATAGCAAAGGAGTGGACTCATGAAAAACTTTATAGCTCGTGTAAGTGCAGAGGGCTTCCTGACAAGTACTACACTCGGTTGAACTTCTCACAGCATTTTTCGAATAGCTCCTTTTCGCTGGTAGAATAGCGTTTTTCGGGATCAGTCAAAGTTTTACTGGCTATTGGCAGATCGGCACCGTCGAAATCTTGGCGTATTACCGCACCTGTGGCGACGTCGCTGGCGTCACACGTTATCCTGAAGGGCTTTTCGAAGTCAGGGTATTTTAGAATTGGATCGTTACAGAGTAGAGTTTTGCACGTCTCAAAACTCTTGACAAATTCGGGATTAGCCGAGGTGACTTTCCCATTCTTCCGAAGGGCAGATGTAAGTGGTTTTGCCAGATTAGCAAATCCTGCGATAAACCTACGGTAATATCCAAGAAGACCTAGGAATCGCTTGATTTCCGTTCGAGTGCGTGGTATCGGGAATTTCTCAATAGCTCGAATCTTGTCTGGGTTGGGTTTGACTCCTTCTGGTGTCACCACATGTCATGGCTAGCTCCTTCTTTAAGAATTCAGGTTTTATCTGGCTGGATTTTCAAGTTTGCCAGCCTCAGGCGGTCAAAGATTTTTTGAAGCCGGATAACATGTTTTTGTAGGCTGGTGGAAAAGATCAGGATGTCATCTAGGTAGACCTCAGTTGTTGAGGCCTCGCAAACAATTGTTGACCATTCTTTGGAATGTTGCTGGGCCTTGCAAAGACCAAAAGGCATACGCAATGCTCCGTATCCGGAGATTGAAGTCGCCATATATGTGGTCGTGATATATGATATCCCTCCTATTAGTTAAAATTCTGTCGCCCTGGCCATCAGGTGAGGGATGTTGAATCGCTTGCAAGTGATGATTGTAGTGGCAACATTTTGCAGTCACGTTTGTTGATAAGCGCCTTACACAAAACTGTATCAACTTTTTAAGTCGGTATTTTATGGCGCATTCGATCAATTCGGGCATCTTTTTGTAGCCGGTCATTACCAGTACCTAGCAATAAAGGTATCTAATAACAGTCTCTATTACATTGGGCCTAAAATCATTTATGATTAAAATTCCACATTCAATCACCGTTGGAGTCAATATGTCCGCAAAATATGGGCTTCGTCTCCTTAAGATGGTTGCATGGACATTGAATGTACGATTGTGAACTTTTAATTTGAAGTCGGAGAATTGCTTTTGTTGGAAGTTTTTAATGCGCAGACAAGACACTGATTGAATATAACTTTATTAACAGAGCAAGGCGATATACGAAAGAGAGCAAATCTTATTTTTACTTTTACATGTGTCACCAACACAACATGAGGAAGGTTCTCCTTTTTTACTCTATCGCGGACAGCAACGTCTCATTTGATTGGAGCAGAGATGGGGAAGGCATGAATCATCCGCCAGTGAGGCTGGCCCTTACTTGGTCGGTTTGCTAACCGCCAGATTACAAAATTAGTAATCTAACAGTTTTTTCCTGTACTGTTTCCACATATTGAGGAATCGCCAAGGATAACGTGTCACGGGGTCAAATGATGATTGTAGTGGCAACATTTTGCACAGTCACGTTCGTTGATAAGCGCCTCACACCTTCAACATTATTCATTTGACAGGTCCTAGTCGTTCAACTTCTTTGGTAGCTTAACGATCCTTCCGGATTTTCTCCTAACATCTGTGGTATCAGGCGTCGTTGTTGGCCTTGCTGCAGCTTCCTCTTATGCTGTGGGTGCTACTGCAGGGGAATCACAAGTATAACTCGGGTGAAGGCAGTTAGGCTCAGGGACGTCATCCTGTATCGCCATGGTGGTATTGTAGGCAGTCACTTCTGGGGTTGTCAGGAGTCGTGGTCTTAGATGTCTTTCATTTCTTCTATACTCACTCTCTTCTCCTTTAACACTGTAAGAGTTGAGTCCGGAAGAACGTGTTATGTCACCAGGTGACCATTTTGTACTGACGCATTGCACTGAAAAACCAGGCCATCACCCAGGAGGGAGTGGTGAAGATGGCCAAATTCAGGCCTACTAGGGTCCAGGTCACTCAACACTCTTTCATATACCTCCCATTCCAGTGGTCCCACGCAGGATGTCTTGAATGGCTGCTCTTCAGTCTTTGGACCACAAGGTCTGGAGATTGGGAGGCGCAGTCGGGATGGCTTCATGGTGAAGGATCCTTGCCATTGGGGAAGCAGGCGCGCCTGCGGCTGCGTCAAATAATGATTGTAGGGGCAACATTTTGCACAGTCATCTTCGTTGATAAGCGCCTCACACAAAATTTGTGCTGACATGCTTGTGTATATAGTTGTAGGGGGCTGCCACCCAAGTTTCGTGGAACTCCATTGTCACTTAGCTTTGAATCCCCGAGGCAACCGCCGTCAAATGGTTTGCACTAATGAGTCGCAGTTGATGTTGAACCTCGTCCAGTGAACAGACAGTCGCAGCCTGACTTTGCGAGTAAATTCCATGATGCGCTGATTTAACGTCGCAGCTTCCGAGGTAAAGGATCAAGAGGTTGCCTGCCAAATGATTTGATTGAGCATTCCCAGTGGTGGTCCAGTCCATCTTGGCTACAATTGCTAGACGCAGGGTGGCCCAGTGCTCTAAGTCGCCATATATGTGGTCGTGGTCGTGATATATGATATCCCTCCTATTAGTTATATAAATTCTGCCGCCCTGGCCATCAGATGAGGGAAGATGAATCGCTTGCAAATGATGATTGTAGTGGCAACATTTTGTACAGTCATGTTCGTTGATAAGCGCGGCCAGTGACGTTGCGATACCCCTTTTGATACGATACTTGGTATCGATACAGTATCGAATCAAAGTACTCATATAACTATGAGGGTTCAGAGGACACTGAGGAGGGGATCATCACATTGAACTGCGTCTCTGCCTCTCACATCAGTTGCGACTGACGGAAGGTTAATTGCATTGAGGATTCAATAGAGTATTTCACTTTATTAGTAACTTGTGGTATTTCCCATTGACAACCCGGGATTTGCTCATTGACATTCAAAACAAAAGAGCTCTGCTGTTCATCAATCCAGTTCAATCAGCACTTTCCTTTTCAAGAACTGAAGCCATCAATACTTTCTCATTTTGGCTCAATGGTTAAGGGCCTTTTACTATCGTTCCAGGTAACTTCAATTTATAAAATGTGGTTGAATTAAAATGAGCTCAACGCAAAATGACATGGATTATTTTACCTTGTTATACGATTATCGAGATTTCTGAGCTTACCAATAAGAGTGCAGTTTTTGACAGGTGCAGGAACGGCGATAAATTCGCTTACCATCGGTCGGATATCTTCCAACCGAGCCTCTCCATAAATGCCATAGTCAACATAAAATACCTCTGCTGTATCATTGTACTTCATTGAAGTGGCTAAGGCTCTGTACCATTCTGGAACCGGTACTGATCAATAAGGGTATCTGAATATCCTGCAATGGTTTATATTCTTAGGTATACATTGGAGGGGGGGGGGGGGGGAATTGGGATTTTTAATCCAAAATATCCAATTAGTACTTGGTAGGATTCCCTCCTCTAAAATGTCTTTGCCTACAGCTGATCGAGATTATCTTATGCTTATCCCATGTTGATCTAGCCATCCAAGTTGCGGACCAATCGTTCTTAATCAGGCATTCTGTTCATTAAATTCTTCATTCTTACGGGTTTCTTCTTCACTGACCTGGTAGCAATTTGATTGTGAACGTTCCCAAACTCAAATGGTTTCAAATCGAGAACACTTCTTGTCATGGAAAGTAAGGTGAGTTAAGTCTCTACAGATAGGACCCAATCGCTAGAAAGAGATTACTTGAGAGTCTGGCGGTTCATTGACAGTTTGAATTTCAGATTGAAGCATTGAGTAATCTTGTGGGAGACACAACGTCAATGCATGTCTTGATGCATTGTTCATTATTACAAACAATTGGATGAGAGGTGGGCGACTCTCCTCCTCTACCAATCGCCTCCCTGCCACTTGCAAGCATCAGAAAGAAGTCCTACTGAACCACGGCACATTACCAATCTTCCCTATTTTCTGGCCCACTAAAGGCAATCTGGTTTGAGATTCCCATCTCCCGGCTGGCAACCCAAGGAGCAGCTGTCATGGTGTCAAAGCAAGTAACAACTCACATGCCAACAGCTTCTCCGCCGCCATGTTGATGCTCATGTCCAGGACTTGCTGAAACCCGGCCATCCTCTGTCCATTCGTAGCCCACAAAACGTAGTACACTCTTCTTGATAACATTGCTGGTTGGCGTCCCAAAGGGAAGGCTAGTAGGGTCCTAAGTGTGCACTGGATTTTTCTACAGGCATTTTAATACACATTTGAGAACTGAATTGGTGCAGTGTCATCCCACGAGAGTCTCAAACGTTTTCACACATATTTGATTGTTTCAAGCTTAGCTGCCTTGAATCATAGCCAGGCCATCTCTTCTCAAAATTCCTTTATGTCTTCGAAGCATCCTTGGTATCCGATATTGTAAGCAACTTGTGGCGAAATCGCTTGGGACTAAGTTTCAGTCTAAGACTGATTGTTTTTAGGCATACCCACAATCAAGAGTAGCTGCGGGTTGAACCCACTTTTCGAACTGTATGATTTTCAGTATGAGGGTGCGCAGTATTATTAGTGCAAGGGTCTTCAAAATTTTGTAGGAAGCTGTATGCTCATTGCATTTATCTGGATTCATTAGTATTGCACTAAGAATAATAAAAGTAGTTTCCTTTGACAAACAAATTATTTGTGCAAAAGTCACTGTTCCAGGCATTAAAAAACAAGCTTTGATCTTCAATTATAAATTGAATCAACTTCGATAATCATGTCTTAATATAAAGAAAATGTTTAAAATTGATGGGGGGGAGGGATCGGTTAAGAATATCCAGGTTTAGCCAATTTAGGGATCGACATGCAGAGCTTCTTCCACCTGCCCAAACCAGTTGTATTTTGAGCCACTTCTTGCCAATTTTGATAAGGAAAAAAGGCGCTCCATGCATATTCTTGGTAGGCGGTTGGGGGGCATACTTAAGACTCAGAGCAACCAACGAATTGCATCCCTCAGCACATGGGGTTGTACCTCGAGGGAGCCTATAAGTGTCCAGTTTGACTCGAACCAAGCTGCAGGTGTACCATCCAGGAATAAACGCTTTGACCCGTTGGTTTTGTTCGATCCCTGGGCGTTCACATTCCTTATCAAAACCCCGCAGCCAAACGTTCGCGTCCACGTCCTTTCCAGTGAATTTTACGCATATCATGTCCTTGGTGATTGATTGATTTGATCGATTTCTTGCTGGTTTCCTTGACTTGGGAAACAAGTTGTTCGTCTTCTGATTGAGTAACACTCTGCTCCAAAAATTCATCTAAAAATATAACGTTGTCATCCTGATCTAGGTAGAAATCTTGCATACTATCGCGCATCGAACATTTACTCGTCGATATTAGACTCTTACTTGTATGCTCCTGACTGCTTCCTTATAGGCAGTGCACTTCTGATTCCTATCTTCTCCCATGGAGTGAAGCACACTGAGGTGACGCTCAATAGCATCAAGCACTCTTCTACAGTCAGTCGTTTGGGTAGTTGATATTATGTATAATGGGCGTCAATCTGCTTTCTCGGTTTTCCATTTCGGCGTTTCAGTCTATCATTGGCAATAGCGTAGTTACGGAAGTAGTTTTCAGACCCTCTATTGCAGTTCTTGCAACTCCGTCTAATGCATTATGGAGATATTCGAGTTTGTCTACGTCTGCTAATTTCGAGCAACAGTGCATACTAGCACAAAACTGGTCCCAAAATGCATCCCAGAGTAAGACATTCCCATCCAATTTTGGCAGCTCAAACTCGGGTAAACGTGCAAGTCCTCGGAGCTGAACGGGTTTTTTGTTATTCTGAACTTATTCCTGTGACTGTTGATAAAGTGAACTCTAATTTTCGTCGTTTAGCCATGCGATGGCTAACTCAAATGTACAATCAACATGGACATGATCGTTTTTTCAATAATCTCCACGTTTGGGAAGTCCTTTATAAAGCTTATGTTAAAGAATGGTGTATTACGAACGAAAAATCATTTGAATTATATTTTATTCAACAAACGAATTCATACAAGATGTATCAATATTATATGAACATGAACCAATTAACCTATGAAATATAATTTGCCATGCCATTGGATCAGGCAATTTTGTTAACGTCTTCAAAAAGTCGTATCTCTTCCAAGGCCGAGGAAAGTATACGCGGTCTCGGAAACGTTGAGTATCTGGGACGGTGTTGTAATTTCCCATGAGTAATATGGGCGTCCGTCGAATCGTAGCGTTAGGACAGTATTTGACGTTAACTTTTGCTTCGGTTCCGCCAAATATGTCTAACAGAGTTCTTCCGTAAGCCGGATCCAAGACGAATTCGTTTACACAATTAACCTCATACGCCATCTGAGAAACGATCATTTTTTTTTTTTTTTTTTTTTTTTTTTTTTTTTTTGTTTTTTTTTTCAAAGGCTAGAAGGACATCCAAGTGGTCCCTATCTCAGGGCTAAACCCGGACTGTTAACACAACGATTCGGGTGGGCTCTCCCCTCTGGCTATTTTGATCTTCCTCTTGATTCATCCTCAAGTCTCGTTCTTATTTATACTCTTGAAATATTTATAAGCCATGAATCGAATCCATAGGACATATATATATACATCGATATGGTTATATCTAAGCCTCGTTACAGTCTCCAATTATACTAAAATTATGGTAAAGTATTCATTTCTTCCTAAGATTCGGAGGTCTCTTCTTCTTCTCCTCGTCTCGACATCCAATTTCTATCTGGATTTCTTGTGCCGAGTTGCCCTGTCATGGTCATCTCTGTCCTCTTGACTTGGTCTTGAATCAACAAGCGCTTTCTTACTCCGCAGTACGTCCTGCACATATTGAGCGACCATTTTCCACTTCGCACTGCTCTCCAGCATGATACCCACTGCTGTTAAAGGAATGGAGGTTGCCGTTTACTAGCACATCGGATCCAAAACCGATAATCGCATCTGCATCTGCTTTCCTGATTGACGCTGGTCCAGTGGCGCGATTATACGCCCAATCGTGCTCCATGGCCAGCTGGTCATCGTAGTCCACTGGCTGACCATTCGGAAGCGGATTTCCCGGTCCAAGATACCTGTGTCCAGGCATCAGAAAACCTTTCTTCCCCATTCCTTGCCCTCTTTGTATTAAACCTACTCACTTATTCTCTACTCGCCTTTTCGTTTCGCATTGTCCCGAGGAGTGCGGAAATAAACGAAAAAAAATAAATGCGATGGAATATGACGATCGAAGGAAAGGCGGGTGTCGGTCGGCTGGGCCCAGGCGCTGATTCAGCTATCGCCGCGAGCCGGGTGCTGACCTCCTTTCGTGAGCGTCGCTTCTCTCTCTCCCCGTCGTCGTCTGTCTCCTTCCCTCACAAAGGTCCTATGGTAGATTTTAAGTTTAAATTATAGGTGTGCTACTCACTAATTGAATGATTTACCATCCGGGATAGGGAGATACCCTCTTGGTACACGTCCTGTCAACTTTTCACAGTCACTGCATCGAGAAATCCGGGAAAAAACTGACGAATTTCAAGAGACACTTCGAAACACACCCGTCTCGGTTGACGGCTCGATCCGAACTCAAACCGATTCCCTTTGGACAGTCCTGAGATCATTCCGAAGTTTATTAAATAATGTTTCAATGAGTCAAATACGACATTCTTGCCGGCGCTTGGTTCGCCGACGATGAGCATTGTGTTCTTCTTAGGTGTCTTCTTGTCCAACCAGTTTATCAAAAAGTCCAAAAACTGCTTCAATTCCTTTTTGTCATTGTTGCATTGAAAAAGGAGTGTCGACATTATCAATTTGACGGACGTAATGCAGTTGTAGTAATACGTTGAATATTTCTCTCTCGTAGCACTCGCGAAAATGGGGTGAACATTATTTTTCATGTAGTGATCCAAGTACAGTAATACCCCGACTTACGTAAATTCGAAGATACGTTATGATGCGAAGATACGTTATGACGGCCCGGCCCTATTCAAGGTCTCCCGCCAGAAAACTGGGCGGGAAATTCTCTCCCTTCCACTAGCTCTCCCCTCTCTCCTTACCTTCTTCAAGGCCACAAACAGTCAGTGGAACAACACTGAGCGCCATGATCGTTCAGTTCCCGGTATTATGTCCTTTTTACATGAATTGTACGTTCACACGCTGTACATATTTGTATTTTTCACTCATTATTTTAGAAGGATTTACTTCCTCCTTACTTTCGTTACTTATAATTTGTATCATTTATGTTTATCGTTATGTCAATGAAACGAAATCGGACGGTTTCTCTGAACTCATCAAAGAAAAGAAAAACCTTGTCATTAGAAATGAAGCACAATATTATTAAAGCTTTTGAAGGTAGTATGAAAACATGCAACGTAGCACAGAAATTCAAGCTATTACACTACTGTCCAAACGATTATTAAAGATAAAGATAAAATTCTAGATGCTGTAAGAAATGCTCAGTCATTGAATTCAACTTTGATTCGGAAACGGCACAGAAGTACATATATTTACCCAGTGAAAAATGATTTTAAAAAACCATACCCCGATTTACGTAATTTTCGACTTACGGTATAGCATGCAGTCCCACCTATAACGTAAGTCCGGGGTATTACTGTATTGCTGAAGGTCCAGTTGTGAGAATTGCACAGATATTGCCGTGATTGCTTGTTTAACAGGGTTTGAATTTGGATCCATCCCGCCGAACATTGAGTCATCGAACCAATATGTTGTCCGAAGACCCATTTCGACGGGAACTGCGCCGATCTCTAAAAGTTTCTCTTTAACCTCTTTAAAGAGGCGGTGGTTGGTTGAACGCGCCTTAGCTTTAGCTTGCGAACCACCGCCTGTTTGAGGGTTTCGACTGCGTTGGCTATTTCGGAATTCGGCTGATAAGAAATCTTGGAACGAATCATCGCGCTCTTCCACAAATTCTGGGGATCCCAATCCTCCACCGTCCCATATTTTGAAGTCTATCATATGGGACTGAGAGTCGCCCCCCTGAACAAATGATAGGGTATCTCCCGTTCTCGTCCTTACATAAGTATTGCAGGAGGGCCACTGCATCGTTGGTCGTCGTGTTTCGATAGTATCGCCTATGCTGTCCCAAAATGTTTCCGTCTTTTTTGAGGCCCCCAATGGTTGTTGCGATCCAGTCCCGACATCCGCGCCCGGTGCAGGCACACCAGTGGACGACGTGAACGTGCGGGAGTCCGATGGTAAGGTGAAGTCCGACGCACGCGTCGACGCAGGAGCGATCGTTTCGCGTATAGACGGCTGCGTCGACATGCCCTTCAAAAAGTCTGTTAATAATTTGCATGAGGACGCTACTGGCATGCTCGGAATGGATAACGTCCGAAACCAGGACTCTCCATGTTTGTCTGCCAACACGCCCAATAGCGTCTTGCAATTCATTTTCTGATAGATTTTGGATGTGATATCGTCGATTTGGAGGAGTCTGTCTGACGCGTGCTTCCAGTACACGTTCAAAATCTTTAAGAAAATCGTCTTGGTATTGTCCGATGTGGTGACCGGTTGCAGGAGGTGCTCCACACAACGCTCCTCTAGGAAGTCCGTCCATTCCAAATATTGGTTGATTTTGATTTGGTCGAGCAAATTCTGAATCGCTTTGAGTTGATCCATCAGATCCGCTGTCATCTGTTGAGCTCTTCTTTCAGATGGGATGAGGCCGTCATTTAAGTATTTCTTGGAGATATTTTGCATTCAAAACTTCGATATCCCCTGCATACCAAGGAAAGCTTTGGCACGAACCGGTACGACCCCGTTGAGGCGAGTTGAGTCGACTGAGATGTGTGTTTGAGTTTGAGTATGTAGTTGTCTTGCTCCACCTTGCGTGAACATCGGCAAACCCCTGATGGAAACGTCTGACGTCTTGCAATTTAAGCTGATGACAACAGAAGTTCTTCTTTTTTGGGTGGGTAATGACGGCAGGTGTTTCGATAGGTGTCTGAAAATGAAAGAATATAATTGAATAGGCTATTGAGCGCCTTCGAAACATTCACAAAATGTACGCAACTACATTGTCAGATTAATGACCAAGACTGACCTTTCATTCTTCTTTCCTAGTTGGAGCCATTTGAAGTGGAAGTGAAGGAACTAACGAATGATTTCACTAAAATGAGCACTTCACTCTAGCAAACAATCAGCAATTTTCTCACGCAATTCTCCATGTATCCATCCATGCATCCGAGGGGTGCGTAGATTGTAAAAAAATAGTTAATACAATACATACAACATACAATAACAATAGGAAGAAGGCCAGAGTCATTGCATTTGTCGTTATGAGGAAATTAATTCATTTAGAATCGTCAGAATATAGGATTCACGAAAAAGGTCGACCATACAGGCAAATTTTGAGCACAAAATCCTCACTACTTCGAAGCGCACGAACTGTTAACTAACAAGGTTGAAACGTCAAACGTCGAAGGCGGTATATGCCAAATAAATTCATTTTTGGAGGCCAGTTCTGATGGCAAATACACTTTCGGTGTTGACAAACGATACCTCTTCACTTGGTGCGGATAGCACTTCTTCTGGCGAATCTCACAGCTCCGGTCGCAAAAAGTGTTGACAGTTGCAAAGAAGTCCTCGTTATTCGCTGCTCGCTCTGCATATGCCTCTCGTTGTCGTCGTAGTCTTTCTGCATGCTCTTCTGGTGTCTCGATCGCTCTGGACATTTGCGCGAGATAGTGCTTTACGCAATCTATCTCGAGCCAATCGCAATTCGCGCTGATCATTATTTATAGACTTACCTTGAGCCGTCTTGCCGGAGCGTTGCTGTCGATATTCCCTCTGCTTCTCCAGACGGCGCTTCCGTTGCGTTGCAGTCTCCTTAGCCATTTCACTTTTCTTTTCTTTATTTTTTTCGTTCACCTTTTTCTTGTTTCTTTCTTTTCTCACTTTTCCTACTTTTCTCTTTCTTAAATTTTTCACATTCTTGTAATTTCTTTCTTCTACTTTCGTTTAAGTGTTGGGAAAGTACGACACCAATCCACCAATACAACATTGAGAAAACGTATAAAAAGCTAGGACAGTAAATAGAATTGTAGGCAACTGCTCAAAATTGGTTGCTAAGTTTAACAGCTGGTTATAAACAACAGGAATAGAATAATATGACGATGTGTTTTGTTTGTCTATTCAACTGAAGTCACCCACACTGATTATCCCCCCGGTCCGGGGGGGGGGGGGTATCCTCAACAAAGTATTATAATATTGCATTGTCATCTGGTTCTGATCTATATGTAAAGTTTCAGAACTATAGATTGCCGATAAATGGTCGAAATTTGAGTTGAAAGATTTCGCGGACAAACAAGAAAGCCGGTTAAGAAAAACGTTTAAAAAAAAAAAAAATAAATCTTGGCCGTGCAATTACCTATTGGGTATTTCGGGATGTCTCCGACATCATACTGACAAGAGGTGCTTAGTCCTGTGTACGACGTGCTCGACGTATCCGGTATTTTAGAATAGTAAGCCAAAGGAGCAAATACATAAGGACACATAAGGAGCAAATCAGGGATTCGTCTCTCCAGTAGGTACTCTGTTGTGGCAGAACTTGGAGTCCGTCGCCCTCAATCTCTACTGAAACAAAACAACCAAAGAGAATGTGAAGAACTTTTTAGATATGTGCAGCTCAATGTAAGCTCCCAAAAAGAGGAACCGGCTGGATATATGCCAGAGTGGATTCTCCCAACAAGATGTAACGGTTGGATTGTTCTGAGAGACTGTGAATAAATTGCGGGAGCGTAGTAGGGCATGTCTGATGCTGTATACGGATCTTGTTTCTACGACGTTATCACCATACATCCTGTTTCAGGATCATTTCCCAATGAATGTTGGGATTATTCCATATTCATTCCCAATTGACAAGCAAACATTTTTATTTTTATTTTTTATTTATTTTTTTGTTTTTTATATTAACACTGTGCGGCTTGTGACAATTGTGTATACTGGCTTATGAGAATCTGTGATCATACCGACAGGCAAATGGCTTTCTGGAAGCAACTATCGTCTTGTTAGCCTTTAGAGCTGTAGCTTTTTGCAGTCCTGAAGGGATGTTCCCTGAAGGGTTATTCCCGTGTCCAGGAGCAGAGTAGTTCCACGTCACCGTTTTAACATTTCGAAAATTAGCAAATATATGAGATATAAGAAAAAATATTGTTTTATTTCGGTACTGGGTGGAAGGACAGTCAGACTGAAAATGAATCGTTGTTTTTTCTGACTAGTTTTCTTGTAGTCTCTCCATTTTCTTCGTTGAAGTCTCTTCTCTCTATCAGTCATTTCTCCCACGAGTTTTCGCTGCCCCTTTTCCAGTTTTTGGTGCCATTTTGCAGTCTCCTTCCGCTGCTGTTCGGCCCAGAGGTCAGGATCGCTCTTCATTTTTTCTCTTCGCTTCTTATCATACTCCTGCCGCTTCTTCCTCTTCTCCTCTTCTGTTTGCTTTGTCGTTTGTGGCGCCATATCTTCCCAGAGCAGGCCATGCAATCTAAAACAAATCACAAAATACAACAAAAATGTACCTACAAAAATGTACCTTGAATTTTTTTAAATTAATTTTTATAATAAATTTTAGTTCTATGAAATCTCATTATGTGTCATCAAAAATTTCATCTACAGAACTCCATTTCTAACTGGTCTTGACCAGTTAGAAATGGAAAGTTGAAACTGGTTTGAGAATTTTTCAAACCAAGCACCTCGGTTTCAGAAATTTCCAAACGTGCCTGAATACCAAAATTTATGGCTCAAATTTAAAATTTTCCAAACTAAAAAGAAATGTTTTGAAACCGAATTAGGAAATTCAATAATTCTTGGGTGGAAATCCAAGAAAAACCGCTCCCACCATCTTATCATTCAGTCCCTCAACTTTCTGTTCAGACCCTCACATTATAGAAAATCGTGGTAATTAAGGGCCTGAAAAACACAACAGAACACGTGTTGGGGAGGTTATGACAATAACTGCAGAATCCGTCTTTTGCACGTCATAAGATCCCAATTGAGTCTTACCAAATCAATAAAACCAATTGAAAATGTGCTTACCTGTCAAAAATCAGCGCTTGTTGAGGGCCTGAAGGGAGGAACCACAAATAACTTGATAACGATAACACTTGACGATTTGTCGTCAGTGACTGGCTGTTGATAACTGGGCGGAAGCCGGGAAAATTTGCGGGAAGCACTTGAAAAAGCCCATAAGAACATGTAGAACTCGAGGACATTTTTTTAATTGACGCTTCACATTCATGCAATCAAATTTGTTTCACATTCCCTCCAGTATAGTATAGCGGTGGGTACATATGAACAGGCCCCAAGATGTGAGGGGCGTTAAAAAAATGATGAGCACAATTTTTTGGAGGTGGAACCTGGAAAATCAGGTGAAGGGACATGTGAGGGCCTGAAAAATAGCCGATTCGTTAGCGATTTACTAATTAATAGATTGTCGTGAAAATAATATTTTTCGAGTGAAATTCAGCCTTAGGTCCTCCTTTACCCCGGGAATTTTTTTCCGTTTCTCTAACTCATACTGGGACGATTTGATAAGCTCGGGACACAAATATCCCTACTTTCGGAGAATATCCCACATCCTGTTTCAGGATCATTTCCAAATGAATGTTGGGATAATTCCATATTCATTCCCAATTGACAAGCAAACATTTTTTTTTTTTTTAATATATTAACACTGTGCGGTTTGTGACAATTTTGTATACTGGCTCATGAGAACCTGTGATCATACCGACAGGCAAATGGCTTTCTGGAAGCAACTATCGTCTTGTTAGCCTTCAGAGCTGTAGCTTTTTGCAGTCCTGAAGGGATGTTGCTGTATGCCAACGTTTTTTTTAATAACATGGAGCGGTTTGCGACTTTTAAGTTTACTCTGGCTCACAGGTACCTGTGATCACAGGCAAATGGTTTTCTGGAAACGTGTGTTGTCTTGTGAGCCTACACAGAAGTGAAATAGTGGCTCAGCAGAAATACCAATACAATGAATGAAGGTTACAATACCTTGAGGTTATCCTCATCAGAGGTATTACTGTCATGGAGGACACAAATGGTAGATAGGTTGGTTTCTGTTATTTCTAAGTTTCTTTAGCTCCTCAAACAATAATACATAATTATATGGTAACAAATTGATTTTCAAGTCTTAAGGTAGGCAGGAAACCATTTTTCTTATGGGTTGACAATTTTCTTATTGCTTCATTCTACTTAATTTCTCAATGTCTGAGCTCCTTTTACTTACTCCTTATTTATTTTTAATAAAAAAAAAAGAGTGCGAAAGGGGATGCGACAACGTTTGTAAGGACTTGGGTGAACCCTCCTCTTGCGCACAGGGCGGACCAAATTTTATTGCTGTTGATGACTTCCAGCCACCGCAGGGAAACATAGCTGCAGTTTACGAGATCATATTACTCCAAGAGTTCGGATTCGAGATTGATCAAAAATGGTTTGATCGTGGATGCTGCCAGGCCAACGAGCCACAATGTCCAGTATCTCCATGTTTGCGCTGGAGATGACGATTGAAGGAGAAATACCCCTTTCAATTGCGGAAATACTCTGCATCATCACCGCCTGCAAATTAAACATGATGAAATGAATATTGGAGGTCAGTAGCTATTATCAAGCAGATAGAGGATTATTCATAGATCGTCAAATTTGTAGGTATTTACCGGGATTGATGATTCCTACACGTGTGCAATCCACAGCTCCTATCACCCGTGGGAATCCTGCAATTCTGTGGAACTCAATATTATTTTGCATCACCTCCGCTCTTGATCTTGGAAAATAAATAAATTTACGCGACAGCGCTGCAGTTGCATGGGATACCCTAGGAAAATTCATTTAACTTGACTATTTGTTAATAGCGCCTTGTCACCAAATGTACTCAATAAATGGAGCAGAGAACTTTGAAATGGTAAGAAATCATAGTGTTAAGAAAATCATATTACAGCAGACGTCAGGTATATGACCTGTGAATGATTCTGTGGGCAGTAGACTCGCTGACCCTGCTGAAGTCGCCCAGCGTGACAGGCAAACAATATTAGAAAGGAAGTCCCTTGAATTTGTTAAATGCTTTGCACCCTGTATCAACGATTGCAGTAAAGTGAGTATTAACTTTTGTCATCTGGAAAGGAGTCCCGGAGCCACGGCGTTCACTTGCATAGTTGAGAGTGCTCACATGTTTTTCTTTGGCACCCATTGAGACCCACACATCGGCACCAATTGAGATCCACACATCGTCTGAGTCTTGTCCAGTGATGGGGCCCACAATCGCGAAGACAGAGTCCTAGTGACTCTTAAACTCCGAGGCAAGCAATTTGGCTTTTCCCATCGGCACCTTGAACAATTTTGGAGCATTACCAGTTGATGGCGCTCTGGGACAAGAAATAACAAAGCCAAAGGGGACTGAGCTGGTTGCAAGTTAGGTTTGTGTACCTGGTTTCAAGTTAGGTTTATATGTGCGAGTAGCATTTGAGGGATGTGGGCAGTCTGCTGCAAAGTGGGTATTCAACTGCCCACAATTGAAACAAAGTTTATTTGCCCGTCGACACTCAGCCCTAGTGTGTCCCTTCCTTTTGCAATACACACATTGAGGAACATGTTTTGTTCCCTTGTTCTATTACAGCTATGTATAGTTTATTATGGCTCCTTACCTCATCGTTGAACGGCATATCATCCAATAGTGACGTAGTTGTCACCGATCTGGGGTGTCTTGATCTGCCAGAAATTGTAGATGGCTGTAATACCACAATTTTGGTACGTGAACATCTTGCGAGCCAATCCTGGACGTCAAGATGTTTTTTTTTTTAAATAAGCCACTTTTGGTTTAATTCAACGTAAAAATAAAAACACTGCAAATTCTACACCAAGGTTTATTATTCTTATACACCAAAGGCACGTAGCGAACATACCCTTCCTTGTTCTTTGTTAAACGAACTTTGAATGGATGCAAGTCTCTTTAGTACCGTTTCTCTGTTGGCAAGTGGATCAATAGATCTAAATAGCTCCAAAAAGTCATCAAGGGCTCTGTTACGCTTTACCTTGTCGTGGTAATCGTTATGCGTAACTTGCCACAAACAAGGGTTGTCTCCGATAAAAATGTGTGTCCGTCGGCAGAAGATGCTTGAGGCATTCTACTCTAGGAATGGACCTTGAATACCATTGTACACACCTCCGGTGTACGAGACTACGTACAAGTAAAGAACTGCTGATTATATGGTTAATAGGTTGTGTTGCCTGAATTGCCACAGGTAGATAAGAGGTGTTGCTACAATGATTATGGTTGATAGGCCTGTTGCGCCTGTTATTTTTGTTTGCATTGTATAACACTAATTTTTTTTCATTAGCGAATTTTCAAAGAAAATGTAGCTATTTGGATCGTTCGAAAAATTTCGAGGTCACCCGATTGGGCTGAAAACTTCTCAAAACGCGTTGTTATGTCTAGAATGAGATTTTTTCTTCTCAGCAGCCATTAATGTTCATCAAAGAACTACAATACATATCTCAGCTGCAGTTTTTCTACTTTTACCCCCAAGTAGGTTCATACCTTAAGGCATAGGAATGAAATAAAAAAATTGTCTCACAACCCTGAACGTACTTATTTTAATAAGTCGGCAACTCTTTAAATTTCATTTAAAAAAAAATTAGTCTTCTCAAAAAGTACAGTATCTACTTAGGCATCGAAAAAGGATTCAAGGATGTCTCTTTTACTAGATTCTGATGTCAACCTGGAGTCTTCTTTCACAGGAACATCATCATTTTTTCCCGTGCACTCGATTTCTGGTCGTTTGCTGGTTCTAGAGCTAGGAGCGTTGCTCTCATGGAAGTGTTCTGACCAGTAGCGAATCTCGGCATCTGTGATGCCTTGAACATTTTCTTGCACACAGGAACCTTTTCACCGTTGATTCGGAGAAAATAGAAGTAGCTCAAGTTCCTGCGTGAATCTTTTATCGTGAACGCTTACTTTTCACAACGTCTATTGAACCGCAAATGTACATTCTTTTCATATCCCAGGACGTCATAACATTCCAAAAGGAGTCAAAGAACGCTTTTCGTTCTTGTTCCAGAACGGTATTGCAAAGTCTATTCTGCCACTTTGCACAAAGGGTGGAACTGCAAGTCGGTCCCATAGTCCTTCCATCTCTAGGAACATCCTGAATTGTTTTCTTTGTACATTTAGGGTTCACTCGTCGAAACCCAGTATATGCCTCCCCTCTTAATCGTTGATTCTTGGCCTTGTTCCTCTTCCATTCTCTAGGGGCAGGGACACGTCTCCTTTTCTTCAATATTCCAGGATCAGTAACGGTATCATTCGGAGAGCGGGTATCAGCAGTTTGGGAAGTGGACGCAGAGGAGACATCAAGGGGTAGTTCGAGGGAGTCTTCAGAAGAGATTTTACGGGCATCATCTTGGGAAGATGTAGAGACATCAATGGGTAGTTTGGCAAATGATGCATCATCGTTGGGCAAGTTTTCAACTGCCCCAGTCGTCAAGTTTAGGATTTCGACGGTTGGGGGCGCCAGGCGACTCTGAAATTTTAGGAGAACTCCTGTTCGGGGGCTCCAGGCCAAAGGAAGAGGTTCATCAACTGGTCACCACTGTGAGAGTTCGGCTCGGGGAGATCCTTGAGTACTCCATCATCAGTTATTGAGAACCTCATTTTTCAAGGTTTATGACCTCTCTCTGACGAATCGCTTGTGGTCTTTTGTTAACTACAGTCTTACTATTCTCCAGTCCTGCCAGCAGATGCTCTGTCGGAACACGGAAGTCATTTTCTTCAGTGTCCGAGGAAATACTCACTATCGCTGTCTGCCATGGATCTCTGAAAAGATGAAAGAAATAAAATTGAGTAGTGTTGCGAGCTCGCACCTGCGCCGGTCAAATGGGCTGCCGGCGTCGCAAGGTCAACAACCTGTGGAGGGCTAAGGGACTGTTCTCAAACATTCGCACGTCATATTGAATTGGCCCCGTTCGCTCGAGACAGCACGTCAAGTTCCCAGAACCAGGGAACGTTCTGGAAGGTACTTGACCAAGAGGCAGCAGGTATAAAATGGAGCCAGGAACGCCGCACAGTTCAGTTCAATATGGAGTCCAAATATAGACGCTTCGGGTTATAAATTGTGCCGTGTGATAAATAGTGCGACAACCACGTTACAACCGCAATTGTGCTTTGTGACTGTGTAAGTGCGCAAATGTGAACAGTGTATGTACTCAAGTGAACAATTGTTAATAAATTATTTATGAAGAATATAAATCGTTACAGTACATAGATGTGGGATGTGTGGAGGGTAAACTGCTTGCGACTTCCTCAGAAATGGAATGCCTGAATCTCAGAGGAATATTTTATGCTGTAATTTTCACTGTAATCGCAGTGGATCAGGACCTCAGGGCCATGCGCCCCCCATGGGATGTGTCCAATTGTGCTCATGGGGGTTTGTTTCATTGGAAGGAACCAGGATGCCTTGATACCCACGGGTGTATAGCTCAGCGACTATAGACATACCCTCTTCACAAGAGTTGCCAATGCATAGTCGTGAGCAGATCTCCTTATGTGCAACAGCACGGTCACCCGGAATGTTGATGATATTGGTCTGGCGCCAGAAAAGTCAACAGGGTTTGGGAATTGGAGGCTGCCCCTCCAAACAGGGATCTGGGTATCCCAAAGCCTCACCGCCTCCTGCCCATACATGGAAGTATTTTCAACCAGGACCAGCACGACTCTCCTGGGTCCCGGAACGTGCACTGAATTGGCGGCGGGCATCAATCTATAGTCAAAAGGACGCGGTCCGGTGCCGTCACTGTTTGTATAGACCCTTGGCAATATAAGTTCACCGAACCTTTCCAGTATTCAGAGGACAAGAATGAGGCGATGTAGGGTACAGCCCATTGGTGGTTCAAGGCCTCCAGGGGCCAAGGGATTTATAAGGGTGCTTTTGGTAAATGGCCAAGAAGGCAGCTACGATGCGTCTGAAAACGTTACATGGTGTATCCAAAGCGAAAAAATTCCATGAAACGTTTCAATTGCGAGAGGGGAGTCCAGTCCAGGGATGTTCTAAGGTAGATCCAAGTCCAACTGTTGGGGTAGTATCTGGAGTAGTAGCTCCACAATAAGTTGTCAAAATAATTTCGGGATCGTTAGCAAGAGAACGATACAGGATGTTCAATTCAATGTGAGCAAACATACCAAAAGTTAATGCCCAGATCTGCAATATATTAAGTATGTTGATGAAGGGAGAAGTAGTAGATCGACTTTGTTGATTATTTTGACTCCATGTTCTCACTAATGTTTTTAGAGTAGCCAAAAGCATATTAAACCGTGTATAAAATGGCGTATCTCTGACAGATCCAAAATCATCACGGCGCGCGTACATGAATGGAATGTAAAAAGCTGCATCTGCATCAATAATTGGACTCCAGGCCATATCACGACAAGGTCTAGTGTATAGTTGTCCAACAGGCGCGATAGCAGAGAGAAAGGAACGTATACATGGGGGTAAATCTAGGGTTGTAAAAATGTATGGAACTTCACCACGTAAAATATCATCACGAGTTGATGCTTTTGGAAATCTATTGCTAGGAGTATAACCATTTCGAATCATTAAACCATATTCCCGAGGATCTAGAAAACTCCAGGCACGATAAATAGTAAGAGCGTAAAGGTGAATATTCGTCCAAAATGTATTCGCTGGCGTCGACCTATTGTTGTGCGGCTTGGTCGAGCGTTAGTAGGGCAGAGTCCTATGCCGGCAAAGGGCGATCCGTCGAATCAGGTCAGTAGTACGCCCAGAAAGACGGCGAAACGTAAGCTAAATAGTCCGGAGGATGAACAAGAATCAAAAAAGAGTTTCTTCGGAAATATGGCAGACCAAGATAGATTAATTTTTTTTTTTTTTTTTTTTTTTTTTTTTTTTTTTTTTTTTTTTTTTTTTTTTTTTTTTTTTGCATTTTATTGGAAGACAAAAATATAAAATACATACAATTTTCAGGTTATGCTACTCCCCCCTATAAGCTACGCTTGTGCTGGGGGGAGGAGAGTCGTTATGACCGATATAAATGAAATAGATTAATAATAATGAATAATAAAATAATCATCTCTTGTTACATCTCTCATCTTCTTAAAAATAAATAAAAAAAAAAAAAAATGAACTTCGTCTAGAGTATTTCTCGTATTTTGTGTTAATAGGTTTACTTACAGGTGTATTACCTCAAATGTGTATATTATAGAGTGGAACAAAAATCAACGTCCTTCTAACAAATATATAAATAAATAAATAGGAACCTCCTGGACATGAGATTAGAACTTACATGTATGTGTTTGGCTTTCTAGTGCCTACCTACTCTATTCCAAACCCTTTAGTTTTTTTTTTTGAAGGATTGAAGGTTTATTATCTCCCTCAATTCCTCCGGTAGCGCGTTAAATAATATGGGGCCCCTGTAGTCATAGCATCTCTGTCCCATCGCCGTTGTTCTAAATGGTGGTCTAATTATTTTCTGTGTACTAGCTCTTGTAGGAGCCCTACTAACGAACGGCTCGAGGGTGCCTGCTAAGAGGTCTCGGCACGTTTTTATTATTGTGGCTCTATCTATTAGTTGATGGATTGTGGGCACATTGAATTCCTTAAAGATACTAGCTGTGGGGTATCCAATTTTTTTCTTTAACAAAACCTTTATAATCCTTTTTTGAAGCGCGTACAACATCTCTGAAAACTCCCTAGCACAACCCCCCCATCCCGTAACACCATACATCAACACAGATTGCACCATCGCGAAATAGAATGCTCGCTTCGCTTCGATAGGATGGAAGTTCCGGATTTCTCTGCATACGTAAATCATCTTGCGAAGTCGTGTGACTACGTTGCCGACGTGCAGATCCCACCGCAAGAGCTGATCCATTGTCACTCCCAAGTACCGAATACTTTTCCATCTATATCTCCGAGCGGCTTTCCCCCCACAACCGTTATCTCCGATGGCTTGCCAAACAGCATGCCAGCATGCAAAGGAGTACTCGTACCAATACGTCTGGGTCACCGACGGGAAAATTTTGATGAAAAAAAGATGAAAAGGCCAATACCAACCTCATCTCTGAGCAATACCTACGTTCGATTGACCAACGATCACGGTTCACGGAAATGGCATTCAACGCGGAGTTAACCGAGCTGTCTCGCAAGAAGAAGTGAGCCTCCTCACTTGAACCACGGTAAGATAAGGATTATTCAAATGGCTATGATTAAAAACATTATAAACAGCGGTGATGAAAACGGTGTTTCGGTGGTACGAGGCGAAACCTTGAGAACTGACGAGCACCCACACAGGGTGGCTGATGCACTGAATGAGCACTTTGCGACGGTCGGGAAGAACATTGCAAGATCTACGGGAAGCGTCAATGAGCCAAGGAAATATCGGGGACAATGGGAAACGACCGAATTCCTAGTTGTTTCAAGTGAGACAGTGGAAAAAACGTTGGACAGTTTTCGTGGGGGATCGTCTCCAGGCAGAGATGGTTTTAGCGCCATGTTCCTGAAAAAATGTAAAAAATACATCTTGGATCCTCTAACTTTCATTGCGAATTCGTCGTTTAAGGAAAATGTGTTCCCAGATGCTTACAAACACGCTCTTCTGGTTCCGCTTTTTAAAAAAGGAGACCCTTCAGATCCTAACAACTACCGCCCGATTTCTTTGCTTCCAGTTCTGGGGAAGGTGATAGAAAAGCTAGCTGAAGCCTATCTTGTGGAGTACCTCGAGTCTAAGGAAATTCTCAACGCCAGACAGTTTGGGTTCAGAAAGGGAAGAAGCACAGACGATGCTATTGGTCTACAAACACAAGAAATTGTCAAAGCACTCGATTCGGGAAAAAAAGTTTTAGGAATCTACATAGATCTGATGAAAGCGTTCAATACCATCTCTCACAGCAAGCTTCTCCAGTCCATTGAGGATACTAAGATTTCTACTGGCTTCGTGAAATGGTCAGCAAGCTACATGGAAAAAAAGACGCAATCTATGAAGCTGGGAACAACCATAAGCACACCGCTGGAATGTTCAATTGGTATTCCCCAGGGTACCTGTTTGGGCCCAATTCTGTTCGTCCTCTACTTGAACTGCCTCTTGGAAAAAGAAACAGGGGGGATGACCACCTGGAATGTCGTGTGCTTCCACAAGAGTTCCCAGATTACGAATTTCGTCCTTGAAAAAGAGGGCTGCTGAGCATTGCTGCACGTAAGGTCGCGTCCAACGAGACTCTGTAATGTCTTCAGAGTTCGATCTTCTTCTACAACTGTGCTGTACAATAACCCTGCCGTCCTATGACAGTAGGCTGGCTTCAGAGAGATTCCACCTCTTCCCTCCAAGATTAGTGCATAGGAAAGAAACAGTAAGATTAAGTGGTATATTTGACTGCCAATTCAGTATCAGCATGAAAATAAACTGACGGGGTTTGAGCTATAACCAGAAAAACGATGCAGGAGTCTCTCCAGTTGTTTCTAGTACTGCTGATCTGTAGGCCAAGGCAAACAGATGCAGGTATTGGTCACAGTCTTTCTGATGGTCAGAGACCACTTCTGCCAAGTATTTACCAGTTGTCCGATTCATTCGCTCAACCAGGCCAACTGCGGGTGTAATACTGTAGTCCTGGTTTTACAAATGCCCAACAACCTGCAAACTTCCTGGAATACGGAAGATTCAAAGTTTCTCCCTTGGTCAGAATGCAACTCCAAAGGCATCCCAAATTGACAGGTGAACTCTTAAACCAACACATCAGCAACAATGGCAGCTTCTTGATTTGGCAATGTATAAGCCTCCTTCCACTTGGTGAAATAGTCCATGGCCACCAAGATGTATCTGTTCCCTTTGTCGCTTTCTGGGAAAGGTTCTGCCATGTCAATGGCCACTCTTTCCATTGGGCTCCCTACATTGTACTGCCGCATCTTTGCCCTTGGTTTCACAGTTGGTCCCTGCACTTCCTGCACCAATCTTTGACAGATTGTTTGCTATTTACCCAGTAAAAACGCTCTCTAACCTTCTGTAGAGTTTTTGTGATGCCAAAATGTCCTCCTGATGTTCCATCATGAAGATGCTCTAAAACCGCTTTGTCATCTGGTGCTGCTCGAGTTCTTCGGTGGCTGCGCCGTTTTCTTGCCCATTAGTTCTCTTGCCTTCGCGATGATGTCTTCCATTTCCCGCTGCATCAGGGTGCTCAGTACAGAAGTGTCACTATCTTGACCATGCATTAGGCCGCGCGCTGGGCACCACCTGAGCTTTGTACCTTCTACCTCCATCTGGTACCCTCTTACCATGATTTTGGAATTCGGCTTCAACTCGAGGCATTGTTTCCTAATGTTTAACAATACGGCCGTGGCTCTTCTGGTGGCTGGGGTGACGTCTCGGTGAATAACAATGCTGGTTCCCATAAGTTTTTTTATGTTGCTGAAAATTCCACTGACTGTTTTGTGGTCAAATTCCGCAAGTATAGGCGCTTTCTGATCAGCTATAGCCCTTCCAAGAGTAAAGCATCTTAGAATTTGAACGCCTTGTAAGCCCAATGCTCTGGAGCACAAATTGTGAATTGCCGTCATTGGAGAACATCCCTCTGTAACGACAACACCTCGGAAGATTAGGCTATTTTTCTTAGACTCATTCAGGTTAAATTCCAGGTCTGCCCTCAGCTCGTAGTAGTTTGCTTTCAGTTCTTGATAGTCGCTTCTCACTTCATCTAGTTCTTTCTTCAGCTTCTTGTTCATTTCCGCATTTTGGCCAATCGCCGCTCTGATGACTTCGAAATCCTCTTTTGTTGCGAGCGTGCTCATCCGTTCCTCCAATTTTTTCTCCATGGTCCGTTCAATCATTTCCATCAACTCTCCGCAGGTAAGCGAGGCAAGTTGTCTCTTGACCACGAGAGAGTGAACATCTCGTCTCAGAGTGTTTTGTTGCGTTCGTGTTGTCTCAAGTCGTGTTTACTTTGCTTTTGTATTGTAATCCGTTATCGGAATGAGCTGCAATCGCTGCGACGGGGACTTGTCGCCTAAGAGGTCCCTGAAGTGTAAACAGTGCGAGGGAACCTATCATCCAACCTGCACGAGGGTCAAAACCATCGAAAACTTCAAAAAACTTGGGCAAAAGAAGCTGTCATGGACGTGCGATGACTGTAAAGAGACCGGTGTAAAAAAAAAAATAAACCGTCATTGGCATTCCAGAAAATCCCAGTTTCCGACTCTGAGGAAGAGGAGGATAGTGATCAGCAGGAAAGTAGCTCATACCGGGATGCGAGTGCTCCGTCGTTTGAGACCACAGTTCTAAAACGACTGAATTCCATCTCCGTAAAAATGAAGTCGTGCTTCTTCCCTTTCTGAACCCAAACTGTCTGGCGTTAAGAATTTCCTTAGACTCGAGGTACTCCACAAGATAAGCTTTAGCTAGCTTTTCTATCACCTTCCCCAGAACTGGAAGCAAAGAAATCGGGCGGTAGTTGTTAGGATCTGAAGGGTCTCCTTTTTTAAAAAGCGGAACCAGAAGAGCGTGTTTGTAAGCGTCTGGGAACACATTTTCCTTAAACGACGAATTCGCAATGAACGTTAGAGGATCCAAGATGTATTTTTTACATTTTTTCAGAAACTTGGCGCTAAAACCATCTCTGCCTGGAGACGATCCCCCACGAAAACTGTCCAACGTTTTTTCCACTGTCTCACTAGAAACAACTAGGAATTCGGTCGTTTCCCATTGTCCCCGATATTTCCTTGGCTCATTGACGCTTCCCGTAGATCTTGCAATGTTCTTCCCGACCGTCGCAAAGTGCTCATTCAGTGCATCAGCCACCCTGTGTGGGTGCTCTTCAGTTCTCAAGGTTTCGCCTCGTACCACCGAAACACCGTTTTCATCACCGCTGTTTATAATGTTTTTAATCATAGCCATTTGAATAATCCTTATCTTACCGTGGTTCAAGTGAGGAGGCTCACTTCTTCTTGCGAGACAGCTCGGTTAACTCCGCGTTGAATGCCATTTCCGTGAACCGTGATCGTTTGGGAGTACTCAGTGGGCAGAGCTGCGTGCGGTTTCCTGCGTTTGAGATAAAAAAGATTAGATTTTTGAACGCAGAAACTTGCGTACAACAGCCTTACAACATTGAAAACGAAGAGGAAGGTCAGTTGAGGAAGGAGAAGAAGGCTGGTGAATAGTGATAGGGGCGTTTTTTATCAAAAGATTTTCAGTTCCAATTCACGTCGTCATGGAATAAACACTTTTTCAAACCTCATCACAAGGCCAGCTTCTCCGGGAGTACCGTGCGTTGACAGGTGAACCTCACATGATTTGATTGCAGGGATTTCCAAGCAACAGACCTCATTTAGTGGGCCAGGGTTTGAGAAGATGTGAGCGAGCCGTGTTTCAGCACAACTACTCCATGATCCTGTAGGTGGCAGGGAGGGGATTGGCCAATAGAGGATGACTTCAATTACTGTCACCTGTACACATGTCACAAATCATCAAATCCAACCAAATAAAACCGCAGCAATGGGGATAACTACTTAAAACGTTGTATGCTTCCACACAAAGTTCCAAGAGGTCTCCCATCCAAGTATTAGTTACAACTCAAAGAATGTAGGAGCTTTGAAATATCATTGATGGTGTCTAGATCATTGCCAAAGTTAGCTAGCAGTCAACGATAAACAAAAGTAGAGGGCTCTCTATGCAAGAGCATCTTATCCCTGCCATACCCTATTGAAACCACCAATGCCAGGCAAAATGACAATCTGAGTCTAAGTATCTGAGAGCTAAGTATTTTGCACTAGCAGCTTTGAATACATCCGAGATTTGCGTCAGACCTTCACCTGCAAAGTAATGTCGTATTATGATAATGAGACAGTATTCGTAAAACGCACAATTTGCGATTAAAAAACGCGATACAAAATGCGGTAGGGAGACATACTACGCAGTATTTACGCGAGCTAGAAGACCAGGCTATCCCAGATGGGCTTATATACATCTCATACATCCTCGTTGCTTGTGCTATATACTGCATACCATGATGAAAAGAAAGAGCACATACTCGAAGTCATGGATGCAGCAGGTTATCAAACCGTACCAAGACAAACGCATGTTTCATCTCCAGCACCCACTGGCGTACCACTAAATGATGAAATGGAAGTATCTCTTGATGGCACCCGAAAATAGTTCGATTCTAATTTGAAACGCCGCAATACCGACAAAAAACAAGTAACTGGAACATATCCAGTGTCACTAATAGGGCGGGGAGGAACACATTACAAAAAGAAGTTTGAGACTGCATTCAATATTGTGCCACAACAATCAGATAGCGCTAGGTGACTATATAACCTAATTTAACCAAAGATTTCAAGATCCTTCGCAGACTGATACTATTATGAAACTGCATTAAAATCGGCCAAGTCAATCCTTATTTCCCAGTCAATTATAAATGCCAAATGGTTCGCCTACCTAACACTTTTATCCTCTCAAGATTAAAAATCCCTATTTCCTATTGGACTAATCGGCATAATAAATTTCCCATGAGAGAAAACGACCCAGTCGTTCTCCACGCGGTACTAGTGATCTCTGAGAAATCTACTGTAATAAAAAAGGAAATGAGTGCATGGTGGTTGTTTCACCTGTGCAGCAACCAATGCGCCTTATTATATTCCAAAATTGAGTCCTGTATTTTTGTTTGATGCCTAAAGACTACTGTCGTGTAATCTTTTTGGTTTCCATTTTACAGCTATATTGTCCAGGACCCGTCAGTGCATGACATTCAAAAGGTACGCAATTGACAAATATTCAAAGAAATGCCCGTGGGAATCCATCCTCGTGAAGTTTACGAGTGCAGCTTTGACATTGTATCATCATCCTGAGATGAGCATTAAATTTAGTTAACATAAAAAATGTAATCAAAGAAACGCCGTTTTCAATAGAATAGGTGTGGATACCCAATTCCAGCTTTTAGTTTATTATACCTTAAAAAAAATCAACGTTTTCTTGCTGGGTTTTCCCTTAAGTTTGGCAGTTACAAAGAGTCCTGAACTCCATAGTTTGTCACAACAGTGTGTCGATGGAGTAGCACCAGCTGACAGGCGATGGAGTAGATGGACTGTCGTCAGTTATCTCGTGGTTTTCTCTGGAACTTCATACCCCAAAAAGGTATCTGGTAGGGGTGGATGCATAAAGTGGACATGGTCCACTCCTGAAAAGAAATGCGTAAGAGGTCCTTTGGGCGTATCTGGTTGATGGAATATCAAATATATTCCATGTGACATGCGAACTAAATATGTTCTCCCTAGACCGTCAGTGGTTATGAAGGTTTATCAGCCCTGTTTCTTCCTGCTCCAAATCACTCTTTCTTCCATTTGTGTTGTAACAGTGAGTACAAAATATATTGGTCGAATTGCGATCCGCGAGTGTTAACTATTTCCATTTCTCACCAAGAAAATTCTACGCCATGCACACTGGAAGTGCGAATTCTGAACTTGAGTGATTCAACTTGAAAAGTGCTCTTCGCGAGAAGAGAGCAAATTCCGCCAGCTGGAAGTTGGCTATGAGGAGCGTATGGTCATTTGGGACCTATGGGACGTTGTGGACCTGTGGCGACAATGGTGCACACAAAATCTTCACTCGTAAGTGATGGCGACAGTAGTGCCACCAGTCTCTCTATTGTAACGTGATGCCGTTGATAAGAAGAAATATGATATGATGATTACTACGTTTACGCTCTTGATATATAAAATATAAAATATATATATAATCTGAAGAAATCTGTTTTGTCGTTTTTAGGATCGAACCATCATGTGGACCAAGCATTGATCAAGACTATGTGATGATTATTTGGGACCAATCCCACTGAAGAAACAACGACTTGAGGATCTGCTGACTATCCTCCCAGGATGAGGTAAGAATTTCATGGTTTTCCTAATTTGGATGGCCCATCTGCCCATGCTTCTCCTGGTGGGGCTATTCAGTTGGGACCCCCCTGCAATGGATTCAGCGTTCAATATAGTGATTACTGATAGATCATAGGCATCATGTTTTCATGGCAGTTCCTTCATCATGTTTACACCCAGTCTTGAATTAAGGTACCTATACTGCATATAGCAAGGGGTGTGGATTATTATCACAGAAATCTGTTTTGTCGTTTTTAGGATCAAACCATCATGTGGACCAAGCATAGATCAAGACAATGCTGATGATATTGGGACCAATCCCAATCCGGACGCTGGTTAGAATTTTCAGGGTCAGTCTGGCCCTTGGACATATTCCAGAAGGGATGAAGGGGGGGGGGGGTCATTATTCCCAAACCGGGGAAATTCAACCACCTGAAGGCGGGGACTTGAGCCATTAGCCTCACCTCCTTCTGGTCAAAACCTCGAAAAACTGATCTGCAGATATGTTGTGAAGGGGGGGGGGGGGTCCTTGTTAGAAAATCCCCTGCACAGGCAGCAGATGGCTTACCAGCCGGGCAAGTCATGCGACACAGCACTTCATCACCTGACTGGTAAGATTGAAAGAGCCTAGGACTGTAGAGACAAAGCTCTAGGTGTGTTTATGGACATAGAGGGTGCGTTTAATTACACGGATTCGAGTCTGTAATGGTTGCTGCCAGGGATCATGGGATTGATGATAAAGTTATTTGATGGACAAAGACCATGCTTGGCAGTAGACGAGTCACTGCTTCCCTCGCAGGGGAGCAGATTGTGGTACAAACAACTAGGGGGTGTCCGCAGAGGGGGGGGGGGTATTATTCCCCTCCTGTGGAACATGATTGCGGATGGTCTCTTGAGACGAATGGAGGACAATGGATATTGGTGCAGGCGTACGCAGACGACTTTGTTCATGTAGTGTCATGCAGGTTTCAGGATACCATCAGAGACCTTATGCAAGCGGTCATGGGGGTGGTAGAAGGGTGGTGCAGAGAGGTGGGACTCAGTGTGAACCCCTCAAAGACCACCTAATACCCTTCACCAGGAGGAGAAATTCCAGACAATTTCTGGAAAGTCACACTCTTTGGGAAGGAACTGGAGACAGCGAGGGTGGTCAAGTACTTGGGGGTAACGCTGCACTCCAAGCTGACCTGGAACATCCACCATAGGAAGACATGCGAGAAAGCAAAGAAGACGTTTGTACTTGTGCGAAGGGCATGAGGGAAAACGTGGGGGCTGACCCCAAAACAGTTTCCTGGTTATACACAACAATAGTACGCCCTGGGATCACACATGGCGCTGTTGTCTGGTGGAATAAAACGGAGCAGGTGACTGCAACCAAGGCCCTGGAAACCATCCAAAGGATGGCCTGTTTGGCTATTACTGGGGCTTTGGGACAGCACCTACAGCTGGGATGGAGGCACTTCTTGATCTCCCCCCACTGGACATCTGGGTGACCTTGGTGGCAATTGGGACGGCATACCGCCTACGATGTTACCGATACTGGTGCCCCTCTAAGGGGAAGGGGCACGCAACGGTTTTAGACATGGTGGGAGTGCCCTTTAGTGCACATGCCCTCTGACTTTATCAAGAGGAAACCTCTAACCGGAAGGAGATTCAACGTGGTCATCCCAGGGAGAGGAGCTTGGACCAGGAACCCCCAGGGGTAGTGCCGGAGATCTGGTTTGGTACACAGATTGGGAACGGATCCGGCCTGGGGGTGTATGGCTCGGTGCCAGAATGGGAGCTCTTGCTTTCCCTTGGTAGCTGGGTCACAGTATACCAGGCTGAGCTGCTCGCAGTAGAGAAATATGCTGAGGAGAACATGAGGAGGGCCTACCAAGGTAGGCGGATCCACAACTTCTCTGACAGCCAAGCAGCACTCAAGGCCTTCATGGGATTGAGCTCTGACTCGAGGCTGGTGCTTGAGTGCTGGGAAGCCCTCCAACTACTGAGTGGAACAAACAAGGTTGTCCTCACATGGGTCCCAGGACTCAGGGGTTGAGGGGTTGATGACCGAGCTGACGCTCTGGCTAGGCGTGGGTTGGGGACTGCTTTTACGGGCCCTGAACATGCCTAGGAATCTCCCGCACCCTACTATTGGGGTGGGTGCCAAACTGGATTCGCTGCAGAAGAACACGGTCATATCATGATGACTAGTCCTAACAAAGGGCCACGAGATGCCTTAACCTTAACAGAGCTTCCCTGAGACTCACATTGGCTTATCTACAGGACACGGGGACTTCAGGAGGCATCTCTGCGGGATTGGGGTGCGCAATGGTACCCCTGACTGCAGATTCTGTGGCAATGACGAGGAGAAAGCGTCTCACAGCGTCTTCAATTGTCCTGCCCTGGAACAGAGGCGTTCAGAACCTTTGGGACTTTGGACCAAGGAACATCCTCAACCAGGAGAACCTGGTCGGAGCTCTGCGGACCTAGTCGGGAACACGGACCTTCGGCCAGATGAGCTCCAGGGGTTAGCACAATGGGCCACTAGGTCTAAGTGCAGGGGTGGGCTCGGCGGTGGACGCCCCCTTTCCCCCTGTGTAACTAATCTATCTAACTGGGTGCAGATAATTTGAACAGAGAAAGTAAAAAAAGTTTAAATCCGTTGAGTTGCTCAAGAAATGTAAAATGTATGGCAAAACCTCATTTTAAATAGTAGTAATTTAATTAAAACACAAAACTGTGCATCTCTAGTTCGATTTTGTACAATACGTATGCTGTCACCTATACCAAAATCATCTATGCTCAGTTCATGAAGTATTTTCTTTCTTCAATTCACATTTGAGTGTCTTGTTTGCAGATTATTTCTCGGGCGGAGACGTCGTTTACAAGCGTTGGCCTGACAAATTGACCGGCACCGTTGCTACAATTCCAGGCAACTCTGTCCAACAATTTCTTTTTATTGGCACTCCGGATGACCATCAAAACTGTACTGACTCCGGAAATGAAGCTCTACAGTGAGGAATTGGAGATAGAGAGTTACACGCCACGGGTCAACACATTTGTTCTGGTCAAACTTGGCGCAGGTATAGACATTTCAAGAGTGAATAAAAAATGTGTTGGATTGTTTTGTTGAGGCGATAACAGTGATGGTTGAGGTGAATCTCAACCCAATATCGCTCACTCATGGTTTATCCACTCTTGAGTAACTTCAAAGACCCCAATTATTTCCCCCGCTTGGTGTATACCTATGAATATGAACCTTTGCGAGATTTTCACATTTCCCTATTGATCAGTCGTTTCACAGGCGTTTCAGAACCTTCGGGACTTTGGACCAAGGGGACTTCCTCAACCAGGGAGAACCTGGACGGAGCTCTTCTGGACCTAGTCGGGAGCTTTGGCCAAGATGAGCTCCAGGGGTTAGCACAATGGGCCACTAGGTCCAAGTGCAGGGGGCAGGCACGGTGATGGACGTCCCCTCTACCCATGTGTAACTAATCTAAACTAATCTACAGTTGCCATTGGAGGTCGCACTACGACTGGTACCAGTTTTTGGAAAGAAACTGGAGAGAAATTACAGCTTGACCCGCACCTTCTTCAACCCAGATTTTATTAACACAGGAGGCAAGAATGTGGCTCCGTCAGAAGCTACATGGACTTGCCTTGATACAGGCTGAGTCACTCACCAACGGACGAAGAAAGAGGAAGGACCTCTATTGTCCTTCCAAACTCTTCCCCCGCTTTCTCCCATAGCTTTGGCTCCACCCCCCTCTGGCCCATCTTCCTCCCCATCGCTTTTTTACAAGTTTAATTGCCTCCTTCTTTGACCCCTTTCCTTTGTTCTTGTTCCCCGAGCCTATGCTAAACCTTTCGTTTTCTTCCCTCATATGTCCTTCAGGTTCGGCCACGTGGTAACCCCTCACCTACTTGCCTAATCTCAACGCAACACACATCCCTTCTTGCCATTCCCCCCCCCCCTGCTCCACCTTCCCCCCCCTTCTTACTTCTCCGTCCTGCTCTTTTCCTCTGTAATTCGCATCACACGCTTTCTATACGGTCTGGTGTTTCCTTCCTTCCACTACCATTTCCCTTCCCAATGTTCCTGGATGACCCCTACAACTCAATTGCCCCCTCCGTCTATTACATTTCAGCCCTGTTTATTCGGACTTCCCGGGTGGTAAGGTAAAACGTGGAGAACGGGTGCAACCCCTTTCTACTTGTCATTTTCTTAATTCTGCTCCTTACTTTCCCTTTCTTCACATCCTTTCTAGTTCCATCTTACTCTATATTACCTCCCGTATTATCGTTTGCTGTTCTCGCTTCCCTAAGTTCCTCATCTTTCCCCGCCCTCCCCCCGTACCAGATCTCCTACCTCCTAGATCCCCCTTCTTCCCCCCTCCCTCTCAGGGCAACCCCCTGCTACTTCCGCTCCAAATCCGACTGCCTCCGTCTTCTTCCTAGCTTGGTTATTTTCTTGTAGTATTCTTACCTTCTCCTCATTGTGTTTTCTTTTTGGTTTTTTGACTAGCCTCTTAATTCCGCTTCAGGTCTTTTAAATCCCTCTCTTTAAGTCCCCTTTCATAGTCTTGCATCTTTTCATCTTATTACTATCCCCCTCCATCCGCCCCTATGCTGGTTGACCTTTCGACGAACCGTCTTTCTATCATGCTGCGCTCACACTTTCTACCCCCCCTGACCCTTAGCTTCCGGAAGTCAGTTTAACGGCCCACTACCTACTGGTCTCCTTCATACTGAGGTCCGTTTATTTTTTTTTGCCCTTATCTGGTTTTCCCGTTTTTTTGTGGTCTTGTATCTGTTATAAGGGCGGTGAGACTGACAATAGGGGGGGGCATCGTCGGAGTTCCGTTTCTGTTCTGCGTAATGGCCACTGCTGTCACTTCGACGTTTACGAATAAGTCTTGTTGTGCTCGATAAGAGCGAGCCGTACGGGGCGCGCTTGGGGTATCGGCTGCGCCTTTCGCCCGTTGTTTCGGGCACAGCTTGAGGGCAAGATTACACATCTTACCCTTGTGCATCATTTCCCACTCAAACTACTGTATTGGTCCTACTGCGCAGCATGACGGGGTTCCCCGTCGATCGGGTGTATGGGGGGGTTCATATTGCGTTCTGGAGCTCGCGTCTTCTTTGGGTGGGGGTTTCCTTCACCCCTACGTGTTCTTTCGGGGTCATACTCCACAACTCCCCCACCTTGTTTGGCATCGCGCGCCAGCTTAAGTCGTCACTCGCGTAAATGCTTGTAAGTCACCGGCGGCCCCGCGCTAGCGATTGGCACCCGCGGACCGCCCGCTTCATCCTCTTTCTCCGGTCAACAAGGAACCACGCTCACCACCCCCCCATGTTTCCCCCATTTACCCCCGTTCCGCTTCCATTCCCCCACACGCCCCTCCCCGCACCCCGCGTATCTACAGTTTTCTTCTCACTCAACCCTTTATCCTCCCTATCTCCCCCCTTCCTCCTCTCTGGTCCCTCTTTCCCCCGTTCCTTTTTACGGGTGCTTGTCCCCCCCCCCGTATATATTTCCCTCCTCTTACCCGCTCTACCTCTCCCCTCTACCCCCTCCCTACCCCTCTTCTTTTCTCTCCCCTCCTCTCCTTTCACCTAGGTCTAGCCACCCGCTATCCTCACCCATCCTCTTTTTCTCACCCTCTCCCAATCTTTTTTTCCCTTGCACATATCCTTTTCCATTACTTATCACCTACCGTCCCGTCCTCCCGTCCGTGCCCCCTTTCTAGTCTCTCCGGTTCTTCCCGCTCCCAATCAAACGCCCTCGCCCTCCATCTCCCATGAATTACCGCCCACCCCCCTACCCCTCCCGCCCCCTCCCCTTTTTCCCCCCATCTACTTCCTCCCCCTTTCCCTATCTCCCCCTTAAATATTCCCTTCCCCTCCTCCCCCATCACCCTGCTCTACAACTTTCTCACCTTCCCTTCCCCTCCTCTTTCGGCCTCGTTCCCCCTCACACCTCTCCCTCCTTAAATTCTCCCCCCCCAATTTCCCTTCTTCCCCCTTCCTCCTCCCCCCCCCTCATCACCCCCCCATCCCTTTTGCCCCCCTTTTTACCCCCACCGCTCACCTCTATCGTTTTCTTCATCCCCGCTCCACCCTCCCCTTCCTTTCTCCTTATTTTTCTACTCTGTCCCTATGTCTGTCCCTCCCTTCCCAAGTGTTCTTTATCCGCGTGCCCTGCATCCATGCCGGGGCGATCTTAGTCCTGACACCTCTTATCTTGTCTTTCTCTGGATTCGCTTATCCTTTACCCCAACCACTTTCTCTCTTTATTTCTTTCTTGATGGTGTACCTCATGGCCTATGTATGGGGGGTCTTCTTTTTTATTCCCGTTGGTCGCCCTCCGCTTACGCGGTGCGTGCCGGACCCTTTAACCGTTTTCCAGCTCAAGTTGCTCGGGTAAGCTGCTCCTGTTATCCTTCCTGATGTCGCCATCGTTTTGGCTGCTTTCTGGGGAGTCCACGCGCTTCCAGCTTGGACTGGGCTCGACTCTCCCCCCTGATCGCCCCATTTGGCGATGGTTGTGGCGCCCTCCCACACCGCGGCACCTCGGCCGTGCGGTCCTAGGGTTAGTCTTGGAGGTGCTAGATTTGATCCCGGACTTCTATTGTATTAGGGGGTGCGACAATGGGCTTATTACGTATACCCTGCCTTGCGGTGCTGCCTGTCGGTTTTCGCGTTTTGGAAAGCAACCTTCCCTGCTGAAATTACTTCAGGGCCTGGTAATGTATTCCCTCAGGCACCTGCATATCCATTCAACCGAGTTACGAGTTACTCTGCCTAGAGTAACTCACTCTTCCTATTCGTAAACAACATACTTTCTTCGAGAGTGGCCTATTTCAGCCCACTTTTGGTTGGTTATTCTTGAATAATCAAATATGTTTTCATGATAATGGTCAACCTCTCCGATTTGGCTCAAAATTTTTTTCTGGACGTTTCATGATGTCCTGATCAAAAAGGTCAATGTCCGTCCGCCGTCCGCCGTACGCCGTACGCCGTACGCCGTCCATTGTCCATGCCGTTTTTGGTAGTAAAAAATGTTCTAAAAATCTGAAATTTGGGTCAGGGGTCTGTTCCCAGCCGAGAGGGTCCTCGAAACTTTTCAGCCCGATCGGACCAAATTTGGAGGGGGTAGGGGTTTTTTGAAAAATGGATTTTCGAGATTTTGGGTGATTTAGGCGAGTGGGGTGTCATTTCCACTAAGTTTTGGACGCTGAATCCAATTAAATGGGTCCCAGAACAATTGGCACCCCACTGGAAGAAGTAATGGGTCAAATTGGGTATTTATTACCCAATTTGATTATGTGTTTTCGGGATTTCTGCTACCTAGGCGTGTGGGGTATCATTTTCCACTAAAATTTGGACGCTGAATTCAAAGATGTGTGTCCCAGAACGATTGGCACCCACCGGAAGAAGTTATGGGTCAAAATGGGTATGTATCCACCCATTTGGTATGTGTCAGGATTTCTGGTACCTGGGCGTGTGGGGTATCATTCCACAATTTGGACCCTGAATCGATTGGGAATGGGTCTGAGACCCGCCACACCCAATGTTTCCCCCATTCGAGGAATAACCAACCCGTGTGTAAGAATTTGCAGATTTTTTATTTTGTGTCCAGCTCCTGTAGAGTGGGTGCGCAAATTGACAGCACCGGATATCATCCGCCAAAAACTTCCACACTACATTTTATCATATATCCCAAATCACATAATACCAGTACACAACATCATGGGAGAAC
>CM034003.1:23417590-23484237 GCA_019603395.1 Cyrtorhinus lividipennis | reverse complement strand
AAAACAGTCACACGTGGCTCTATCAACGTGTGAGGCTGAGTATGTGGCTATGTCCAGCGTATGTAGCTAGACTTAGTGAGCATTAGAAACAGGTTTATGTTTTTAGAATGATGTGTGATCAAACCTGCAATTTCAATGGCTAGGATGGACTCCAAGGCACTTAATTACATAGTAAAACCAAGTTATCACTTTGTGAAGAATTTCAGATGGGAAATGTGGACATCCAGTGGGTCAAATCAGGCGATCTGTTGGCTGAAGTTTTGACAAAACCCCTCTACAAGAAAAAAGTATTGAGTATTTCAGAAACATGCTGTTGACTCTGTGCTAACTCAGCCTTATTGCTTTCAGGAATGTGGCAATGAATGTCCCCCCATCAAGCGAATGTTGAGGAACACGCTGGCCTTTAACTAAAAGCTTGTACATGTGGATTGGGATTCGTGAACATAGTACTGGAAGCTGAACTGGAAAAGACAGAAAAAAATATTTGGATGACAACTCGGGTAATCCAAGTAAGAACATACTACGCTCTGGAGAATCTGGTGAGTTCCATATTGGGATATATGATACGGATCAGCCGTATAACTCTTTAAGGGTTGAACCTTGGTGGTTCCCTGTGAGCTTTTCTGCTATTGTGGTAGCAACAGTGAGCTTCCCACTCGTGGTGGAGGGAGCATTGAATATTTGACCACTCGGGACAGCTCAAATTGCTCCCTGCACCAACTACCTACCTAGCGGGAGAAGAATCAACTACTACCAGTCATATCCTTACTTCGTTGAGATATGATCTACCTGACTTGATAGAAGAGAAACCTCAAGAAAACATAGAAGAAATATTACTCTCACATAAACAACAAGCAATACTATTTTATAATGTCATATCAAGTCATATCAAAATAATGAAGTTCACCTCGCAGTTGGCAACACTGCGAGGCCTTCTTGATTTATCTCTTCTGATGCTTGGCGTGGCGTCTTTCTGGCTATGGCGGTCCTAGATCATGTTGAGAGTGAAGAATATAAGTCGTTCAAGTGACTGAGTGTTGTTCAATTATCAAATCCAGTACAATTCATATTCATAGATCAATAGGTAAACAAGAAGTGGTTCATGTCATGTGTATGAAATTCAGCGAAGAAACACCGATAATTTGGCGGTGACAGCATACGTATTGTACAAAATCGAACTAGAGATGGCACAGTTTTGTGTTTTAATTAAATTACTACTTTAAAATGAGGTTTTGCCATACATTTTACATTTCTTGAGCAACTCAACGGATTTAAACATTTTTTACTTTCTTCTGTTCAAATTATCTGCACCCCAGTTAGATAGATTAGTTACACAGGGGGAAAGGGGGCGTCCACCGCCGTGCCCATCCCCTGCACTTAGACCTAGTGGCCCATTGTGCTAACCCCTGGAGCTCATCTTGGCCGAAGGTCCGTGTTCCCGACTAGGTCCAGCAGAGCTCCGACCACTTTCTCCTGGTTGAGGAAGTTCCCTTGGTCCAAAGTCCCAAAGGTTCTGAACGCCTCTGTTCCAGGGGCAGGACAATTGAAGACGCTGTGAGACGCTGTCTCCTCGTCTTTGCCACAGAATCTGCAGTCAGGGGTACCATTGCGCACCCCAATCCCGCAGAGATGCCTCCTGAAGTCCCCGTGTCCTGTAGATAAGCCAATGGTGAGTCTCAGGGAAGCTCTGTTAAGGTTAAGGCATCTCGTGGCCCTACCTTTGTTAGGACTAGTCATCATGATATGACCGTGTTCTTGCTGCAGCGAATCCAGTTTGGCACCCACCCCAATAGTAGGGTGCGGGAGATTCCTAGGCATGGTTCAGGGCCCGTAAAAACAGTCCCCAACCCACGCCAAGCCAGAGCGTCAGCTCGGTCATCTACCCCTCAACCCCTGAGTGGCCTGGGACCCATGTGAGGACAACCTTGTTTGTTCCACTCAGTAGTTGGAGGGCTTCCCAGCACTCAAGCACCAGCCTCGAGTCAGAGCTCAATCCCATGAAGGCCTTGAGTGCTGCTTGGCTGTCAGAGAAGTTGTGGATCCGCCTACCTTGGTAGGCCCTCCTCATGTTCTCCTCAGCATATTTCTCTACTGCGAGCAGCTCAGCCTGGTATACTGTGACCCAGCTACCAAGGGAAAGCAAGAGCTCCCATTCTGGCACCGAGCCATACACCCCCAGGCCGGATCCGTTCCCCATCTTGGACCCATCTGTGTACCAAACCAGATCTCCCGGCACTACCCCTGGGGGTTCCTGGGTCCAAGCTCCTCTCCCTGGGATGACCACGTTGAATCTCCTTCCGGTTAGAGGTTTCCTCATGATAAAGTCAGAGGGCATGTGCACTAAAGGGCACTCCCTCACCATGTCTAAAACCGTTGCGTGCCCCTTCCCCTTAGAGGGGCACCAGTATCGGTAACATCGTAGGCGGTATGCCGTCCCAATTGCCACCAAGGTCACCCAGATGTCCAGTGGGGGGAGATCAAGAAGTGCCTCCATCCCAGCTGTAGGTGCTGTCCCGAAAGCCCCAGTAATAGCCAAACAGGCCATCCTTTGGATGGTTTCCAGGGCCTTGGTTGCAGTCACCTGCTCCGTTTTATTCCACCAGACAACAGCGCCATGTGTGATCCCAGGGCGTACTATTGTTGTGTATAACCAGGAAACTGTTTTGGGGGTCAGCCCCCACGTTTTCCCTCATGCCCTTCGCACAAGTACAAACGTCTTCTTTGCTTTCTCGCATGTCTTCCTATGGTGGGTGTTCCAGGTCAGCTTGGAGTGCAGCGTTACCCCCAAGTACTTGACCACCCTCGCTGTCTCCAGTTCCTTCCCAAAGAGTGTGACTTTCCAGAAATTGTCTGGAATTCTCCTCCTGGTGAAGGGTATAAGGGTGGTCTTTGAGGGGTTCACACTGAGTCCCACCTCTCTGCACCACCCTTCTACCACCCCCATGACCGCTTGCATAAGGTCTCTGATGGTATCCTGAAACCTGCATGACACTACATGAACAAAGTCGTCTGCGTACGCCTGGTACCAATATCCATTGTCCTCCATTCGTCTCAAGAGACCATCCGCAACCATGTTCCACAAGAGGGGGAATAGTACCCCCCCCCCTCTGCGGACACCCCCTAGTTGTTTGTACCACAATCTGCTCCCCTGCGAGGGAAGCAGTGACTCGTCTACTGCCAAGCATGGTCTTTGTCCATCAAATAACTTTATCATCAATCCCATGATCCCTGGCAGCAACCATTACAGACTCGAATCCTGTGTAATTAAACGCACCCTCTATGTCCATAAACACACCTAGAGCTTTGTCTCTACAGTCCTAGGCTCTTTCAATCTTACCAGTCAGGTGATGAAGTGCTGTGTCGCATGACTTGCCCGGCTGGTAAGCCATCTGCTGCCTGTGCAGGGGGTTTTCTAACAAGGAACCCCCCCCCCCCCTCACAACATATCTGCAGATCAGTTTTTCGAGGGTTTTGACCAGGAAGGAGGTGAGGCTAATGGGTCTCAAGTCCCCAGCCTTCAGGTGGTTGAATTTCCCCGGTTTGGGAATAATGACCCCCCCCCCCCCCCTTCCTCCCTTCTGGAATATGTCCAAGGGCCAGACTGACCCTGAAAATTCTAACCAGCGTCCGGATTGGGATTGGTCCCAAATAATCATCAGCATTGTCTTGATCTATGCTTGGTCCACATGATGGTTTGATCCTAAAAACGACAAAACAGATTTCTGTGATAATAATGCCACACACCCTTGCTATATGCAGTATAGGTACCTTGAATTCAAGACTGGGTGTAAACATGATAAAGGAACTGCCATGAAAACATGATGTCCTATGGATCTATCAGTGATCACTACATATTGAACGCTGAATCCATTGCAAGGGGGGGTCCCAGACTGAATAGCCCCACCAGGAGAGAGCATGGGCAGATGGGCTCATCCAAATTAGGAAAACCATGAAATTCTCACCTCATCCTGGGAGGATAGTCAGCAGGATCCTCAAGCCGTTGTTTCTTCAGTGGGATTGGTCCCAAATAATCATCAGCATAGTCTTGATCAATGCTTGGTCCACATGATGGTTCGATCCTAAAAACGACAAAACAGATTTCTTCAGATTATATATATATTTTATATATCAAGAGCGTAAACCTAGTAATCATCATATATTTCTTATCTTATCAACGGCATCACAGTTACGAGATAGAGAGACTGGTGGCACTACTGTCGCCATCACACTTACGAGATGAAGATTTTTGTGGCACCAGTGTCGCCACAGGTTCCACAACGTCCCATAGGTCCCAAATGACCAATACGCTCCTCATAGCCAACTTCCAGCTGGCGGAATTTGCTCTCTTGCTCGCGAAGAGCACTTTTCAAGTTGAATCACTCAAGTTCAGAATTCGCACTTCCAGTGTGCATGGCGTAGAATTTTCTTGGTGAGTTAACAACTCGCGGATCGCAATTCGACCAATATATTTTGTACTCACTGTTACAACACAAATGGAAGAAAGAGTGATTTGGGACAGGAAGAAACAGGGCTGATAAACCTTCATAACCACTGACGGTCTAGGGAGAACAATATTTAGTTCGCATATCACATGGAATATATTTGATATTCCATCAACCAGATATCGTCCAAAAGGACCTCTTACGCATTTCTTTTCAGGAGTGGACCATGTCCACTTTATGCATCCACCCCTACCAGACACCTTTTTGGGGGTATGAAGTTCCAGAGAAAACCACGAGATAACTGACGACAGTCCATCTACTCCATCGACTGTCAGCTGGTGCTACTCCATCGACACACTGTTGTGACAAACTATGAAGTTCAGGACTCTTTGTAACTGCCAAACTTAAGGGAAAACCCAGCAAGAAAACAAGTTGATTTTTTTTAAGGTATAATAAACTAAAAAGGCTGGAATTGGGTATCCACACCTAGTCTATTGAAAACGGCGTTTCTTTGATTACATTTTTTATGTTAACTAAATTTAATGCTCACCTCAGGATGATGATACAATGTCAAAGCTGCACTCGTAAACTTCACGAGGATGGATTCCCACGGGCATTTCTTTGAATAATTTGTCAATTGCGTACCTTTTGAATGTCATGACTGACGGGTCCTGGACAATATAGCTGTAAAATGGAAACCAAAAAGATTACACGACAGTAGTCTTTAGGCATCAAACAAAAATACAGGACTCAATTTTGGAATATAATAAGGCGCATTGGTTGCTGCACAGGTGAAACAACCACCATGCATCATTTCCTTTTTTATTACAGTAGATTTCTCAGAGAGGTCACTAGTACCGCGTGGAGAACGACTGGGTCGTTTTCTCTCATGGGAAAATTTATTACGCCGATTAGTCCAATAGGAGAATAGGGGATTTTTAATCTTGAGAGGAATAAAAGTGTTAGGTAGGCGAAACATTTGGCAATTATAATTGAGCTGGGAAATAAGGATTGACTTGGCCGATTTTAATGCAGTTTCATAATAGTATCAGTCTGCGAAGGATCTTGAAATCTTTGGTTAAATTAGGTTATATAGAGTCACCTAGCGGCTATCTGAGTTGTTGTGGACAACTATTGAATGGATATGTTCCAGTTACTTGTTTTTTGTCGGTATTGCGGCGTTTAAAATTAGAATCGAACTATTTTCGGGTGCCATCAAGAGATATCTTCCATTTCATCATTTAGTGGTATCGCCAGTGGGTGCTGGAGATGAAACATGCGTTTGTCTTGGTACGGTTTGTTAACCTGCTGCATCCATGACTTCGAGTATGTGCTCTTTCTTTTCATCATGGTATGCAGTATATAGCACAAGCAACGAGGATGTATGAGATGTATATAAGCCCATCTGGGATAGCCTGGTCTCCTAGCTCGCGTAAATACTGCGTAGTATGTCTCCTTACCGCATTTTGTATCGCGTTTTTTAATCGCAAATTGTGCGTTTTACGAATACTGTCTCATTATCATAATACGACATTACTATTGCAGGGTGAAGGTCTGACGCAAATCTCGGATGGTATTCAAAGCATGCTAGTGCAAAATACTTAGCTCTCAGATACTTAGACTCAGATTGTACATTTTGCCTGGCATTGTGGGTTCAATAAGGTATGGCAGGGATTAAAGATGCTCTTGCATAGAGAGCCCTCTACTTTTGTTTATCAGTTGACTGCTAGCTAACTTTGGCAATGATCCAGACACCATGCAATGATATTTCAAAGCTCCTACATTCTTTGAGTTGTAACTAATACTTGGATGGGAGACCTCTTGGAACTTTGTGTGGAAGCATACAACGTTTTAAGTAGTTATCCCCATTGCTGCGGTTTTATTTGGTTGGATTTGATGATTTGTGACATGGGTACAGGTGACAGTAATTGAAGTCATCCTCTATTGGCCAATCCCCTCCCTGCCACCTACAGGATCATGGAGTAGTTGTGCTGAAACACGGCTCGCTCACATCTTCTCAAACCCTGGCCCACTAAATGAGGTCTGTTGCTTGGAAATCCCTGCAATCAAATCATGTGAGGTTCACCTGTCAACGCACGGTACTCCCGGGAGAAGCTGGCCTTGTGATGAGGTTGCTCCTTGTTGGCCAATAGCTTCTCTGCCTCTGCTATTGACACTCAGCTGATCTTTCTGAAACCCGGCCATCTTATGTCTTTCATTAGCCCACTAAACGCACTACTCGCTCCTTGACTTTCTGTGTGGCTAGCATTCCCTGAGGTTGGCTAAACTGTCCAGCATCACAGGTGTCCTGGTTAAAAATAATGTTTTGAATTGCATTGCAATGTGTTCAGTTCTCCTTCAAGTTCAGTAGACAGCTCAACTACATCAAAAATCTAATTACTTTGTCTTCCCTGCCATTCCTCGAAATTCCAAAAAACACCTTAAATCCTAACCAACTGAAGCTAGATTTGTGTCTGATTATGTTCTACCATGCACCTACGAAAGCAGCAGGTGTAGTAATTCAGGAGTCAGAATTTGTGACAAGGATGTTTGTTCAAGGATATTGGAATGAGGTGTTCTGGTAAAATGCATGATAACTGTGGATGGAGGAATACCAGATTAAATATGAATTTAGAAACTGGCTGCCACCACAATGGGCCATTCAGAACCTATCCTCGTATTAGAGCCAAAATACCGCAGATGGATCCGATTGTGAATAACAACTCCTTGGTCAACTAAGTAATGCTGAAGTTATCATGCACAGAGTAGTCTGGTTGATTGCTTGAAACGCTGTTTCCTTCTTCTCTCATCAACAATGATTCATAAATTTCACTCTTGAGGGCATCGTCCTTTACTGGCTGAGAAGAGATGTCTTGAAGGATGATGACTTTGGTATCTAGTACGTTGAGGGCAGTCCCTTTCGATGGTTGAGCTGGGCCTCTGCCTGGGCATATGGTGTATCCACGACTTCTAATGTCGATTGCGACATGCGCCCCTCCTAGCGCTTCCCTGATGGCCCCTTCTTTGTCTCCTTTGTACAATTGTAAGAGCTGTCTCTGCATCCCTGATATCAGGTCCAGTATCTTCAATAAATCATGTTTGCTCTTCAAGTCAGAAAAGATTATCTTGTAGAGCGATTGATTGCTATGCATGAGGAGTGTCAGGGGGTACCATAGTTGAGCCTGGTTAAGCGTCCCGTCAACTACAGAATTCGTCATGATTGAAGTTGGACCAAAATATTGTTCCAAGATTACACCTGCACCAGTCTCTGGGGCAACCAGCGTTACATGGTCAACGACCTCTCAAACATTTGTGCGTTGAATTGAATTGGCTGGAACCTTCCCGTTTGCTCTAGACAACACGTTGAGTTCCCAGAACCAGAGAAGGTTTGAGAAGGTTCTTGGCCAAGGGGCAAGCATAAGAAGAGATCAAGGAATGCTGCAGAGTTCAGTTCAGTTCAGAGTCTGAATATAGACAGACGTTTTGCATTTGCCGTTATAAATTAGTGCAACAACTGCGGTACAACCAGACGTCCAGCCAAATAAAAATCAGACAGGCGTTGAAAGACCTAAATTGACCAGTGGGCTGGTCAAAAATCTTACCTACATTACCATCATTCTATATAAATATTGTTAGATGCATTGCTACCCTTTCCTTTCACGAGGTTCTTTTCGTCCACAAACTTCTTTTTCATCCTCTTCTTCATGATAGCATATTTATCTCGGAGGGCGCTGGCTTGTCTGGGGGTGCCCAAGCCAGACTGCGCATTGAAAAGTTCTTCAACTTCTTCAACGATGCATCTACCTTGAAGGGTAGAGGGACAACAGAATGTGATTGAAATATTGCTGTATGAACAATTGCACAACACATCTGTTGTGTTCCGATTAATCCTCTAGCTAGTTACTACTACCTACTGCAGAACACAAAACATTCAAACAGTCTTACTTTCATTTTTATAGTCGCCGCATCAGCTTTGATAATTGTTGAGGAATTTGATACATTTGATTCCCATAAGATGGAGGGATTTGACAACTGTGTGGCAGTTGAGAAGTGGCATGATGCTCTTATCTGGAAAGAAAGGACATCCCACATGGGTCTGACAAGTTAGGCGGCTCGATAGAGGCGCTTGTCACTCCTAATCTTTAAGTGATACAAAAACTGAGAATGTTCATTCGAACCTGAGAGCTTGTCAGCCAAAAAAAGAACCCCCTGATCGTTTAATAAACACCCCTATCTTTATTCATGTAATTGTGAATATACATATCTAGATTTTGATTCGCATTATCCCCTGTCTGACAATTACGGGGGATAAATAACTACTTGACTGAATGATGTTTATCCCCCTCCATGTGCCTTATAACCAGTGATAAAAAAATCTGGTCAGGTTTCTATTCAGCCATAAAAACGTAACCCCCTTGCTTACCGACCATTATGGCGGGTAATATGAACTACTCTGACTGCAACCTAATCGTTTTTATCCCCCTCATGAGAACCTGTTGTCTTTATACAGTGATAATACAAAATCTGAGTCGGTTTGTCTTATTCCCAGTCCCAATAAACGTATCCCCCTTGCTTACCTGACCATTATGGCGGGTAATATGAACTACTCTGACTGCAACCTGATCGTTGAAACCCTGAAGGTAGTAGAAAGCTAGGCTATAGTGGCTCTGATGAGAAAAAGTTGTACCCATTCATGTTGTTTTATGTCGTTTCATTTTCAAGTTGTTTAATTTCAGTTGTCAGTTAAATACGTTTGTCGAATACGTCAGTTGTCGAGGAGTCCGTTTGTGAATATATGTATCGAATAATAGTGCCGATTTGTCAAATAGTCCTACCCGATTCAACCCTACATAATGATTGGGGGCTCGTCCGGGATCGAATCAAACATGTGACTACGGGATTGGCGAAATTTCAAATATTCGCGACGGAACCAGATGTAAACAGATCGTTGTGAGGAACGTTGTCAAGTTGTGAAGCGGATAGTTGTCGGTTGTGAAGTTGTCTTCAATTGCTCTGAAAGTTATTTTCAAGAGCGTTCGGTCGCGTACCTACCTACGTCAGTAAAGTAACCCGTCAACTGCTTGTCGTCGAGTCGCGAGTCCAATTTATAACAATTATAAATACGATTATTGTCCTGTTGTACCTACTCCTGTCGTACTGATGTGTTATAATTAACTTTGAAGTCGTTTGTTGTGTACCCAATTGTTCTCAAGATGGAACAGTTGGATAAAGATGCAATTAGAAAGATGAAGGTAGGCAAATTGAAAGATGAATTGAAGAAGCAAGGATTTAAATGTGATGGGAAGAAAAACGATCTCGTTGAAAGACTGATGGCCGTAATTCTCGTGGAAAATTCAATATCTAACCCAGATGATGTGGAAGAGTGTGGCGATGCGAGTGACGACGAGGATTCCAGCAGCAACGAGAAGACTGACGACAAATCTGATTCGGATAACAGTTTACACTCAACATGTAAGTCAAAACCAACCCCAAAACCGCGGGTAGCCTCCCAAGTTATCTCGTCCAAGGATATTGAGGAATCAATTCCAACTTTCAGTGGGGACGACAAAACGAAAACAATTACGAGTTGGTTGAGACAATTTGAGGGGTTGAGTGAATTATGCCAGTTGTCTGAATTACAGATGATCCTATACTGTCGCCGTTTGTTGAGGGGGTCGGCAGCACTATTTATAAAGCATGAAAAAACACACAAAACCTGGAGTAAGATGTCAAGGGCTCTCACGAAAGAATTTGTAAATAATGTGAGCAGTAAACTCGTTCATAAAGAACTTACTTCCAGGAAAAGGTTAATCATAATATTTTTACAAAATGATGGACATAGCAGCTCAATGTCCAAGTGTTGAAGTAGAATCGGTAATACAATATGTTATCGATGGTATTGATGACGACATGGGATCAAAGGCCATACTTTATGGAGCCACAACATTCAAAGAGTTCCGGAAAAAATTGGAGCCGTATGAGACAATGAAGAAGCGTGATTGTGATCACATGAAGAATGCCGACAGCAGCAGGGGCAAGAGGGTGGACTTTTCAAAGTCAGTGACACCAGACAAGAATAGGCGTTCTGTTGTCAGGTCTGAGATTCATGGAAAGCGTTGTTTCTCATGCGGATCTGATTTTCATGTCGTTGATAACTGCCCTGATAAAAGCAAAGGACCCAAATGCTTCAAGTGCAATTCGTTCGGGCACATTGCTTCAAAATGTCCCACCAGTAATTGTATTTCATGTATTTCATACAACCAACTGTGGAAGTAAGGGTACGTGGTGTCTGTATGAGAGCACTTCTGGATAGTGGCAGTGATTTGACACTGATGACTGAGCCACACTATTGCAAGTTGAATGTCAAACTCCATGGATTGCCTGTCAAATATCGAGGTGTAGGTTCGGCACAGCTGTCAACGTTGGGATCTTTTTGTGACAACTTCGTCATTGATGGATCATCATACAGGTTGGAGATTCACGTAATTCCCGATGGGGTAAGTCGATACCCACTCATCTTGGGAGATGGATTTTTTAAGCAGACAGCCATTTCACTTCAGGAAGGTAAAGTAGTGACCGTGAAGAAAATGGAGATGCATCTTCCAGAAATCTATGGAATTGAGGTGGAACGCCTGCATGAAGATGTAACCACCAATGACCCAGACATAATGCATTTGATTGAATCGTATAAACCTGAAATTGTTCACAAGATTGGAGTGCGCATGAAACTGATATTGACAGATGATGAACCAGTGTACCAACCTCCTCGCCGACTCTCTCCAAGTGAGAAGGCGGCTGTTGATAAGCAGATACAGCAGTGGATGGAAGACGGAATAATAAAACCAAGCTCTTCTGCTTATGCAAGTCCAATCGTCATAGTTAAAAAGAAGAATGTCGAATCTAGGATCTGCATTGATTATCGCCGCGTCAATGAGAGATTGGTAAAGGAACGATTTTATGCACCACCAATTGATGATCAGATAGATAGATACTTTGCAAGGTGCTACAATATTTAGCAAACTTGATTTGAAAAACGGTTATTTCCATGTGCCAATAGAAGAAGAAAGCCAGAAGATTACGGCGTTTGTGGTGCCCAATGGTCATTATGATTATGAGTTCACAAGAGCACCCTTCGGTTTGTGCAACTCAGGCCCAGTGTTCCTGAAGTTTGTGAATGCCGTATTCCAAGATCTGACTGCAGCAGGAGTCTTGAGCATATACGTAGACGATTTTATAATCCCATCAAGAAGCAGAGAAGAAAATGTAAAGAAGCTGAAAATAGTGCTTGACCGTGCTGCAGAATATCGTCGCTGACACCGTATCATGGCATAAGTCCATTTCTTCAACTTTTCAGGAGAGCAAAAAAAACGGTTCACTGCAGGCTGTGAACTATTACTTCGACATTTGGGGCATTTTATCGTGTTATGATATCTCCCAGAATACTATAAACCACCAATTTTATGGATATCGTTGCTAGCATAAATAATGGTGGAGTTGTGTCATGATGACGAGCACACGATTGAGTTATGCCATGATTCAATTTGAATGATGATGGAGTAGTGTCATGATGACGAATAAACTATAGACTTATGCCATGATTCGATCAGGAATTCTGTCGTCAAATCGTCCCATTTATCTTTAGGAATGGGAATAGGATTTTTATGTAGAGGGGGAAGATTTCTGGTGGCAGGACGGAGTGGACGTCGAGGGAGTTCCATGAATTCGTCTTCGAAGTTCAATTTGCACCGAATTATCCCGGCAGGATTGTACTGGATCACTCTGATGTCCATGACAGTTGAGTCATTCGGTTTTTCCCCGGTCTTATGGACTGATAAGTCTGGCTCCCTGGTTGGGAGTAGTCCCTGAACTCATCATGGTACATGAGTTTTGCACGGTAAGGGAAGGGTTCTTTTCTGGCTTCTTTTGTTAATGTGATCAGTTCGTGTGGGAGGTAAAGATCTTTGCCTTCCATCGCCCTTTCTATCACACTACGGACAGAGTCCCCTTCCATTTGTGTGTGTCCCTTCTCCAAGAACTTTTGATAAATAAATACCTCTTGTTCTACGCTCAAAGCCAAAAGACCATTTGCTAGGACAGAATTCCTGTTTTGGTTTGTGCACCCGTCTGAGTACATGACCACTTCCCTTTTTTCTTCCTTGAGGAGCCTCTTAATTTTGTCAATGAGGCAAGTTGCAAAGGATGAAGCTACCAGACTGCCTTCGGTTTCGGTAAACCACACATTGAGGGCATCATGGCTTGCTAAATTGTAGATGGTGTAGTTGTGGATGGCTAGCTTCATCTTGTAGTAGCTGGCACTAGCATCAATATGAGGGAGCAATTTCACAGCCATCACATCAACGCACAATCTATAGGTCTTTCCTTGCTCAGCCAAGGTTTTGTCGTGAGCCTTTTCATCCCGAGCACCTTGTTTCAACTTGATGTGTCGGGTGTACTCTTCCTCCTGGATCCTACGGTTTTTGTATTTAAAACAAACGTCGCATTGATCCTTTTTCGGGATAAATACACTGATTTTCTCTCTCTTGCAAATCTTACGGAAGCTTGAGTAAGAGACTGGATCCATCTGATTTCCTTCGTCTTGGAAGTGAGAGCAGTACAGTCGATAAAATTGTTTCATTGACCTTATATCACTCTGCAGGTACACTCGCGTGGTTGAACTGCGGCAGTAGTGTGAAGGCAGCTTTGGCATTGCGCGCGAAAAATCATTAAGCTGGTCGAATCTGGTCTGAACGGTGATTTTCGAAAGTGATGACAAGTTAGGAGAAACCGTTGAGTCAAGAGTCTGCTGGTTTTCATGAGAAGATGAGTCGTTATCTTCAGGCTGTTCTTGCGTAGCATTCTTCCCTATTAACGAGTACTTTTTCAGCCAGTGACGGACTGTAGAATTTTTCAAGCCAAAAGTGTTGAGGAAGGTATTTTGCCAGACGGGTTTCCGTTCTTCGCCTACCACAAGATGGTAGAAGTAGGAGCAAGTTCTTTTCTTTTTTGAGTCTGGTTGCGCTTTTATTTCCTTGGGAGGTCTTCGGTCAACTAATGACGAAATATAAATTTCTCGCTCCTTCCATAATGGTGCAGCAGCTGCGTATACAAGATTCTCAAATGACAGTGCAGCAGCAGAGTCTACAAGATTCTCAAATAATGGTGCAGCAGCTGAGTCTACAAAGATGTCATCATGTAGAGCTTATGGGACCACAGTCTAGGCATGTGACTACAGGACACAACGGAACAGTTTATAAAGAAAAAGGAAAAATGAAGAGCTCAAGAATTGTGCAGTTGGGAGGGAGTGTTGAAGTATTATGGGCAACTACCCAATTTTCGGCACTTCCTCAGTCTACCCACCAACGGACACGACACATAATAATAGAAGAACCATCGGGTCATCTGCATGACGTTTCCATGACGACCCAGCTGCTCATATAGCGTCTAGGCATGTTCTATCCATCTTGTCAGAGTGATGTATATTCCCTGCTCGTGTTCAAGTGTTATGTCAGATAAAGCTGTTTATTACTTATCTAAACCTTTGTCGGATATTCCTCATCATCCAGGTCCAGGTCAGAGCAAGTTGTAAGTAGTAGTTAAAACCAATATCGCGACAGACCTTCTGATGCCAAATCCAAGGCAGTTGTTGACTTCCCAAATCGAAGAATGTGAAGGCAGTGCAGAGTTTTCTTGGCCTTGCAGGATATTTTCGCAAGTTCATACCTAATTTTTCAGGAATCGCAAGACCTTTAACTTCGTTGTTGAAGAAAGATGTACCATTTTACTTTGGAGAAGATCAAGATAGAGCTTTTAAAGACTTGAAGAAAAGTTTAACTTGCAGTAGTGTGTTGAAAATATACTGTCAAGATGCAGAGACTGAACTCCACACTGATGCATCCAAATTTGGATATGGTGCAGTTCTGCCAGAAGCAGAAGACCAACGATTTCATCCAGTCTACTATGCAAGTGGTAGACTGGATGAAATTGTTATCCTCGCAAGCTGAACAAAACTACATTAGCTATGAGCTGGAGGTGCTGGCAGTGGTGAAGGCGCTCAAGAAATTCAGGGTTTATCTACATGGACTGCAATTCAAGATAATGACTGATTGTCAAGCATTCCAGATGACGATGAGGAAAAAAGATATTTGCGCAAGAGTTGCACGGTGGGCCCTGATGATGCAGGAATTCGATTTTGAAGTGATCCACCGTTCAGGCTCCAAGATGCCCCATGTTGATTTGTTGAGTCGAAATCCTCTACCAGAAGCGTTGACCGTTGAACAGCAGGGAGAAATTTGCTTCCTGGCTCGAATCAAGGCGGCGCAAGCCCAAGACAAGGAGATTGGCGCCTTGATAAGTAATAAAACTCCTGGATCCATCTTGAAGAATGGTATCCTGTTCAAAGCCAAAGATGATGAGTTGCTGTTCGTAATACCTAAGATGATGCAATCAGAGATCATCCAAGCTGCACACGCTAATGGTCATTTCTCAGTTGCTAAAACCATGTCTATATTGAAAAGAGATTATCATTTTGAAAACATGAAAAGGAAGGTGGAAAGCGTGATTAAAAATTGTGTGGTATGTATTCTGGCCGAAAATAAGCATGGCAAGCAAGAAGGTTTCCTTCACCCAATACCGAAGAGTGAGAAACCAATCGATACATATCACATTGATCATTTGGGCATGTATCACGTTGGTCCATTGACACCTACAAAGAAGAACTATCAGTACATATTTGTCGTGATTGATGTTGCCCAACAGATGATTAATTCTACACCTAGCCGAAGCACCGGATATTCACCCTTCAAGCTTATGACAGGAACGGAAATGAGAATAAACGGCGTAGCTGAGTTGAGACGACTGATTGACGACAAGATGCTGGCTATGTTCAATGAAGAATGAGAAGAAACCCGTACCAAGGCAAAGGAGAACATTGAGAAGATGCAAATGGAAAACAGAAGAACATTCAACAAAAGACGCAAGAGGATTTGGAGATTTGGTTGCAATAAGAAGAACACAACCTGGATCAAAGTTGCACACAAAGTACCTCGGTCCATATAAGGTCATACGAACCAAGCCCAATGAACGATATGATGTCCAAAGAATTGGATCTTCAGAAGGACCCCATGAAACTACAACCATGGTCCAGTACATGAAACCATGGGTGTCTGGTGATATAAGCACTAATTCTGATGATGGGACGGATGATGATGAATATGGATTCAACGGAGAAGAAGACGGTCCCATCTCCTCGAGGACGAGGAGCCATCAGGATGGGCGAGTGTAGGAAGCGCGGGAAGAATAGCCCACTGGTTCTGCCTAATCCCGCTGGAAGATTCGTCATTTGCACTGCTAGAGAGTGTGGGCTGTCCAATTGAAAGACGATATTTCACAAGGCGTATTGTGGTTGTTGACGGAAGGTAGTAGAAAGCTAGGCTATAGTGGCTCTGATGAGAAAAAGTTGTACCCATTCACATTGTTTTATGTCGTTTCATTTTCAAGTTGTTTAATTTCAGTTGTCAGTTGAATACGTTTGTCAAATACGTCAGTTGTCAAAGAGTCCTTTTGTGAATATACGTATCGAATAATAGTGCCAGTTTGTCAAATAGTCCTACCCGATTCAACCCTACATTTGTAAGGGCGGAAGTTCAGGTCACAGGGATCACACATTTTTGAGGGATCAAATCTGGATCCCCAGCTGTCAGTAGGTTTCAGAACAATTTCTTCAACTGTAGTGGGTGGGTTTGAAGGCCCAGGCACATGAGCAGCAGCATCGGAGAACTTTACAATTTGACAATCATTGTCAGGAGATGGCTGTGAATGAATGAAAACATGCTTTATTCTTACTAATGACAGTTGTATCTTATACTATAGCATACATGTAATAATCATGGTCTCAAGAGACCGTCTGATGAGTTCACCGTCCGCAACATTTAGAAAATAAGGTAAAAAAAATAAATTAATAAATAAATAAACGCCTCAACAACAAAACAACTGAGTGGTAGGCAAACATGATGAGTGAACAGATGAGTGGTGGATAACATGATGTAAAAACTATAACAGTCTCAAACAAGGGAGAAACTTTTTATAAACCAAGATTCAATATATAACGATAACAGTGATAAATTACTCTTCATATACATAACAAATTTATTAAATAATCAAATAACCAAGTCAATAATAATAATCTAATCATTAAAGCCATATTCACTCATGAATTTACTCCTCAAGTCCCATGCAACTGCACAATACTGAACCAGACCGCTGCTCACCCCCCTAATCAGACTCAGATAATCCTCCCAACCGAAAACGGACCTACCCAAATACTTCCTCCTTACTTTACAAAGTGCACTACACTTTCCCACGAAATGAAACGCATTTTCTACCTCCCCACTACTACATAGATCCCACCTTTGGTTACCAGTGTCGTATGGTCGAAATTTTAAGGCCAAAAGGTCACACCTCACCTTGAACAACCATCTACGAGATCGGAAATTACCCGCCTGCTCCAAGGGTATCATACCACCTTCAGATCTCAGGGCAACATATTGAGGGTAGTTCTGGGAACCAAGGGCTTTTTTTAAAAACTCATCTTTCATAACTGCCGAGATTTTTTCAATACCAACATCAATTAATCGCTTCCACTCTCTCAGCTCCTCGTCCTTCCCCAACGAGATTGCGTACTTTCTGCTCAGGATGTCCCATTCTTTGGCCCAATATACATTCAATTCTATACATTTTTTGGCTAGAAAATTGGGCAAGCGCTCTGACGGTAGCTTCATAACCTTGTGGATATAATTAAAATGCACGCGGAGAGTGTGCAAAAATAGCGGCTTTATCTGTGTCTCCAAAAACAGCATGTAGTTGGGAGCACATTTCGGGAGGGAAAAAACCAACTTGATAAAAAACCGCACCACCGACTCTACCGAGTCATTGTTCAAATAGCCCCAAATCTGTGCGGCATAACAGAATTGAGCGACCGACTGCATTGAAAACCTTCATCTTTTCCTCGAATGAGATGTTTTGATGCGACATGAACTGCTTCCACATGGTTGCAATCACCAGCTTAGCCACTGAACTCTTATCTTGAAGGTGGGGGTTGAACGAGAGTGTAGGAGTCAATAACACCCCTAAATACCTAAATTTGTTTACCACGTCGATGCTTTTCCCTCCGTAATGCCACTTTTCTTTAGCGCTAGGTTTGCCACCATTCCTGAACACCATTTTCTTTGACTTTGCTAGATTAAGTTCCAAACCCCACGTTGTACAGTAGTCCTCAAGTCTGTTCACCATCTTCTGCAACCCTATCACGCTTGACGCCAGTAAGATCACGTCATCAGCGTACGCCAATAGACGAACCTCACGATCTCCTACCCACACTCCCTCTCCCAAAAATTCATTCAGGTCATTTGTGAATAGAGCGAACAAACTCGGTGACAACAGGCACCCCTGCTTCACTCCAGCGCAAGTTTGGAAATAGCCAGTAGTTGACGTTGCAACAAGTTTTACCGCTGATTCTGTGTGAGCATATAAATTACTTAATGCGCCAATAAATTTTGTAGAGACACCTTCCTTAGATAGCTTGTACCACAAGTACTCTCTGTTCACACGAGAGGAGATGGCTGTGACAGTGACAGTGACTAGAATTTTCAGGCGAACACTTTGTTAAAGACCGAACAGTAAGTAAGGTCTGCAAGTTGCAAGGAGTTGCAAGAACTGCAATAGAGGGTCTGAAAACTACTTCCGTAACTACGCTATTGCCAATGATAGACTGAAACGTCGAAATGGAAAACCGAGAAAGCAGATTGACGCCCATTATACATAATATCAACTACCCAAACGACTGACTGTAGAAGAGTGCTTGATGCTATTGAGCGTCACCTCAGTGTGCTTCACTCCATGGGATAAGATAGGAATCAGAAGTGCACTGCCAGCGATAAGGAAGGCAGTCAGGAGCATACAAGTAAGAGGCCAATATCGACGATTAAATGTTACGATGCGCGATAGTATGCAAGATGCCTACCTAGATCAGGATGACAACGTTATATTTTTAGATGAATTTTTGGAGTGTTACTCAATCAGAAGACGAACAACTTGTTTCCCTAAGTCGAGGAAACCAGCAAGAAATCGATGCAATCAACCGTGCCGAATTTGAGAAAACGCCAGCGCATATACGTAGACGATTCAGATTTGATGAGGTGAATGACGCTACAACCGAACCCTCCATAGCAAACTCTCTCTCCCGAGGAACCCACGAGTGGCTTTGGTGGCCAAAAAACAGGATTTGGTGGCAACATGGAAACAAGTGCAGTGTCCGGAGTTACCTCTAAAAGCGCAGAGTGTTCTGAATGATTTGAATGATTGGTTGCTAGAAAATGTATTAACGATTAATGCCAGCAAAACCAAGTATTTGACTTATGGTCAAATCGAAAATCACGAAATAGTAGCTAACGATCTGTATTTATTCATTCCTGCTCTCATGATAATCATGAAGAATGTGAGAAGATTGATAGAGTACCATATCATAGATACCTTGGTGTGTTAATTGACCAAAATCTCACGTGGGAACCTCATATAGATTATATTTATTCTAAATTGAAGAAGTTTCTGTTCATATTTCATAATTTACGTCGAATTGTTAAGGAAAATGTTATGAAGTCCATATATATTACTTTGGTTCAGTCGGTCCTCCAATTCGGTATCGTAGCCTGGGGTTCTGCTATGAAGACCCACAAGCAAAAACTTGTTGTTACAAAAATGTATCCTTAAAATAATGTACGGTAAGAGAAAGAAGTTTCCAAGCAATGAGATCTTCAATTTATCAAAGTGCTTTACTATCACTCAGCTGTACTTGAAAAACTTGATTATGTTTTATTACAGGCATCCCTACCTTATCAATGCACCCCTTCCCGTGACCCAAAATTCGCCTCACCCAAGCTACACGTAGTCCAACTTATATGTTGCATATGGTATTTAACCAAATCAACATTCCCCTCCGATCTCCTGCCAATTATAAGAGAGATGCTTATAAAAAACTAGTTTATCATTGGTTAATTAAACTTGGTCAAAATGCCGCTGAAGGAATTTTTAAGAGTATATATGTACAATAAAAGGTTAAATGTACCTACGTTTACGTTTACTAGTCGTGTAATGTGCACTAGAAGAAATTTTGTTATTTTCTAGAGGATTTATTCTTATTATTTTGTTGTCAATATTGTAAGCAACTCTTGCTTGGCCCACGGGCACTGCCTTTGCCAAGCAACACTTATTCAGTTATAAAACTTCGAGTGTAAATTTTTGTTTATGTGTGCTAAATCTAGTGAGCCATATCGTATGTTCTGTTTGTTTTTTATGAATAAAGTTTCTCTCTCTCTCTCTCACCTAATGATTACCACCTCACTGCCGAAGATTTCCACTTGCTCATGGATATGAAACTGTCGAGGAAGGATATTCGGGTGATTCAAATTCTCCGCCATAACAAGAGATTGAAAGAAGTTCGAGTCAAGAGAATAGTTTATTAGGGTCAGATGTGGTAAATGTAAACTAGGGGTAAATGTAAACATGTGACGTTACCACCATCGTAGCGACCTAACGCGACGGTAACGCGACGTCAGCCTTTCGAGTTGTACAAAAATACAAAATAGCGCGCGTTACTCAGACATTTCCCACTTGACATAACAAGATGAGTGAGGAAACAGAGGCGTTAATTCATGAAGTGCGGAAGTTTGTGTATTTATACGATCATTTACATGAACAATACAAGAATGTGTTGAAAAAGATGGAGGCTTGGAAAAAGATTGCAGGAATACTGGGTATTACAAGTAAGTACAAATATAATATAAATATAAATAAGTACAAATATAAATAATATAAATACAAATACAAATAATATAAATATAAATAAGTACAAAAACCTGTGTATTGTGTTATCTGTTTTGTTCTATGTGTTCTGTGTACCATGCATCAATGTGGGAGATGTGTGTTATGATGACCTACTGGCAAAGTAATCAGCAAACTTTTCTCGAACTTGAATCGCAGCATTCGAGAGCCCGTCCGTCTGTGCAACCAGGTAAATACTATTCTTCTAGGTGTCATAATGACACCCAAATACAATAACGTAGGTAGAACGTAGTATTTTTGACACCACGACTCCATTGCCCGCTATACTGTGTTTCCGAATTGACTCCCCGAAGGTATTGCATGCCTCTAATATGTATCCTAAATGACACCATGAAGGCAATGCATGCCCCTCATTGTTCTGCCAAATTAGACTTCTGGAAATAGTAATACCAGCAAAAAAGATGATAAAATAACAATACTCACAGAAACTGATTTTTTTTTCCATTTTCCATTCATTTTGGTGTTAGTAATTCAAAAAATATATTTTCAGACTACCTAGGTAAAGGATTTAATAATTCTTTTACTTATTTATTTACAGCAAATAACTGCAGCTCGTAAAAGAAAACTATCCTCTGAAAACATGGGCTCAACAACGACAAAAAACCTAAAAGGAATCAAGGTCAACCTAATAAGCCACTCACTCGCATGGAGTTCATGCTCAAACTCAATGAGCAACTCTCCTACCTTTGGAAGTTGCGAAGATTGGAAAAAAATCAAGGTTTCAGTCGCAACCTGAAATCGGCCATACAGAGAGCTTGAACATATCAACCCAGCCACCGACTCAACCTTCTGTAGCTGAAAACCCATTTGTGGAAGAAGCTATTCCATTGTTAGCACAGCCCTCTGTCGTCACACCAAGTGCTCCACAGCCAACAACCTCTGGCCATGACCACGAGAAGAAGAAACCAGCACAAAGAGTGTTGTGCAGCATTTGTCCAACTTCCCTCAAGCGCAAAACCTCAACGGTTTGCTCAAAATGTAAAAGACTGATTTGTGGGAGCCACATTGCAAAAAAAATTTGTCCTGATTGTTAGTTACCTTGTAAGTTGTTAGTTCCTCTTGAAAACTTTGAGTTCCTAATTTTTACTCAAAATGTGAAAGACTAACTCGTTATATAATACTTAATCCTCTGAGTTCAACAGAGTCATCTTAATTTTTTTAAGCAGTTTATTTCAACACAGATAGGAACTCATCAGCAGTTACCTATATAGGTACCTAACTTTTTTGTAATTACTAAGTACCTATGTCCTTTACTGAAAAAATGTGATTGATTGGAAACTGTGATTCTACTTGTTATAGTCTATAAGTGGAAACAGTAATTTATTATGCTAAATACAGGTTATCCTATTTTTGAAATAATTATAATATTCTATATAATTTTTATCATTTTGAGGTTTGATGGAAATTATCTTTGCATCATTTTTATTACTTCTTGTACTAAAAAACTTCACAGTCTGCCAAAGTGATAATAATGATAATATACTATTTTGAGATTTGGAGGAAGTTACCCTCATTTATTACCTATTACTTTTTATTAATGATATATTGAGAATTTCATTTTTCGCTTGGTCCATGTTGTTTTCATCATTTATCTGACAAACTCATGGTAAAAGAAGAGAAAAGGGGACAATGTTTAGCTAGTGTCATTGACACCAACCGAATGCAATAAGGAGATACGTAATACCGAATCCATTCTAGGGTTAAGAACTAAAACGGCCTGAAAACATTATCTATGTTGTGGGTTGAACACACTGGCAACATCCCCGCGCATTCTTAACTGCTGATGATTGAGTGATGAACATCTGATTACAACCATATGCGAAACTTCGCTCTTCAAAGATTTTCCTTCTCCGATTGGGCTCTGCTGTGAGGCTCTCGATTGAAATTAAGTGAGTCCCACTATCGTAATTTTATGAGATGTAAGGTTGATGATACATCGACAATTTTCGATTCTTCTTTTGTAACAGCTTGTCCATGGCGTGTTTACATTTACCCCATAGTTTTTTTACCTCCGGGGTAAATGTAAACACATATTTCGTGCGATAATTCAATGAATTCTGGACCCATTTTTTTCAAAATTTTTGCTGGTTTCAATGGTATTCTCTCAAATTAAGTCCACACTTGGTGTTATTGTTCTAGGATGCCCCATAAATACCAGAGAAAAAAGCCCCCACCACCCTACGCACAACAAGACCTCGAAGAAGCCGTTTTTGACGTGATTAGTAGAAACAAAACCTACAGAGAGGCCGAAGCAACATATGGGGTGCCCATTTCGGTGATATACCACCGCATCAAGGGCCGGAAAACGGATTTGAACTGGTTGGGACCTGGCCGGAACCCCGAATTGACGAAAGACACAGAGGAGAAACTCGTCGGTTGCCTGACTGCGCGCTCTCAAATGGGATTCCCTTGCGACAAGAAGGAGCTGAAGGACCTCGTCCAGGAGTTTGTGAGGAGCAAGGACGAGCACACACGGTTTGTTGATGGAAGGCCTGGTGAGGATTGGTACTATAGTTTCATGAAAAGAAACCCGCAACTCTCCTTGAAAAAACCGGAACACCTTCAAAAGGCGAGGAAAAACGCCCGCGACCTTTTTGTCGTCTACCAGTTTTACGATACTGTTAGAAAGTTGTATGAAACTTACCACGTCAACGAAACCTCCGCCCATCTGCTGTATAATGCTGATGAGACGGGCTTTGCCAATGATCCCTCTCGCCTCAGAGCATTAGGAGAAAGAGGCAAAGCTCTCCAGAGGGTCTCAGACGGGTCGGGTCGTGAATCGACCACAGTTCTTGCCTGTGTTTCAGCTAGTGGTGATGCTATACCACCGCTCATTGTTTTTAAAGGGGCCGCTGCCCAACCCCGATGGATTTCTGAAGAGGCGTATCCTGGTACGATGTATGCCGCCACAAGCAATGGGTGGATGGAAGAATCTGTGTTCTTTAACTGGTTTCAGCAGATGTTTGTCCCGGCTGTGAATAAGGTTCGTGAGGATAGCGAACTAGCAGGAAAAACAGCGGTATTATTCTACGACGGCCACGCTAGTCACATAAGCCTCAGAATCGTACAATTAGCGATGCAGGCTGATATCCAACTGCTCAAATTCCCAAGTCACCTCACAGACCGCCTCCAACCGCTGGACAAGTGTGTCTTTGGCCCAGTGAAAGTGGCCTGGGAGAAGATACTTGTGGATCACGGAAAAACCAAAATGGGACAAGGACCCTCACGCCTGCAAAAAAATGAGTTCGCTAAATTATTGGGAGTACTTTGGGCGAAATTGAAGAGGCAAAATGCCGTGAATGGTTTTTCGTCTACAGGTCTGTTCCCTTTGGATGAATCCAAAATCCCAGATGACCTGTTTGATCCACATCTTGCTCGCTATCGCCAAAGAAGACGTACGGTAGAGAAGATATTTGCTGAAAGCCATTCAGCATCCAAAAATGACGAAGAAAATTGTATTCCTGATGTAAGTGACATGTTGGAAGATGATGGTTTGTTCAGATGTGAAATCGTCCCCTCTAATGATGATGACAGCAACGTTGCTCTTGATTTAAGTCTGCCCTCCCGCAAATCAGCACTTGAAGGTGGACAAGCTCAAGGCTCTTCTCATGTCAGTGATATCATTTCGATTTTTTCAAAGAGCATTAGCAGGACCACCTTGGCTGCAAGGAGCCCAGTGAAGGCAGGAACAGGGACACGATTGAAACATCAAACTTATGGAGAGGTTTCGACCACTGAAGATGCGTTGCTCCGACTGAGGGAAGCCGAAGAAAAAAAAGGGGCCAAAGTTACCAAAAGGAAGAAAAGCAACGATTGTGATAGTAAGAAATGTGAGAAGCCAAAGAAACCAAGTACATAAGTGAGCGACTCCGAAAGTGAAGAAGAACTGGAACCAAACGTCCTCGAAACCCAGGAAGATGAAGAAGACATAATGACTTGGGAGACTTACTTGCAGAATTTGGAAGAAGAGCACTTGGAAGAAGTCGAGTACATAGAACCGCAAGGCGTCAACATTCAGCCAAATTCATTTGTGCTCGTAGAAATAATGGGAGGGAAAAGAGGGAAAACCACCTACAATTATTTGTGTAGGGTTGACGAGGTTTTGAACGAACTAGAAGTCACAGGACTTAAAAGAGTCAACCCTGCTAAATCTAAATTCAAGCTTGAAGAAAACGACAAATTTTCAGTCGAGTGGAGACAGGTAAAAGCCATCCTCCCCACCCCTCAGATTGAAAGGGATGGACGGAGGGATATTTTCGTCTTCCCTGGAACTGTGAATGAATTTGAAATGTAGTTCACAAAAAGTCAGACGAGCTTAACTCGAGACTGATTGAAACTTGAAGTGATATTGTGCAACCTGCATTCCTAACTTTTACCTAATTGTGGTCAACATTGCTGCGAACTTTTCAATTCTTCTTTTTTTTTTTGCAATAAACTGTTGAAAATTCATCTTTGTTTATTCATTCAGCACAATTGAATCCGTAAATTTGAAAATTTAGCCTATGAGAGTTGATTGAAAAATGCTATTGGGAGAAATGTGAACATGTCGGTTTTCAACGAGCACGAACGCAAGCAAAAGGACCAACCGTTTACACTGCCCGAGCTTTTCTGACGATCAGTTGCTCGTGAGCATTCACTGTGAATGTGAAGAGATGGCACCCGCCTTGTCGAGAGTTGCTGTAACCGCTGCATCAATTGTTATTTATTTATTACACAAGAACGGGACAAGCCCAATTACAGAAAATAGAAAAATAAAATGCATTCGCACGCATGCCATGAATCAGACAGTAATGAGATTACTAACAGTAAATGCACCAAAGATAGTCAGTGGAGTGAGAAGACTTCGGCGAGACAGGATCTAAGAGAGCGAAGGGAGATCGCGAGCAGGTCGATGTCATGCTTAGCCGACAGCAGGTTAGCCATTCTGGGAAGTCGGCAGAGAGGACGAGAACGCATGTAGTTGGTAGGTGAGAATGGCACAGCAAAGAGATCGCAGCAGGAGCGCAGGCCTACTCGGGGCACCCGCAGCCCAAACTGGGCTAGCAAAGATTGGGCATCAATGCGCCCAGAGAAGATGCCGTGCATGAAGGACATGTCCGCGAGAGCCCGGCGGGCAGAGGGGCTGAGCAGATGAAACTGCTGTTTCATGATTTCAAATGTTTTGAAAACATCGATGTCGATGTCGCATCACTAGTCAGTGCTTGATTGATGAGAATTATCTGTAGTAGGGGATTGAGGTAGGGGATCCAGGGAACGCTGGTAATCAGGACGAGAGGACGCAGGTGAAGAATTGTTGAGCCTAATCTGTTGTTGATGAGGGGAAACAGCCGGAGAAGGTGGGGCAGAATCGGTTGTCGAAAACGTTTGCTGATAATAATGAGGAGGACATGGGGAAATGGCAGCGGAAGAAGAGGTTGAATAAGTTGGCGTTTATGATTAAAATTTCACTTTCAATCACAGTTGGAGTCAAAACGTCCGCAAAATATGGGCTTCGATCTCCTTAAGATGATTGCAAGGACATTGAATGTACAATTGTGAACATTAGTTGGAAGTCGGAGAATTGTTTTTTCCTGTGCTGTTTCCACATATTGAGGAATTGCCAAGGATAACGTGTCACGGGGTCAATCACTGAATATCTATTATTTGATATTGCACTGACACATAGGTGGAATAACCAGGCCATCACCAAGGAGGGAGTGGTGAAGAAGGCTAATATTCAGGCCTACTAGGGTCCAGGTCACTCAACACTCTTACATTTTTGAGATTTTCGAATTATGTGTTCGTTTTATTGAAGTGTGGTCTGAACTCAGCTCATTAAACTCTTCCACAATGGCATAGTTTTTATCACTTTTTATTAATGTGCTTAGTGAAAATCGGAGAACAGACTTATTGTAAGGACATGTATCCATAAACGACAAAGAAGATTCTGACAACTGAAGAGCCTTTACTTGTATCCCGGCCTTATGGGCACCACACTACGATGTATTGCCGGAGATTGAAGTCGCCATACATGTGGTCGTGGTCGTGATATATGATATCCCTCCTATTAGTTATCCTGTCGCCCTGGCCATCAGATGAGGGAAGTTGGATCGCTTGCAAATGATTATAGTGGCAACATTTTGCCAGTTCCTTGCAATAAAGGTATCTAATAACAGTCTCTATTACAATGGGCCTAAAATCATTTATGATTAAAATTCCACTTTCAATCACCGTTGGAATATGTCCGCAAAATATGGGCTTCGTCTCCTTAAGTTGGTTGCATGGACATTGAATGTTATAGTAAATGTCAATGTGACAAAAAAAAAAAAAAAAAAAAAAAAAAACGAAAATGGGGGATGAACCCAACGATATAAAATTACGTACTATTTACTGCATAATTCTTATTGATTAAGACAAATAAAAACAAAACTTTCTTAAACGTAAAATTAAAAACTAAAAAAATAAAGAACTGAGTTGAACACAAATTGATACAATTTTCTTACTTACAATTTACCCTACGGCCGTGGGCTTATGATCTTTCCAGCTCGGCTTACGAGCTCGATATGATCTAACCAGAAACCAAAGATATATAATTACAATACTTTAAAAAATGGGACTCAAGTAGTAAGATTGAAGGCTAGTGAGTTGGGTGCACTGAGTGAGAAAATTCTGAAAATATGGCTCTGTTAAATATACGTTCCAATACTCGCGTCCTAAACGGAAATCGAGTGTAGTGGTTCGCCTCCATGAATCTTCTATTTGCATGCTGTCGAGAGAATGCAGAAAACAATATTACAGTAGCAAATCGATTTTATGCGATTTTGGTTGGTTGTTCCTTGAAGCGGACTGAAGAAGGGTGTCCACCAGCACCACGCCAATTCCATCGACACCAGGGATAAGCGCCCGCGTTTGACTCGACTCTTGAGGGGAGCAGCTTGCAATGTTGGCAACATTTATCCCCCCTATTTTGCTTTGCAACTGCGCATCCAGCCTCACGCATCCTCTGACCACCCTCTTCAACGCATCCCTCTCGTCTGGCTTCTTTCCCGATCAGTGGAAGTCATCATACATCACTCCAATCTTCAAGAAGGGTGACAAGAGTGATGTTGGGAACTACCGTCCGGTCTGCTCCTTGTCAACTATCCCCAAGGTATTTGAGAAACTGGTTGTGGTTCACATCTCGCCAATGTTCAACTCTTTCATAGCACCTGAGCAGCATGGCTTTGTAAAGGGGCGTTCCACCGTAACCAATCTGGCATCTTTCCAGGACTTCATCTTTCAGGGCCATTGGGGAGGGTCACCAGGTTGACCTCGTGACGACGGATTTTTCAAAGGCGTTTGATAGGCTTCCTCATCGCACAATCCTAGATGTGTTGTCATCGATTGGTGTCTTTGGGCCATTTCACTCGTGGGTTTCCAGCTACCTCACGGCCAGACAGCTCTCTGTGCGTGTGGATGGTGCCGTCTCCCGCTCATTCATCGCCATCTGGAGTCCTTCAAGGCTCTCACCTTGGCCCCCTCCTCTTCAACCTGGTGATTAACGGAGTCGTCTCCTCTTTTCATGCCACTGAGTTCCTGATTTATGCTGATGACCTCAAACTCTTCACAACCATTGATGGCCCCTCGGACTGCCTTCTCCTCCAGAAGAACCTCGATGCTCTTTCTCTATGGTGCGATCAGAGCGGTCTGGCTTTGAACCCCTCTAAATGTGCCGTTACCTCATTCCACCGCTTGCACTCTCCTGTCACCCACCCCTACTCAATCAACGGAGTTCTCCTGTCACGAAGAGACGGCATTGTGGACCTCGGTGTTTATCTGGACTCCCAGCTATCCTTTTCATACCACATTGCGCAGGTTGCATCCCGTGGCATGCGTGCGCTGGGAAGGCTTAAGAGGAACACCAGAGAGTTCTCCCAAGCATCAGCCCTGGTTTCTCTTTATAAGGCTCTCGTGCAACCCATACTGGAGTACGCGTCGGTGATCTGGAGCCCGTACTATGATTGCCACACCTTGCAGATCGAGCGTGTCTTCAGGGCATTCCTCCGTTTCCTCGCCTACAAACTGTTTATTCCCCGCGAGGACCTGGATTACTTTGAGCTCGCTCGCCGCTTCAACCTGCTGTCTCCCCGTGATCGTCGCATGTGCGCTGATGTGTCGTTTCTCCATGGCTTGCTCTCGGGGCGTATTGATGCACCCGATCTCCTGGCTCGCGTCGGCTTCCATGTTCCTTGCCACACTTCAAGATCCACCACACCATTTTCTGTCCCTTTCTCCCCTACGAACTACCTTCTCTATCCAATGAGTCGCATTCCTGGCCAAGTCAATCTCCTCTCCGCCTCTCCTCCCTTCATTGATATTATTTCCTCACCTCTCTCATCCATTAAGACTGCTCTCGTTAACCATCTCTGCTCTGAACCCCTACACGACCCTGTTTAGCTACTCTTTGTTTCGTACTTCTGTGACTCCTGATTGTCTGCCTGATTATTATCTCATTTGTAATTGGGTTTATCCCGTATTATTATAAATAAATAAATAAATAAAAACATTGTCAAGATTGCCACCAACACTAGCAACCTTTCCTCATAGACATGTCAGCTCAGGTTAGTTTGCTACTGGATTTCCAAGTTGAGAGATCGCCAGTTGTCCATCAAAACCATCCCCTCCCGGGACCGGAGGGAAGTCGGTCCCGCGCGCTCAGTTTGAAGATCGGAAACGTTCGAGCATTTCCGGGTTCCTCCGCTGGAATGGGGTTGGCTGCCTGCGCCATGTTGTATTCTCATTTAGTTGGAAGTCAATGCCATGGAATAAGTATACAAAGCATACAGTGAGGAGCTCGGTGAAGATTTTGGAAATTTGATTCTTCCTACTGAGGACGCATTTGCATCGTTGCAAAAAATGGAATCAATTTTTTTCGTGGGTTTCCGATTGGGCTTAGCAAAGTCGCATCTTAAGAGGAAACTTGTGAACGCAATAACCCTTGCTAACGTGAAGATGGGGTTATGTAGCAATATAGTCGAAAGAGATATTCTCGATATTTTTGTCGGGGTCCGAATTTTTTGGGAAATTCGGTCTTTCAATCGAAAATTGTTAGATCCAACCGCTCTACAGCGGACTACATTACGTAAGTTGCTGAAACTTGCATGATGCAGTTGTACAGTAACAATTTGGCAATTTATAATGTAAATATGTAGTAAATATTCAATTATGTTGTAGTTGTTGTAAATATTAACGTTTTACTTCGTCTATCAATGTACATATGTATATAACCTATTCGAAGAGTGTTCAGTTCCTTTTTCTTTCTTTTGTTCAGGTTGCCAGTTCGCCATGGTTGGGTGGTAGGGGCGGACGGGTAGGACTTTACAGCAGTCACCTCCCCGTTGGCAAGTCCTGGATACTGGCTATTTGCGTGGGAATTTTTGGTTTCTAACCGTACAATATACAATTTCTTTTCGCAAATAGCGGCAACGGTTCGAGTCCTTTGAGATCGTCTAGGACGTAACGTGGCACCTAACGAATCCACTGTTCGAAGATTGGTGCGAAAATTCGAAACCACGGGCTCAATTTTGAACGACAGGTCGGGGCGCCTGCGCTCATCGCGTGAAGAAGAGACCGTCGAAGATACGGGGAAATGATTTCTGAATGGTTTTGTCCCAAACTGGAGGAAATTTGCGAATTCGAAGGATTTTGGTTCCAGCAGGATGAGGCAGCTTGCCACACTTCGCGCGAGACAATGGCGCTGCGAGAAAAGTTTCCCGGCCGCATCCTCTCTCTTCGAGGGACTCAGAAGTGGCCAGAACGGTCCTGCGACCCCACTCGATTTTTTCTTTTGAGGGTTCGTTTGATGTGAATAATTGACTAAGTAAATTCAGTAGGAGTTCTAAATATATACTGATTATGTTCTACATTCCTGTGTTTTAATCAATCCCCTGGTAAACGAGCAAATTTAAACTGGCCACCAATGTGGAGGGTACCAGGTCCCCTTTTGAATTAAGGCGGGAAATATAGTTGGGTCCAGCGCTCTCTGTGGTGAAGATGAACAGCCATGTTGGAAGTATTGTTGAGAAGGTTGTTGGGTTCGAATGACTTACGATGCTGCTATCTCCCGGTCGTTCAAGTAACCCAATTAGTTCCAAACCAGGTAAAAAGGAGTCAATGCTGGGAATGATAGGTAGCAATGGGAAGGGTAGGGCGGGTTTGTTATATCTTCAGACCAAATGTCCTAAATATAATTTAGATCGAACTACACTGCGTTAGTTCTTTGATCCTACAATTATATTACGGACATTTGGTCTTCGATATAACAATAATTTGATGTAACATAGTAGCTATTCAAAGATCAATTGCTACCTGTCATACCCCAGGAGAAGGGAAAGGAAAATGATGAACATTGTGTGCAGAAAAATATGATTGTTTTACTTATGTAATTGTTTGTTTGTAAATTATAATTTGTAGAAAAGGACTGGAAAAACAAGATAACATGGGTTTAGTGAGAACCACTTTGCTCATTGGCTGAGAACAATGGAAGAGCGAATGCATTGTGGTCTAGCAATGGTCGATTGTAAAATTTTGAAAACACCATTGAGTTTGACGTCCATCTAGCTGAGGCGCGTATGCAGTCGATGGAAACTCCTTTGCAGTGTGCTGCCGAAGTGGCCGCATGACGGGTGGAGTGAGCCTTGAAGATGGATACGTCGATCCCGGCATCTCGAAGAGTGTCTTTACCCACCGCGAGAGGGTTTGTCATGTAGCTGGACGTGGGGCTTTTTGTGGCATAAAAAGAGCGTGCCTTCTCCCGCCCCACGCAGGAGTTTTGTCTGGTTGACATAGGTTGTTATCAGTGTCGCGACACACAAGTTGGGTTTATCCAGAAAATATGGTAAATTCATGCAGGGCTGACTGCGGCCAGGCCCTGAGGTCTTTATCCAGTCCGGGATGAAAATGGAGGCCTACTTGAGAGGTCTTTATATTCGAAACTTTGATAAGGGAAAACGTTTGGATTCTTTGGCCCGAGGCGAGAGCGAGTAGGGTCGCCAACTTTTTGGACAGGGGTTTCAACTCTGTAGGAGATGGACAGTCCAGGAAGTCAATCACGGTTTGTAGGTCCCAGATAGAGTCGTAGCGAGGTTTAGGAAGACGAAGCCGACTGACGCCCTTCAAAAATCGTTTAAGAGTTGGGTCTTGTCCTAGAGGATGAAGAAGATCAGCGAGAGCGCCGCGCGATGGGAGTTGATGGAACCATATGAATTAGTTGAAGAATCCAGTACGAACTGGAGGAAGGATATCACGTTTCCTACAGACGCCCTGAATAGGTCCACCTTGTAGGAGAGGCAATAGTTCCACCACAGCTTGTACGTCGTTTCGTATTGCTTCAAGGTGCTGGGCGAAAGGGATGTCAAGATCGTGTCGATGGCGTTAGCTAAGGTCGATTTTTGGAGGAACGATTCCCTGATAAGGGAGCTACCTCCAGGGAAAGGTTGTTGGCCAGTGGGTGAGTTCGATTGCAGTAAGGAAACCAAAGTAGATTAGGGTCTGTTTTGATGTGTAAGCGTTTGCCAATTACTAGATTCAGGAACATGGGATACCAAGGTTGTGAGGGCCAAGAAGGGACCCCTAAAATACCAGATGCCTCGTCAGAGATAATCTTCCGAAGAATCATGAAGAATGGAGGGACCTCACATGGAAACTGACAATCCATCAACTTTAACAACTTCTAAGGAGTCATATCCTCAAAATTTTGTGGCAGCCAACTGGGCAGCAACCCCAATTGCTCTACCAGAAGTGGGTTCTTACGTAATGGCAAGGTTCAATGAATTTTGGGCAAAGAAAAAGAAATCTGAAGAATTTCGTTATGTGTGCTACATTTTGAGCGTTTCCTTATTTCATACCGGAAATCAAAACTTGAATTTTCTCTGAATTTTCAAGACCTATTTTCTCTTCAACCAAGTGATATATTGATGAACTTGCCAACACCAAAGACCAAAACTCAGGATAGGAAAGTCCTTCGGGTATTTCTTATTGACGTAGAAGTCAATGAAAAGAAATGATTTCTCCTGACACTACGATGTTACCTCAAATATGTGCAGTACCTTTTTTGTGACTGTGATTTTTCAAGTCAACGTAAAACGAAATAATATTTATGTAAGGAGTACCTCTATAAAACCCCTTTTTATAAACACTCCGCAGTCCATATCTTTGCTCAACTCTGACCTTTTATTATTCGCGTTGATACCTATTATAAACAATCATTAGTTCCTCGTGTCATCTCAGCAGTGTGAACCTGCGACTGCTAAACGCATATTCGTTCTCGATTCGCTTTCAGGTAATTCTTCTCGATGTATTCCCGATTATCTATATTTAATTACTGTTCATTTGATTTCTTGTCTTTAATATCAATAAAACGCTTTCAGAATGCATCGAGCTCTGCCTTCTTGTTGATTCACACTTATCGGTACCTACCTATTTTTTTCTCTCTTGCAGTAATACTGTTCTCAGTTAATAATTCTAGTGATTTATTTAGTTCCTAGTTCAATATTAAAGGGAAGACTGACTGATAGTTCCTGTCAATGAAAAAGAAGCGAATGTTCTAAGCAATAAATTTAATCGAAATTTGGGCTGTTACTCGTATTTGCTGTTGACCATATAAACCATTATTATAAGCTCTTTCTTCACGATCTCCGTTCCAAATTTTTGTGTGCCTTTGTGAATCTTTATTCCCAAATCTTACTGTTGCCTTGAGAATTTTTGCCACAATTCCAGCCACAGTCGCCAGTGCAGAACGTTCATTTTCAGTATTAAACAGAATAAAAAACGTTCTACGCTCAACAATGGTAATCAGTAATAAATTGTAATCATGGTTAGATTAAAGACTTTAATTGACGAAAAGTGTTGTTTACTTTGTATATGGAAAAAAATCAATTATGTATAATCATAATTCATCTACGTGAATTATACGTAATAATTATGTACCTATATGAATTAATAAAATCAATTTCTTCAATCAAAACATGTTGTATTTATCTTTCTTAAATACCATTGTCTTATCAATTAATTCAACATTTTTACATATCTGTGATGCTTTAATTTAAATTTTCTATTGTATAAATTTTTTTTTGAAAAGGTTTCAATCAAAACCATTTTGTATTTCTTCAATGAGCGCCTAAATTTGTGATTTACTTAAATATGAAACGGCCTGAAAAGATAATAAGGGACTGGGGAGTATCCCTAGACCCCCGGTACCCCACACAAACAAAACACCTTCATGCACACCATACCTAGGGGCCCGGATTAGGTCCAGGCTTGGGGCCCGCGATCGCTCTCAACATGGAAACAAGTGCAGTGTCCGGAGTTACCTAATGATTACCACCTCACTGCCGAAGATTTCCACTTGCTCATGGATATAAAACTGTCGAAGAAGGATATTCGGGTGATTCAAATTCTCCCCCATAACAAGAGATTGAAAGAAGTTCGATTCAAGAGAATAGTTCATTACATGGCTTTATTCTAAGCCTGAAAATGAATCTTGTTGAATTAGAAAATAAACGATGTTCGCCATGATGTGTCTAGGCGTAGTCAAAAAGGAAAAGGAAGTGCGCTCCTGTTATCCTTCCCTGGTTACGTTTTCCAAATCGTAATTTTCATAATGTTCGCTCTCGTTGAACGTGTCTTTAAGAAACTTTCTCTTAACATAAAGTTGATTCCATTTGTGTAGTTCTTCTACCCAGCTACACCTGGATAAACAATTTTATCCATCCAACATTTTGCAGTTGGCAGCATTGGTAATACAATCCACATGCTAGATGTTGTTTACATTTATTGTTTCAGTCGTGAATTGGAGACAAACACATAGACACGTCCTAGGCAGCACTCCGTGCTGCACGCGCCCACTTATGTATATATTTTTACTGTCGTGAATACCTCTCTTTTTTTGGGTTTGAACTGTTGGAGGCTCATTTGAAAACACGAGCACAGATCAGGACACTTCCAAAGGACATTCTCCTTTTTTTAGAGAAATTTCACAACAACCAACAACAACCAATAGCTGCTCCAGAGACAGAAAAAACTGTTGGTCCATGCTATATATGTGGAGGGAGGAAGTGCAATCGTACGACAGTGAAATGTAATCATTGCAAAAAGTTCGTTTGCAAAGAACATTCAAAGCACATTACAACACGTGGAAAGTGTTTATGAATAATTATTGTGAAGGACACGACATTTTAATGTTTTCAAATATTCATTAATGTTATTTTCCATGAGACTATCCAATTTTTTCAAGTTTCATTATCAATTATTATATGTGCCTTGTATGTTTTTTTTTTATATTTTGACAATAGCTGAAATAAAATTATACTTTCAATGTGATCAGTATTTGTATTCAATTCAATTCAATTCAATGAGTAACAATTTCCAGTATATTATTATTCAAAAATAGTATAGCATGTTCAAGATATGACTCCAATTATCCAAATTGATTCTAAAATTACATTTTATGATATAAACAAACTTTTTCTCCTAGTCTGAGCTGTATGAGGCTCAGAAACTAGGATATTTCAGAGGCAGCACTCAGTGCTGCTACGCGCCCACTCATGTAAGTTTCAAGGACGCGCCCACCGGAAGGTTAAGAAACTTTCTCTTAATATAAAGTTGATTCCATTTGTGCAGTTCTTCTAATTATGTACTCACCCAGCTACACCTGGATAAACAATTTTATCAGGTTATGTCGCCAAGTATGCTGATGATTAGGGGTAGCTGAGTGAGGTGGGTTCTGTTAAAGTGATTGTAGGCCAAGTGGTGTGCGTCGTTTTTTTCAAAAATCCGCGGTGGTGTTTTGGTGAATCATCCATAAATTATTATTCTTATTCATAAAGGTAGTGCTAAAGTTAAAGTAAATATTAGGTGTCTTCTTCTTGTGAAGATATATGGAATAAGACCTATTAAGTTATTTGTTAAAATAAAGATAAATAATGATAATATTATTAATCTTATTCCTTTTGATTTTTTCCCTAAAATTATTTTAAATTCTTTAAATAATATTTCACTTATTATATTTCATAAAATAACTTGACGTGGTACTTGTCAATTAGACCCCCTCCCGAGGGTAACCAACTATCCCAACCATGGCGTGATGAATCGATTTTCTATATATCGATCTATATATAACCTCCACGTTTGCGGTTAATTTTAGTTTATGCTACCGGCCAAGGGGCATACATCAGTGTCATTTTGTGATGGTGAATTAGATATGTCTCAACCAACCGTTGTTGACTGGAACAGTTATGGTTATTACCGTTGAAATAAATAAATAATTCTGAAATATGTTTAAGTCGGTGCAGGCTACGTTGCGATATATCGTATATATCGCTGTCCAACGGGAAGGTTACGGTGCTAGTAAACAGGTCACCCTCGGGAGGGGTTCTAATTGACAAGTACCCTTGACGTCTAGGAATAATTCAATATATTTGTGGGATTAAGCTGTCAAGAGTGTCTTTCATTGACAAATTGGAGGGGCAATCCAATTGGGTAGATTGGAAGTTCCAGGTGAAAATCCAACTACAAGTCAATGGTGTGATGAAAGCAGTTGAGGGTAAACTAGAATATCCTGAACCTGTGGAGGAGATTGGAGAAGGTACGAGTACATCCCCAAGTAAGGCGTCTGGATCGTATAACAGAGCACTTGCAGCTGCAGAGAAATTGGAATACGTGGCTCAGAATATTATTGTGACATCTTTGTCGTCCCACGTAAGGCAATTAGTGAATATGTGTGTAAAGAATATGCTCCCATATTCAAGTGAGGAGCGTCCCCGTTTGAAATTCGCCGCGTTACCGAGGAAGCCGCCGGGAGCGCAAGGGACGGCGAAACGGAAAACCACGAGTTATCAGACGAGACGATAAGTGAAAGTGAACACGTGAGTCAGTGCTAATAAAAACAGAAAGCGGAATAAAGGCTTTTAATGTCGTTTTGTAATGTGGAGAGATAAAGGCAGTTTTTTCAGGGAAGCCGAGACGAATGCTTGCTTGCGGCATGAGAGATATACACTACGTCTTCATACTCGTCTAAGGTAGTTTGCATTTGTATGTTAGCGCCAGATGAAAGCCTTTCAAAAAGAAACACTGTCCGGTGACATCATATGAATGAAATGAGAATTCGGGATAGACACAAAACCGCATTTGTAACCCAGCAAGGCCATTTTCAGTGGACTTGTCTTCCATTTGGGTTAAAGACAGCTCCGGCCATCTTCCAGAGAGTACTGGGAAACATCCTGAGAAAATACAAGCTCTCAAATCACGCCGTCAATTTCATAGATGACATCCTGATTTTCTCACGAACATTCGAAGAACATATGACACATTTATCAAAATTACTAGAAGCTCTTCAAACAGAAGGATTCAGACTAAAATTCGCAAAGTGCAATTTCGCAAATCACTACGCAAAATATTTGGGGCATATAATCGAAAACAACTCAATCAGACCTCTCAAGGATTATTTAACTGCAGTGAAAAATTTCCCACTCCCAAAAACAAAAAAGAATGTACGACAGTTTTTAGGAAAAATAAATTTCCACCACAAATTCCTACCCCACAATGCAATTATTCTGGACCCATTACACAATTTGCTACGGAAAGACGTAAAATTCATGTGGTCCGCGCAATGTCAAGATTCATTCGACAAAATAAAGGAAATTTATACTATGTTCGGAAGGTTCTACGAATCTTCGATCCAGACCTGCCGATAAAAATTTACACGGATGCAAGCATCGAGGGTGTGGGAGCCCTGCTAAAACAAAAAAAGGAAAATGGAAACGAAAAGCCAGTGGCCTACTTTTCAAAAAAATTAACCCAAGCTCAAAAAAGGAAAAAAGCAATATACCTGGAGTGCCTCGCAATCAAAGAAGAAATAAAATATTGGCAGCACTGGCTTATGGGGAAACGATTTACTGTATACTCTGATCATAAGCCATTGGAAAATATGAATATAAAAGCGAGAACAGATGAAGAACTAGGGGATTTAATGTACTACTTGTCCCAATATGACTTCAACATCGTGTACAACCCCGGAAAATCAAATCAGGAAGCGGACTGTTTGAGTAGGAATCCGGTATTAGAACCAGAAGAACATACAGACGATTTCCTGAAAGTGGTCAATCTAATAAGTCTTGCCGAAATAAAACAAGACCAACTGAATAATCCAGATATCACAAATGGAAAACTCACATTAGAAAATGGAATATACTATAAACAGGTAAAGACAAAGAAGAAAATTGTACTGTCAGAACATCTTAGTAAACACCTGATAAAACAGGTCCATGAGAGTTACTGTCACATAGGAAACACCCAAATGTCAAGAAAGCTAATACCATTCTACACTGGAAGAAATATAAATGAACACATAAAACGGATCTGTGAGGAATGTGAAACTTGTATCAAGAATAAATCAAGAAGAAAACCCAAGTACGGCCTAATGTCACATTTAGGTCCAGCGACAAGACCATTTCAAATTATATCCATCGACACTATAGGAGGTTTTGGTGGGTCCCGATCCACAAAAAAGTACATGCATTTTTTGGTGGACCATTTTACACGATACGCGTACATTCTCACGTCGAGAACTCAAAGTTCTAATGACTTTATCAAGCTAGTAGAAAACGTTGCCAAAACCCACAACATCGGCACAGTACTGTGGCGACCCAAACAACCTGTGTCTGCCACAACAACATCCAGCCAAGGCGTCCATGATGGGCCAGAACCACCCAACCCAACACGCAACTGAATTATTATTACTACTCGAATTATGACAAGTCATCTTTGTCTCATCGTTTGTACGGCTTTTCTACCAATAAAACTTCCAATCAGTTTATTTCATTAACCGTGGTTTCCGCTAGTCAAGCACCCACAAATTGGTGACCCCGAGTTCTTTTCCTTCGTTTGGGTGTAAAGATTTTCCTTTTTCGTGACTCTTTTCGCTTCATCATGACAGACGACAAAACAGTTCCCGGTACTTCCTTTGCGAATTCGGACGCTCCTAATCCACCGGAGACAGAATATATTTCTCACATAGGCGTGAAACTACCCCAATTCTGGTACCCCGACCCGGAACTGTGGTTTATCAGTGTCGAAGCTCAATTCGAAACAGCTTACCCGCGGATCACGCGTAGTGAAACTAAACTAAATCACATTCTGGCAAACATTCAGCCAGAGCACCTGCGCGAAATCGCCGACGTCCTTCGCGACCCCGCCAAACGGAATTACGAGAATGTAAAACAAGCTATCATTAAACGATTCAGCGAAACCGAAGAAGACAAACTGAACAAACTTCTCGGCAACATTGAGATTGGCGATCGCCTTCCGTCTCAACTTCTCAGGGAATTTCAACGTCTTGCCGGCCCTTCAATACCTACACAGCTAGTACGAAGCATTTGGCTAAAGAAACTCCCGCCACACACACAGCAGATCTTACAAGTAAGTGACACAGATGACCTCACAAAACTAGCTGAAATGGCTGACAGGATTCGTTCTGTCAATGTACCAAATAATATCTATGCTGTTTCCTCTGGCGTCAACTCCAATACTCAAACTGAGTTACTAACTAAGCTGTGTCAACAAGTTGAAACCTTGACTAGAGCCGTGCAAAACCTTACGTCTCAACCCCCCAGATCGCGTTCTCGTTCAAATTTTGATCGCAATTTGACGCAAAATTCAAGCACAGACCCAATTTGTTCGTACCATCAACAATATAAAGATCGTGCACGCAAATGCAGAGCTCCTTGTAGCTTTTCAAGCAACAAGTCGGAAAACTCTCAAACATCCTCGACCTAGCGGCAATTGAGGATGGGGTGACGTCACGCCGCCTAGTCATACGCGACAAACGCTCAAATTTAACTTTTCTTGTCGACACTGGCGCCGATATCAGCCTTTTACCACCGCAACGTACTGATCTCAACAATATTTCGTTTATTACGCTTTTTGCTGCCAACAATACCCCTATCAAGACATATGGTGAGCGTCTCTTACATTTAGATTTGGGGTTACGTCGCCTTTTCCCATTTATTTTTACTATTGCCAACGTTAACCGCCCCATAATTGGCAGCGACTTTCTCCGCCACTTTGGATTATTGGTGGACATCAAGAATTCAAGACTTATTGACTCAAATACCACTCTTGTTATGCCAACAAACACAGTAAATTGTAAAACTACTGGGATCTCAACCATAGATACCTCGCTGCCTCCTGAAATTACCTCATTGTTAACCAAATATTCTACTTCCCGCCATGACGCAAATTCAAAATTTAATCAAAATTCTGTCTTTCATCACATAGAGACAACTGGTCCTCCATGCTACGCACGTCCACGCCGCCTCACTGCAGACAAACTCAAAGTAGCCAAGGAGGAATTTAACTTCATGCTGCAGATGGGTATATGCCGCCCATCCAGCAGTCCATGGGCCAGCCCCTTGCACCTTGTCAGGAAGAAGTGTGGTGACTGGCGACCCTGTGGAGATTTTCGCAAGCTGAACTCACAGACAGTCCCAGACCGGTATCCAGTACCCAATCTTCAAGACTGCACTTCTAATCTCCATGGTTCTACAGTATTCTCAAAGATTGACTTAGCCAAAGCATTCTTACAGATCCCAGTCCATCCTAGCGACATTCCAAAAACAGCAGTAACAACACCCTTTGGTTCTTTTGAGTTCCTCAAGATGCCTTATGGCCTACGCAATGCCTCACAAACTTTTCAGCGTTTTGTTGACACCATTAGTAGAGACCTACCATTTGTTTTTTGTTACATAGATGACTGGCTGATTTTCTCCAAGACACGTGAAGAACACATGCAGCACCTTGAACTAGTCTTGCATCGACTTCAAGAGCATGGCTTGTCCATCAACGCTGCTAAGTGCCTATTTCTTCAAGATCAAATTGATTTCTTGGGTTACCACATTTCAGCAAAAGGCATTTCTCCTATGACAGAGAAGGTGACTGCAATCTCTACATACCCAAAGCCTTCCACAGTTACAGATCTTAAACGCTTTCTGGGCATGTTAAACTTTTACCACCGGTTCTGTCCCCGGCTTGCTGCACTTCAAGCTCCTTTGCATGTTTCATCCAAGAAAAACGACCACCAAACCATTGAGTGGACTCCTGAGATGTCAGATGCATTTGAAAGTTGTAAACAAGCCTTGCTTTCTGACACACTCCTTGTTTTTCCAGACCCACATGCTCCTCTCTCCATCATGACTGATGCCTCTAATACCGCAATTGGTGGTGTGGTCCACCAGTCCAAGAATGGTCAATTCCAACCTTTAGCATATTTTTCACGGAAGCTGACCTCAGCAGAGCGCAATTACTCTTGCTATGACCGGGAGCTGCTAGCAATTTATGCAACAGTCATGCACTTCTCCTACATGCTTGAAGGAAGAGATTTTGCCATTTACACTGACCATCGTCCACTCATCTATGCATTCACCAAGCCCCAGGGCAATATGTCGCCTAGGCAAATACGCCATATGTCATTCATCAGTCAATATTCCACTAACATCAACCATGTCACTGGTGTGAACAACTCCCCAGCAGATGCTCTTTCACGCATTGAAGCAATTTTGAAGTGCACCATCCAACCTGCTGACATGGCTTTAGCACAAGACACTGATCAGCAGCTCCAAGACCTCTTGAAATCTACCACATCCAATCTCAGGCTCCAGCAACTTCAAATGGACAATTGCTCTCTCTACTGTGACACGTCATCTGGCAAAATCAGACCTTACGTACCTGCAGACCTAAGGTTTGGTGTTTTCCAACACTTCCACTCAATCTCTCATCCAGGAGGTCGCTCAACTGCACGACTCATTTCTGACCGATTTGTATGGCCTTTCATGCAGAGGGATATCAAACTCTGGGTACGACAGTGTCACCCATGCCAGACATCAAAGGTGAATCGTCATGAGAAGTCTCCACTAACTGCTTTCCTCAAGCCTGATGGCAGATTTGCTCATGTCCACATTGATGTAGTAGGTCCTCTTCCAACATCTCATGGTCAATCCTACCTACTCACTTGTATTGGCCGATTTACTCGCTGGGTGGAAGCAATTCCTATTGCTGATCAAACTGCAATCACCATTGCTCATACATTCTTCAACAACTGGATTGCAAGATTTGGCACACCATTATATCTAGTTTCTGACAGAGGCCGCTCCTTCCAGTCTTCCCTCTTTCGTGATGTTGCCACTCTCCTGGGCATTGAACTTCGGTTCACTACCAGCTATCATCCTCAATGCAATGGATTAGTTGAGCGCTCACACCGCTCAATCAAGGCAGCACTCATGAGCCGTCTAGGAGATTCACGTGAAAACTGGTTTGAGGAACTGCCCATTGTACTTCTTGGCCTTCGCACTGTCTTCAAGCCAGACATCAATGCTACCCCAGCCGAACTTGTCTATGGAAGTTCTCTCAGGCTACCAGGAGATTTCCTGACCACTTCCCCCATGGCTACTGCACCTACATCTGAGTATGCCTGCAAGTTACAGAAGATTTTTGCACAACTTCGACCAACTGAAACGGCATGGCACTCCAAGGAGAAGCCTTTTGCAAATCCTGCACTGGAAACCTCTTCCCACGTCTATCTTCGCTATGATGGAGTACGTCCTAGCCTGCATCGCCCATACACTGGCCCTTACGCAGTCATACGAAGATCAACCAAAACATTTGACATCTTAGTAGGACAGACTCGAGTAACAGTCTCTCGTGATCGGCTGAAACCCGCTTTTGTGTTGCAAGAAGACCTGCAATCCCCTGCACAGCCTCACAGTTCCACCTCTCAGCAATCCAGCCAGCTCCAGCCTGACACACTGAGTCCTCCAGATGAGCAAGGACAGCGACTTACTCCAGCTGAGCCACAGCCAGCCCATTCAAGTGAACCACCCACCACTCGCAGTGGACGACGTGTTCGCTTCCCACCAACCCTGAGGGACTTTGACATTTCCTAAGGGGGGGAGTGGTGTGGCGACCCAAACAACCTGTGTCTGCCACAACAACATCCAGCCAAGGCGTCCATGATGGGCCAGAACCACCCAACCCAACACGCAACTGAATTATTATTACTACTCGAATTATGACAAGTCATCTTTGTCTCATCGTTTGTACGGCTTTTCTACCAATAAAACTTCCAATCAGTTTATTTCATTAACCGTGGTTTCCGCTAGTCAAGCACCCACAGTACTAACGGACCAGTACCCAGGAATAAACTCTACTGAATTTAAAAAATTTTTAACAAAAGAAAACATAAAACTCATCTTTACTGCTGTGGATACACCATTTTCGAATGGGTTGAATGAAAGATTAAACCAGACTTTGGTAAACAAAATAAGACGCGCAATTAATGAAACAAACAGAAAACAAGCATGGACAACTATTGCGCACAAATGTGTAGAAAAATACAACGAGACAGAACATACGGTAACAAAGTTCTCTCCAAAATATCTACTGGAAGGAAGCGTAGTAAACATCCTACCACCAGAATTAAAACGAGCAAGCACAGCAGAAGACTTACAAAGAGATAGAGAACAAGCACTGAGCAATACAATAACATCACATAATTATAACAAACGAATATTCGACAAACCAAGAAAGGAATACAACTTGGGGGTAGGTGATAGAGTCTACATTGAAAATGGGAACCGCCTAAATAGAAAAAAACTGGATGAGTTAAGGACTGGGCCCTACAAAATCATCAAGAAGATTTCACAATCGATATATGAAGTAGACACCGGGCACAGAAAAACGGAATCAAACCTCTACCATATCACGAAGCTATCTCCGCTAATGCCAAAATGAACAATTTTGGGGATCACATCTGAAATTGTTCATATCCGAGGGGGGGAGATGTAAAGAATATGGAGTGCACTCCCATATTCAAGTGAGGAGCGTCCCCGTTTGAAATTCGCCGCGTTACCGAGGAAGCCGCCGGGAGCGCAAGGGACGGCGAAACGGAAAACCACGAGTTATCAGATGAGACGATAAGTGAAAGTGAACACGTGAGTCAGTGCTAATAAAAACAGAAAGCGGAATAAAGGCTTTTAATGTCGTTTCTTTGATTTCCAGGTGAGCTGAATTGTCCATTAGTTGATATTTGGAAGTTGCATGATTTATTTTTGAATTAACTCGGAATAAAAACTTTGATTTCCAGAGAAACGAAAAAACTGCCTTTATCTCTCCACATTACATGTGTACTAATGCTAAGGAAATGTGGGACAAGCTTCACACAGTTTTTGAGCAACGAACTCAGCAAAGGCAGGACAGATTGTTCAATGAATTTTTTGGTATCCCTCAGATAGTGTAGTCAAGCATATAGCTAAATTGGAAAAGCTATGGGTTGAGCTCCAGGACGAAACCTGGAAAGAAGATAAGGTGAAGTTACCTGATTCATTGTTCCTAAATAGGGTACTCAACACAATGCCGGCTGATTACAATGAATTTATAAATGCGTGGGAGTCTGTACCAAAAGAAAAACGTAAAATTGAACAGCTGAGAGAACGACTTTGCATTGTTGAAATGAGGATGGCTGAAAGAGGGAAAGCTAATGATGTATGTGACCAAGTTGCATATTATGCCAATCAGAAAGCCAATAGTGTGACCTCAAAGAAAGTAAACAATCAGACAAAGAAGAAGCAGAAAAATGTTGATAAGTCCAAGTTCAAATGTTACCGGTGTTTTAAGTATGGTCATTTCAAGAGCGAATGCAAGAATGGAAAGAAAAGTCAAAATAAGCTGGAAAATGCTGGAAATTCAGCATTCATGGGTGAAAGATTTTCTGAAAAATGCCCTGAAAACATATGGATTGCTGATTCTGGTGCAACTCAGCACCACGCTAACTGAACTGGGACTAGGAGACAATTTCACGGAATGGGAATCAAAGATGAGGCAAGCATTCATTAGAAGAGGATTAGAGAGGCATATAACATTCGGTTTATTGGAGGCGCGTACGTAGATTATGCTTTGAGAAAATAATATCTTCTTCAAGACCAGGAACATACCATCGATAAAATGGTACAGATAAACCTCATCGTAACCGGCTTACCAGTAAGTGTACAGGATAAGCTGGATCGTGCAAAGATCAACTCGATGGAGGCATTATTTGGAGAGCTCAGGAAAATGGAGCTAAGTTCCCCTCCGCTGAAAACAAACCTCACAAATACTGAAACGAAAATTAAAAAGGGAAACGCAACCGTTGTGAATGAGTGAAAAAAACCCTGCTTGATTTGTGGCAAGCTAGGTTTTTCAGGGAGGTTTCACCCCGAATATCAGTTTGTCGAAATCGGTCACATGATAACAAGGAAACGGGCATAAAAGCTGTAAATCATGTAGAGATACAGGAATCCTTGAATAAATCCATTTCCGATCAAAAAAACTAATGTTGCTGCCACTAATCAATCTGGAGGTCATAGTTAATCACAGAAATAAATGTACTGCAATTTACGACCCAGGCGCAAATATCAGTGTCATTACACTAAAATGTGTCAGAAAGTTGAAACTGCCGATCGCGGAGAACAACATGACCTTCCAAACCGTTGGTGGCAGACAAGGCTTCACTGGGTGAGTACATATAACGCAAAAGGTCGGGGATGTGGAGAGGGATTTTTTTTTTAAATGCATTTATTAGAAATAATTTATACATGATAACCAAAAAATACATTTCTTCATAATGCTACAACCCCTGTAAGTTTACACTTGTGAAGGGGTTGGAGTAGCTCAATGTTCATTACAAATAAACTTATATAAAAATAACTTATCTCTCAACAATAAAAAGCAAAAATTAGCTTACATTAAATCTGATAAGGTGTTCTAAGGTTGTACTATATATTGTTGTTTATACAGCTTGTTTTACACTATTATCATTACATGATTATTAGATACACTATTTTTTTTTCTGAATGAGGTCTAGTATATTACATAGCTTGTAAGTGGGTTTTTTATGTTTTAAATATATGTTTAATTCGACTCTTGAAAATCTCCAGCGGTATTGTCGGTATTTTTATATCAAATTTATGGGCATTAAATTGTTTGATACCCCAGTAATCAAAACATTTTTGTCCAGTCGTGGTTCTTCTTCTTGGATGTCCAAATGTTTGTTGTGACGGATGAAAGCTTTAGATATGACGTGTTATTGGGACTGGACTTGATAGTCAGCTTCTATCTGAATTTGGATTCGGCCGACAAGAGATACCCTCCAGGCAATAGGGAAGGCATAATTAATGTGGTAACATGTCACAGGACAAGGCAAGATAAGATCCCCAAGCCGGCATCTTCATCTCAAGGCTGTCCCTCTTATGTGGTTTATGATGTAACGGAGAGGGTCATAACCACACGGAGACACATGATAACCAACCGAGGCTCCGATCCAGCTGCAGTGGCTGAATCTGTGATTGTTACGAATGTTCGAATCGAAACAGTTTCTAGAAGGTTTAGAAGGGAAACACCAAGCATATCTCCAAGATCAGCGGAGAAAATGAGGATTCAATTGAAGAAGGAGATGATACGGCGAGCACTTCCAAATCGTCCTGCAAATACACCAAATGTACCACACTATCTGACTGCATACCTCAAACAAATTCGAAACGCCCTACTCAGGATTCTGGCGGCGCCCGAGACATGATGAACATTAATTACAATGAGGGAATTGACGTGAATACTTTCGAGGCAAATTTGGACCACCTTAAGGCACCACAAAGAAGAGAGATGAAGAACTTGATAAACGAATTCACGACAATATTCGCAAAAACCAAATATGATGTTGGCAGAATACAAGGTTACGAAGCCCATATAAAATGTATGGAACATAAATTCGTTTCAAAGAAACCGTATCGCTGCAGCATCCCAGATCAAGAAGAGATAGAAAGGCAAGTAACTCAATTACGAGGGTCATAACCACACGGAGACACATGATAACCAACCGAGGCTCCGATCCAGCTGCAGTGGCTGAATCTGTGATTGTTACGAATGTTCGAATCGAAACAGTTTCTAGAAGGTTTAGAAGGGAAACACCAAGCATATCTCCAAGATCAGCGGAGAAAATGAGGATTCAATTGAAGAAGGAGATGATACGGCGAGCACTTCCAAATCATCCTGCAAATACACCGAATATACCACACTATCTGACTGCATACCTCAAACAAATTCGAAACGCCCTACTCAGGATTCTGGCGGCGCCCGAGACATGATGAACATTAATTACAATGAGGGAATTGACGTGAATACCTTCGAGGCAAATTTGGACCACCTTAAGGCACCACGAAGAAGAGAGATAGAGAACTTGATAAACGAATTCACGACAATATTCGCAAAAACCAAATATGATGTTGGCAGAATACAAGGTTACGAAGCCCATATAAAATTTACGGAACATAAATTCGTTTCAAAGAAACCGTATCGCTGCAGCATCCCAGATCAAGAAGAGATTGAAAGGCAAGTAACTCAATTACGAGGGTCATAACCACACGGAGACACATGATAACCAACCGAGGCTCCGATCCAGCTGCAGTGGCTGAATCTGTGATTGCCCAAGACCTGAAGAGGAAGAGGAAGAGAGCTGAGACCAAGTAACCACTGATCCCTGAGCAATACCAATTGAATAATGCTTCCTAGAGTTTATTTTAATTCATTTTGGTTGAATAAACATTTTATTAAAGGCAATAGGGAAGGCATAATTAATGTGGTAACACATCTCAGGACAAGGCAAGATAAGATCCCCAAGCCGGCATCTTCATCTCAAGGCTGTCCCTCTTATGTGGTTTGTGATGTAACGGAGAGGGTCATAACCACACGGAGACACATGATAACCAACCGAGGCTCCGATCCAGCTGCAGTGGCTGAATCTGTGATTGTTACGAATGTTCGAATCGAAACAGTTTCTAGAAGGTTTAGAAGGGAAACACCAAGCATATCTCCAAGATCAGCGGAGAAAATGAGGATTCAATTGAAGAAGGAGATGATACGGCGAGCACTTCCAAATCATCCTGCAAATACACCGAATGTACCACACTATCTGACTGCATACCTCAAACAAATTCGAAACGCCCTACTCAGGATTCTGGCGGCGCCCGAGACATGATGAACATTAATTACAATGAGGGAATTGACGTGAATACCTTCGAGGCAAATTTGGACCACCTTAAGGCACCACGAAGAAGAGAGATAGAGAACTTGATAAACGAATTCACGACAATATTCGCAAAAACCAAATATGATGTTGGCAGAATACAAGGTTACGAAGCCCATATAAAATTTACGGAACATAAATTCGTTTCAAAGAAACCGTATCGCTGCAGCATCCCAGATCAAGAAGAGATTGAAAGGCAAGTAACTCAATTACGAGGGTCATAACCACACGGAGACACATGATAACCAACCGAGGCTCCGATCCAGCTGCAGTGGCTGAATCTGTGATTGCCCAAGACCTGAAGAGGAAGAGGAAGAGAGCTGAGACCAAGTAACCACTGATCCCTGAGCAATACCAATTGAATAATGCTTCCTAGAGTTTATTTTAATTCATTTTGGTTGAATAAACATTTTATTAAAGGCAATAGGGAAGGCATAATTAATGTGGTAACACGTCACAGGACAAGGCAAGATAGGATCCCCAAGCCGGCATCTTCATCTCAAGGCTGTCCCTCTTATGTGGTTTGTGATGTAACGGAGAGGGTCATAACCACACGGAGACACATGATAACCAACCGAGGCTCCGATCCAGCTGCAGTGGCTGAATCTGTGATTGTTACGAATGTTCGAATCTAAACAGTTTCTAGAAGGTTTAGAAGGGAAACACCAAGCATATCTCCAAGATCAGCGGAGAAAATGAGGATTCAATTGAAGAAGGAGATGATACGGCGAGCACTTCCAAATCATCCTGCAAATACACCGAATGTACCACACTATCTGACTGCATACCTCAAACAAATTCGAAACGCCCTACTCAGGATTCTGGCGGCGCCCGAGACATGATGAACATTAATTACAATGAGGGAATTGACGTGAATACCTTCGAGGCAAATTTGGACCACCTTAAGGCACCACGAAGAAGAGAGATAGAGAACTTGATAAACGAATTCACGACAATATTTGCAAAAACCAAATATGATGTTGGCAGAATACAAGGTTACGAAGCCCATATAAAATTTACGGAACATAAATTCGTTTCAAAGAAACCATATCGCTGCAGCATCCCAGATCAAGAAGAGATCGAAAGGCAAGTAACTCAATTACGAGGGTCATAACCACACGGAGACACATGATAACCAACCGAGGCTCCGATCCAGCTGCAGTGGCTGAATCTGTGATTGCCCAAGACCTGAAGAGGAAGAGGAAGAGAGCTGAGACCAAGTAACCACTGATCCCTGAGAAATACCAATTGAATAATGCTTCCTAGAGTTTATTTTAATTCATTTTGGTTGAATAAACATTTTATTAAAGGCAATAGGGAAGGCATAATTAATGTGGTAACACGTCACAGGACAAGGCAAGAGAAGATCCCCAAGCCGGCATCTTCATCTCAAGGCTGTCCCTCTTATGTGGTTTGTGATGTAACGGAGAGGGTCATAACCACACGGAGACACATGATAACCAACCGAGGCTCCGATCCAGCTGCAGTGGCTGAATCTGTGATTGTTACGAATGTTCGAATCGAAACAGTTTCTAGAAGGTTTAGAAGGGAAACACCAAGCATATCTCCAAGATCAGCAGAGAAAATGAGGATTCAATTGAAGAAGGAGATGATACGGCGAGCACTTCCAAATCATCCTGCAAATACACCGAATGTACCACACTATCTGACTGCATACCTCAAACAAATTCGAAACGCCCTACTCAGGATTCTGGCGGCGCCCGAGACATGATGAACATTAATTACAATGAGGGAATTGACGTGAATACCTTCGAGGCAAATTTGGACCACCTTAAGGCACCACGAAGAAGAGAGATAGAGAACTTGATAAACGAATTCACGACAATATTCGCAAAAACCAAATATGATGTTGGCAGAATACAAGGTTACGAAGCCCATATAAAATTTACGGAACATAAATTCGTTTCAAAGAAACCGTATCGCTGCAGCATCCCAGATCAAGAAGAGATTGAAAGGCAAGTAACTCAATTACGAGGGTCATAACCACACGGAGACACATGATAACCAACCGAGGCTCCGATCCAGCTGCAGTGGCTGAATCTGTGATTGCCCAAGACCTGAAGAGGAAGAGGAAGAGAGCTGAGACCAAGTAACCACTGATCCCTGAGAAATACCAATTGAATAATGCTTCCTAGAGTTTATTTTAATTCATTTTGGTTGAATAAACATTTTATTAAAGGCAATAGGGAAGGCATAATTAATGTGGTAACACATGAACATTAATTACAATGAGGGAATTGACGTGAATACCTTCGAGGCAAATTTGGACCACCTTAAGGCACCACGAAGAAGAGAGATAGAGAACTTGATAAACGAATTCACGACAATATTCGCAAAAACCAAATATGATGTTGGCAGAATACAAGGTTACGAAGCCCATATAAAATTTACGGAACATAAATTCGTTTCAAAGAAACCGTATCGCTGCAGCATCCCAGATCAAGAAGAGATTGAAAGGCAAGTAACTCAATTACGAGGGTCATAACCACACGGAGACACATGATAACCAACCGAGGCTCCGATCCAGCTGCAGTGGCTGAATCTGTGATTGCCCAAGACCTGAAGAGGAAGAGGAAGAGAGCTGAGACCAAGTAACCACTGATCCCTGAGCAATACCAATTGAATAATGCTTCCTAGAGTTTATTTTAATTCATTTTGGTTGAATAAACATTTTATTAAAGGCAATAGGGAAGGCATAATTAATGTGGTAACACGTCACAGGACAAGGCAAGAGAAGATCCCCAAGCCGGCATCTTCATCTCAAGGCTGTCCCTCTTATGTGGTTTGTGATGTAACGGAGAGGGTCATAACCACACGGAGACACATGATAACCAACCGAGGCTCCGATCCAGCTGCAGTGGCTGAATCTGTGATTGTTACGAATGTTCGAATCGAAACAGTTTCTAGAAGGTTTAGAAGGGAAACACCAAGCATATCTCCAAGATCAGCGGAGAAAATGAGGATTCAATTGAAGAAGGAGATGATACGGCGAGCACTTCCAAATCATCCTGCAAATACACCGAATGTACCACACTATCTGACTGCATACCTCAAACAAATTCGAAACGCCCTACTCAGGATTCTGGCGGCGCCCGAGACATGATGAACATTAATTACAATGAGGGAATTGACGTGAATACCTTCGAGGCAAATTTGGACCACCTTAAGGCACCACGAAGAAGAGAGATAGAGAACTTGATAAACGAATTCACGACAATATTCGCAAAAACCAAATATGATGTTGGCAGAATACAAGGTTACGAAGCCCATATAAAATTTACGGAACATAAATTCGTTTCAAAGAAACCGTATCGCTGCAGCATCCCAGATCAAGAAGAGATTGAAAGGCAAGTAACTCAATTACGAGGGTCATAACCACACCGAGACACATGATAACCAACCGAGGCTCCGATCCAGCTGCAGTGGCTGAATCTGTGATTGCCCAAGACCTGAAGAGGAAGAGGAAGAGAGCTGAGACCAAGTAACCACTGATCCCTGAGCAATACCAATTGAATAATGCTTCCTAGAGTTTATTTTAATTCATTTTGGTTGAATAAACATTTTATTAAAGGCAATAGGGAAGGCATAATTAATGTGGTAACACATCTCAGGACAAGGCAAGATAAGATCCCCAAGCCGGCATCTTCATCTCAAGGCTGTCCCTCTTATGTGGTTTGTGATGTAACGGAGAGGGTCATAACCACACGAGAACACATGATAACCAACCGAGGCTCCGATCCAGCTGCAGTGGCTGAATCTGTGATTGTTACGAATGTTCGAATCGAAACAGTTTCTAGAAGGTTTAGAAGGGAAACACCAAGCATATCTCCAAGATCAGCAGAGAAAATGAGGATTCAATTGAAGAAGGAGATGATACGGCGAGCACTTCTGTACGACTTAAAACCGTACAATTTGAAGTCGTACGCTCAGACCCGACAACAGCGAGGAGACGACACCCTTGGGAAACTCGAAACCCAGACATCCGTCGCCGCAGGATCACCAGCAAAGCATTTTCACGGGCCGGGAGAAAACTCGAGCGCGGAGAAATCCGCAACATTTCGGAATTTGAGGCGCTCGCAAAAGCTCCACGTGTCCGGCGAGTCAGCAGATGGGAAGACACCGCCCATCGAGCGATTGGATATTTCAAGATCCCACCACTGCTTACTTCACCGAATAAAATCCTCTTTCGAACCCCCTCCAAGAGTCTGGAGCAATTTTGGGGACGCCTAGAACCAAACGATTGGCTGAGGGGTGGGCCCAAAGGAAAACTTGCGCAAACTTTGGGCCCAGGAGAAAACACGAGAAATCGAGGAAAAACTATTCTATGTCCAGCAGGTGAAGTGTGTACTTCGAGAGCCAACAGACCTCTAGAATCGCGAGCCGGACCGCAGGAGTTCAAGTCCGGCCCGGAACACACCCTCTCCGACCTTCCAAAAGAACAGTCGAGGTAGGAAAGATCAATCTGGTTGAGCAGATAGGTAGGAATTCATTTTGTTATTTTATAGATCCTAATTGTCTCAATTTCGTAGAATATTAATTACCTACTCAAAAAACAGTTGTTCTTTTTCTCCTTCCTTGCAAGTTCAAAGGTTGCGTCTAGGCATTGGGTGGACAAACAGATTCCTGGCAGTGATGTCCGCTTAGAGGCTAAAACTGGCAGGAATATAACTCTTACAACTTCCAAATCATCCTGCAAATACACCGAATGTACCACACTATCTGACTGCATACCTCAAACAAATTCGAAACGCCCTACTCAGGATTCTGGCGGCGCCCGAGACATGATGAACATTAATTACAATGAGGGAATTGACGTGAATACCTTCGAGGCAAATTTGGACCACCTTAAGGCACCACGAAGAAGAGAGATAGAGAACTTGATAAACGAATTCACGACAATATTCGCAAAAAACCAAATATGATGTTGGCAGAATACAAGGTTACGAAGCCCATATAAAATTTACGGAACATAAATTCGTTTCAAAGAAACCGTATCGCTGCAGCATCCCAGATCAAGAAGAGATTGAAAGGCAAGTAACTCAATTACGAGGGTCATAACCACACGGAGACACATGATAACCAACCGAGGCTCCGATCCAGCTGCAGTGGCTGAATCTGTGATTGCCCAAGACCTGAAGAGGAAGAGGAAGAGAGCTGAGACCAAGTAACCACTGATCCCTGAGCAATACCAATTGAATAATGCTTCCTAGAGTTTATTTTAATTCATTTTGGTTGAATAAACATTTTATTAAAGGCAATAGGGAAGGCATAATTAATGTGGTAACACATCTCAGGACAAGGCAAGATAAGATCCCCAAGCCGGCATCTTCATCTCAAGGCTGTCCCTCTTATGTGGTTTGTGATGTAACGGAGAGGGTCATAACCACACGGAGACACATGATAACCAACCGAGGCTCCGATCCAGCTGCAGTGGCTGAATCTGTGATTGTTACGAATGTTCGAATCGAAACAGTTTCTAGAAGGTTTAGAAGGGAAACACCAAGCATATCTCCAAGATCAGCAGAGAAAATGAGGATTCAATTGAAGAAGGAGATGATACGGCGAGCACTTCCAAATCATCCTGCAAATACACCGAATGTACCACACTATCTGACTGCATACCTCAAACAAATTCGAAACGCCCTACTCAGGATTCTGGCGGCGCCCGAGACATGATGAACATTAATTACAATGAGGGAATTGACGTGAATACCTTCGAGGCAAATTTGGACCACCTTAAGGCACCACGAAGAAGAGAGATAGAGAACTTGATAAACGAATTCACGACAATATTCGCAAAAACCAAATATGATGTTGGCAGAATACAAGGTTACGAAGCCCATATAAAATTTACGGAACATAAATTCGTTTCAAAGAAACCGTATCGCTGCAGCATCCCAGATCAAGAAGAGATTGAAAGGCAAGTAACTCAATTACGAGGGTCATAACCACACGGAGACACATGATAACCAACCGAGGCTCCGATCCAGCTGCAGTGGCTGAATCTGTGATTGCCCAAGACCTGAAGAGGAAGAGGAAGAGAGCTGAGACCAAGTAACCACTGATCCCTGAGCAATACCAATTGAATAATGCTTCCTAGAGTTTATTTTAATTCATTTTGGTTGAATAAACATTTTATTAAAGGCAATAGGGAAGGCATAATTAATGTGGTAACACGTCACAGGACAAGGCAAGATAAGATCCCCAAGCCGGCATCTTCATCTCAAGGCTGTCCCTCTTATGTGGTTTGTGATGTAACGGAGAGGGTCATAACCACACGGAGACACATGATAACCAACCGAGGCTCCGATCCAGCTGCAGTGGCTGAATCTGTGATTGTTACGAATGTTCGAATCGAAACAGTTTCTAGAAGGTTTAGAAGGGAAACACCAAGCATATCTCCAAGATCAGCAGAGAAAATGAGGATTCAATTGAAGAAGGAGATGATACGGCGAGCACTTCCAAATCATCCTGCAAATACACCGAATGTACCACACTATCTGACTGCATACCTCAAACAAATTCGAAACGCCCTACTCAGGATTCTGGCGGCGCCCGAGACATGATGAACATTAATTACAATGAGGGAATTGACGTGAATACCTTCGAGGCAAATTTGGACCACCTTAAGGCACCACGAAGAAGAGAGATAGAGAACTTGATAAACGAATTCACGACAATATTCGCAAAAACCAAATATGATGTTGGCAGAATACAAGGTTACGAAGCCCATATAAAATTTACGGAACATAAATTCGTTTCAAAGAAACCGTATCGCTGCAGCATCCCAGATCAAGAAGAGATTGAAAGGCAAGTAACTCAATTACGAGGGTCATAACCACACGGAGACACATGATAACCAACCGAGGCTCCGATCCAGCTGCAGTGGCTGAATCTGTGATTGCCCAAGACCTGAAGAGGAAGAGGAAGAGAGCTGAGACCAAGTAACCACTGATCCCTGAGCAATACCAATTGAATAATGCTTCCTAGAGTTTATTTTAATTCATTTTGGTTGAATAAACATTTTATTAAAGGCAATAGGGAAGGCATAATTAATGTGGTAACACATCTCAGGACAAGGCAAGATAAGATCCCCAAGCCGGCATCTTCATCTCAAGGCTGTCCCTCTTATGTGGTTTGTGATGTAACGGAGAGGGTCATAACCACACGGAGACACATGATAACCAACCGAGGCTCCGATCCAGCTGCAGTGGCTGAATCTGTGATTGTTACGAATGTTCGAATCGAAACCAGTTCTAGAAGGTTTAGAAGGGAAACACCAAGCATATCTCCAAGATCAGCAGAGAAAATGAGGATTCAATTGAAGAAGGAGATGATACGGCGAGCAACTTCTGTACGACTTAAAACCGTACAATTTGAAGTCGTACGCTCAGACCCGACAACAGCGAGGAGACGACACCTTGGGAAACTCGAAACCCAGACATCCGTCGCCGCAGGATCACCAGCAAAGCATTTTCTCACGGGCCGGGAGAAAACTCGAGCGCGGAGAAATCCGCAACATTTCGGAATTTGAGGCGCTCGCAAAAGCTCCACGTGTCCGGCGAGTCAGCAGATGGGAAGACACCGCCCATCGAGCGATTGGATATTTCAAGATCCCACCACTGCTTACTTCACCGAATAAAATCCTCTTTCGAACCCCCTCCAAGAGTCTGGAGCAATTTTGGGGACGCCTAGAACCAAACGATTGGCTGAGGGGTGGGCCCAAAGGAAAACTTGCGCAAACTTTGGGCCCAGGAGAAAACACGAGAAATCGAGGAAAAACTATTCTATGTCCAGCAGGTGAAGTGTGTACTTCGAGAGCCAACAGACCTCTAGAATCGCGAGCCGGACCGCAGGAGTTCAAGTCCGGCCCGGAACACACCCTCTCCGACCTTCCAAAAGAACAGTCGAGGTAGGAAAGATCAATCTGGTTGAGCAGATAGGTAGGAATTCATTTTGTTATTTTATAGATCCTAATTGTCTCAATTTCGTAGAATATTAATTACCTACTCAAAAAACAGTTGTTCTTTTTCTCCTTCCTTGCAAGTTCAAAGGTTGCGTCTAGGCATTGGGTGGACAAACAGATTCCTGGCAGTGATGTCCGCTTAGAGGCTAAAACTGGCAGGAATATAACTCTTACAACTTCCAAATCATCCTGCAAATACACCGAATGTACCACACTATCTGACTGCATACCTCAAACAAATTCGAAACGCCCTACTCAGGATTCTGGCGGCGCCCGAGACATGATGAACATTAATTACAATGAGGGAATTGACGTGAATACCTTCGAGGCAAATTTGGACCACCTTAAGGCACCACGAAGAAGAGAGATAGAGAACTTGATAAACGAATTCACGACAATATTCGCAAAAACCAAATATGATGTTGGCAGAATACAAGGTTACGAAGCCCATATAAAATTTACGGAACATAAATTCGTTTCAAAGAAACCGTATCGCTGCAGCATCCCAGATCAAGAAGAGATTGAAAGGCAAGTAACTCAATTACGAGGGTCATAACCACACGGAGACACATGATAACCAACCGAGGCTCCGATCCAGCTGCAGTGGCTGAATCTGTGATTGCCCAAGACCTGAAGAGGAAGAGGAAGAGAGCTGAGACCAAGTAACCACTGATCCCTGAGCAATACCAATTGAATAATGCTTCCTAGAGTTTATTTTAATTCATTTTGGTTGAATAAACATTTTATTAAAGGCAATAGGGAAGGCATAATTAATGTGGTAACACGTCACAGGACAAGGCAAGAGAAGATCCCCAAGCCGGCATCTTCATCTCAAGGCTGTCCCTCTTATGTGGTTTGTGATGTAACGGAGAGGGTCATAACCACACGGAGACACATGATAACCAACCGAGGCTCCGATCCAGCTGCAGTGGCTGAATCTGTGATTGTTACGAATGTTCGAATCGAAACAGTTTCTAGAAGGTTTAGAAGGGAAACACCAAGCATATCTCCAAGATCAGCAGAGAAAATGAGGATTCAATTGAAGAAGGAGATGATACGGCGAGCACTTCCAAATCATCCTGCAAATACACCGAATGTACCACACTATCTGACTGCATACCTCAAACAAATTCGAAACGCCCTACTCAGGATTCTGGCGGCGCCCGAGACATGATGAACATTAATTACAATGAGGGAATTGACGTGAATACCTTCGAGGCAAATTTGGACCACCTTAAGGCACCACGAAGAAGAGAGATAGAGAACTTGATAAACGAATTCACGACAATATTCGCAAAAACCAAATATGATGTTGGCAGAATACAAGGTTACGAAGCCCATATAAAATTTACGGAACATAAATTCGTTTCAAAGAAACCGTATCGCTGCAGCATCCCAGATCAAGAAGAGATTGAAAGGCAAGTAACTCAATTACGAGGGTCATAACCACACGGAGACACATGATAACCAACCGAGGCTCCGATCCAGCTGCAGTGGCTGAATCTGTGATTGCCCAAGACCTGAAGAGGAAGAGGAAGAGAGCTGAGACCAAGTAACCACTGATCCCTGAGCAATACCAATTGAATAATGCTTCCTAGAGTTTATTTTAATTCATTTTGGTTGAATAAACATTTTATTAAAGGCAATAGGGAAGGCATAATTAATGTGGTAACACATCTCAGGACAAGGCAAGATAAGATCCCCAAGCCGGCATCTTCATCTCAAGGCTGTCCCTCTTATGTGGTTTGTGATGTAACGGAGAGGGTCATAACCACACGGAGACACATGATAACCAACCGAGGCTCCGATCCAGCTGCAGTGGCTGAATCTGTGATTGTTACGAATGTTCGAATCGAAACAGTTTCTAGAAGGTTTAGAAGGGAAACACCAAGCATATCTCCAAGATCAGCGGAGAAAATGAGGATTCAATTGAAGAAGGAGATGATACGGCGAGCACTTCCAAATCATCCTGCTAAATACACCGAATGTACCACACTATCTGACTGCATACCTCAAACAAATTCGAAACGCCCTACTCAGGATTCTGGCGGCGCCCGAGACATGATGAACATTAATTACAATGAGGGAATTGACGTGAATACCTTCGAGGCAAATTTGGACCACCTTAAGGCACCACGAAGAAGAGAGATAGAGAACTTGATAAACGAATTCACGACAATATTCGCAAAAACCAAATATGATGTTGGCAGAATACAAGGTTACGAAGCCCATATAAAATTTACGGAACATAAATTCGTTTCAAAGAAACCGTATCGCTGCAGCATCCCAGATCAAGAAGAGATTGAAAGGCAAGTAACTCAATTACGAGGGTCATAACCACACGGAGACACATGATAACCAACCGAGGCTCCGATCCAGCTGCAGTGGCTGAATCTGTGATTGCCCAAGACCTGAAGAGGAAGAGGAAGAGAGCTGAGACCAAGTAACCACTGATCCCTGAGCAATACCAATTGAATAATGCTTCCTAGAGTTTATTTTAATTCATTTTGGTTGAATAAACATTTTATTAAAGGCAATAGGGAAGGCATAATTAATGTGGTAACACGTCACAGGACAAGGCAAGAGAAGATCCCCAAGCCGGCATCTTCATCTCAAGGCTGTCCCTCTTATGTGGTTTGTGATGTAACGGAGAGGGTCATAACCACACGGAGACACATGATAACCAACCGAGGCTCCGATCCAGCTGCAGTGGCTGAATCTGTGATTGTTACGAATGTTCGAATCGAAACAGTTTCTAGAAGGTTTAGAAGGGAAACACCAAGCATATCTCCAAGATCAGCGGAGAAAATGAGGATTCAATTGAAGAAGGAGATGATACGGCGAGCACTTCCAAATCATCCTGCTAATACACCGAATGTACCACACTATCTGACTGCATACCTCAAACAAATTCGAAACGCCCTACTCAGGATTCTGGCGGCGCCCGAGACATGATGAACATTAATTACAATGAGGGAATTGACGTGAATACCTTCGAGGCAAATTTGGACCACCTTAAGGCACCACGAAGAAGAGAGATAGAGAACTTGATAAACGAATTCACGACAATATTCGCAAAAACCAAATATGATGTTGGCAGAATACAAGGTTACGAAGCCCATATAAAATTTACGGAACATAAATTCGTTTCAAAGAAACCGTATCGCTGCAGCATCCCAGATCAAGAAGAGATTGAAAGGCAAGTAACTCAATTACGAGGGTCATAACCACACGGAGACACATGATAACCAACCGAGGCTCCGATCCAGCTGCAGTGGCTGAATCTGTGATTGCCCAAGACCTGAAGAGGAAGAGGAAGAGAGCTGAGACCAAGTAACCACTGATCCCTGAGCAATACCAATTGAATAATGCTTCCTAGAGTTTATTTTAATTCATTTTGGTTGAATAAACATTTTATTAAAGGCAATAGGGAAGGCATAATTAATGTGGTAACACGTCACAGGACAAGGCAAGAGAAGATCCCCAAGCCGGCATCTTCATCTCAAGGCTGTCCCTCTTATGTGGTTTGTGATGTAACGGAGAGGGTCATAACCACACGGAGACACATGATAACCAACCGAGGCTCCGATCCAGCTGCAGTGGCTGAATCTGTGATTGTTACGAATGTTCGAATCGAAACAGTTTCTAGAAGGTTTAGAAGGGAAACACCAAGCATATCTCCAAGATCAGCGGAGAAAATGAGGATTCAATTGAAGAAGGAGATGATACGGCGAGCACTTCCAAATCATCCTGCTAATACACCGAATGTACCACACTATCTGACTGCATACCTCAAACAAATTCGAAACGCCCTACTCAGGATTCTGGCGGCGCCCGAGACATGATGAACATTAATTACAATGAGGGAATTGACGTGAATACCTTCGAGGCAAATTTGGACCACCTTAAGGCACCACGAAGAAGAGAGATAGAGAACTTGATAAACGAATTCACGACAATATTCGCAAAAACCAAATATGATGTTGGCAGAATACAAGGTTACGAAGCCCATATAAAATTTACGGAACATAAATTCGTTTCAAAGAAACCGTATCGCTGCAGCATCCCAGATCAAGAAGAGATTGAAAGGCAAGTAACTCAATTACGAGGGTCATAACCACACGGAGACACATGATAACCAACCGAGGCTCCGATCCAGCTGCAGTGGCTGAATCTGTGATTGCCCAAGACCTGAAGAGGAAGAGGAAGAGAGCTGAGACCAAGTAACCACTGATCCCTGAGCAATACCAATTGAATAATGCTTCCTAGAGTTTATTTTAATTCATTTTGGTTGAATAAACATTTTATTAAAGGCAATAGGGAAGGCATAATTAATGTGGTAACACGTCACAGGACAAGGCAAGAGAAGATCCCCAAGCCGGCATCTTCATCTCAAGGCTGTCCCTCTTATGTGGTTTGTGATGTAACGGAGAGGGTCATAACCACACGGAGACACATGATAACCAACCGAGGCTCCGATCCAGCTGCAGTGGCTGAATCTGTGATTGTTACGAATGTTCGAATCGAAACAGTTTCTAGAAGGTTTAGAAGGGAAACACCAAGCATATCTCCAAGATCAGCGGAGAAAATGAGGATTCAATTGAAGAAGGAGATGATACGGCGAGCACTTCCAAATCATCCTGCTAATACACCGAATGTACCACACTATCTGACTGCATACCTCAAACAAATTCGAAACGCCCTACTCAGGATTCTGGCGGCGCCCGAGACATGATGAACATTAATTACAATGAGGGAATTGACGTGAATACCTTCGAGGCAAATTTGGACCACCTTAAGGCACCACGAAGAAGAGAGATAGAGAACTTGATAAACGAATTCACGACAATATTCGCAAAAACCAAATATGATGTTGGCAGAATACAAGGTTACGAAGCCCATATAAAATTTACGGAACATAAATTCGTTTCAAAGAAACCGTATCGCTGCAGCATCCCAGATCAAGAAGAGATTGAAAGGCAAGTAACTCAATTACGAGGGTCATAACCACACGGAGACACATGATAACCAACCGAGGCTCCGATCCAGCTGCAGTGGCTGAATCTGTGATTGCCCAAGACCTGAAGAGGAAGAGGAAGAGAGCTGAGACCAAGTAACCACTGATCCCTGAGCAATACCAATTGAATAATGCTTCCTAGAGTTTATTTTAATTCATTTTGGTTGAATAAACATTTTATTAAAGGCAATAGGGAAGGCATAATTAATGTGGTAACACGTCACAGGACAAGGCAAGAGAAGATCCCCAAGCCGGCATCTTCATCTCAAGGCTGTCCCTCTTATGTGGTTTGTGATGTAACGGAGAGGGTCATAACCACACGGAGACACATGATAACCAACCGAGGCTCCGATCCAGCTGCAGTGGCTGAATCTGTGATTGTTACGAATGTTCGAATCGAAACAGTTTCTAGAAGGTTTAGAAGGGAAACACCAAGCATATCTCCAAGATCAGCGGAGAAAATGAGGATTCAATTGAAGAAGGAGATGATACGGCGAGCACTTCCAAATCATCCTGCTAATACACCGAATGTACCACACTATCTGACTGCATACCTCAAACAAATTCGAAACGCCCTACTCAGGATTCTGGCGGCGCCCGAGACATGATGAACATTAATTACAATGAGGGAATTGACGTGAATACCTTCGAGGCAAATTTGGACCACCTTAAGGCACCACGAAGAAGAGAGATAGAGAACTTGATAAACGAATTCACGACAATATTCGCAAAAACCAAATATGATGTTGGCAGAATACAAGGTTACGAAGCCCATATAAAATTTACGGAACATAAATTCGTTTCAAAGAAACCGTATCGCTGCAGCATCCCAGATCAAGAAGAGATTGAAAGGCAAGTAACTCAATTACGAGGGTCATAACCACACGGAGACACATGATAACCAACCGAGGCTCCGATCCAGCTGCAGTGGCTGAATCTGTGATTGCCCAAGACCTGAAGAGGAAGAGGAAGAGAGCTGAGACCAAGTAACCACTGATCCCTGAGCAATACCAATTGAATAATGCTTCCTAGAGTTTATTTTAATTCATTTTGGTTGAATAAACATTTTATTAAAGGCAATAGGGAAGGCATAATTAATGTGGTAACACGTCACAGGACAAGGCAAGAGAAGATCCCCAAGCCGGCATCTTCATCTCAAGGCTGTCCCTCTTATGTGGTTTGTGATGTAACGGAGAGGGTCATAACCACACGGAGACACATGATAACCAACCGAGGCTCCGATCCAGCTGCAGTGGCTGAATCTGTGATTGTTACGAATGTTCGAATCGAAACAGTTTCTAGAAGGTTTAGAAGGGAAACACCAAGCATATCTCCAAGATCAGCGGAGAAAATGAGGATTCAATTGAAGAAGGAGATGATACGGCGAGCACTTCCAAATCATCCTGCTAATACACCGAATGTACCACACTATCTGACTGCATACCTCAAACAAATTCGAAACGCCCTACTCAGGATTCTGGCGGCGCCCGAGACATGATGAACATTAATTACAATGAGGGAATTGACGTGAATACCTTCGAGGCAAATTTGGACCACCTTAAGGCACCACGAAGAAGAGAGATAGAGAACTTGATAAACGAATTCACGACAATATTCGCAAAAACCAAATATGATGTTGGCAGAATACAAGGTTACGAAGCCCATATAAAATGTACGGAACATAAATTCGTTTCAAAGAAACCGTATCGCTGCAGGCATCCCAGATCAAGAAGAGATTGAAAGGCAAGTAACTCAATTACGAGGGTCATAACCACACGGAGACACATGATAACCAACCGAGGCTCCGATCCAGCTGCAGTGGCTGAATCTGTGATTGCCCAAGACCTGAAGAGGAAGAGGAAGAGAGCTGAGACCAAGTAACCACTGATCCCTGAGCAATACCAATTGAATAATGCTTCCTAGAGTTTATTTTAATTCATTTTGGTTGAATAAACATTTTATTAAAGGCAATAGGGAAGGCATAATTAATGTGGTAACACGTCACAGGACAAGGCAAGAGAAGATCCCCAAGCCGGCATCTTCATCTCAAGGCTGTCCCTCTTATGTGGTTTGTGATGTAACGGAGAGGGTCATAACCACACGGAGACACATGATAACCAACCGAGGCTCCGATCCAGCTGCAGTGGCTGAATCTGTGATTGTTACGAATGTTCGAATCGAAACAGTTTCTAGAAGGTTTAGAAGGGAAACACCAAGCATATCTCCAAGATCAGCGGAGAAAATGAGGATTCAATTGAAGAAGGAGATGATACGGCGAGCACTTCCAAATCATCCTGCTAATACACCGAATGTACCACACTATCTGACTGCATACCTCAAACAAATTCGAAACGCCCTACTCAGGATTCTGGTGGCGCCCGAGACATGATGAACATTAATTACAATGAGGGAATTGACGTGAATACCTTCGAGGCAAATTTGGACCACCTTAAGGCACCACGAAGAAGAGAGATAGAGAACTTGATAAACGAATTCACGACAATATTCGCAAAAACCAAATATGATGTTGGCAGAATACAAGGTTACGAAGCCCATATAAAATGTACGGAACATAAATTCGTTTCAAAGAAACCGTATCGCTGCAGCATCCCAGATCAAGAAGAGATTGAAAGGCAAGTAACTCAATTACGAGGGTCATAACCACACGGAGACACATGATAACCAACCGAGGCTCCGATCCAGCTGCAGTGGCTGAATCTGTGATTGCCCAAGACCTGAAGAGGAAGAGGAAGAGAGCTGAGACCAAGTAACCACTGATCCCTGAGCAATACCAATTGAATAATGCTTCCTAGAGTTTATTTTAATTCATTTTGGTTGAATAAACATTTTATTAAAGGCAATAGGGAAGGCATAATTAATGTGGTAACACGTCACAGGACAAGGCAAGAGAAGATCCCCAAGCCGGCATCTTCATCTCAAGGCTGTTCCCTCTTATGTGGTTTGTGATGTAACGGAGAGGGTCATAACCACACGGAGACACATGATAACCAACCGAGGCTCCGATCCAGCTGCAGTGGCTGAATCTGTGATTGTTACGAATGTTCGAATCGAAACAGTTTCTAGAAGGTTTAGAAGGGAAACACCAAGCATATCTCCAAGATCAGCGGAGAAAATGAGGATTCAATTGAAGAAGGAGATGATACGGCGAGCACTTCCAAATCATCCTGCTAATACACCGAATGTACCACACTATCTGACTGCATACCTCAAACAAATTCGAAACGCCCTACTCAGGATTCTGGTGGCGCCCGAGACATGATGAACATTAATTACAATGAGGGAATTGACGTGAATACCTTCGAGGCAAATTTGGACCACCTTAAGGCACCACGAAGAAGAGAGATAGAGAACTTGATAAACGAATTCACGACAATATTCGCAAAAACCAAATATGATGTTGGCAGAATACAAGGTTACGAAGCCCATATAAAATGTACGGAACATAAATTCGTTTCAAAGAAACCGTATCGCTGCAGGATCCCAGATCAAGAAGAGATTGAAAGGCAAGTAACTCAATTACGAGGGTCATAACCACACGGAGACACATGATAACCAACCGAGGCTCCGATCCAGCTGCAGTGGCTGAATCTGTGATTGCCCAAGACCTGAAGAGGAAGAGGAAGAGAGCTGAGACCAAGTAACCACTGATCCCTGAGCAATACCAATTGAATAATGCTTCCTAGAGTTTATTTTAATTCATTTTGGTTGAATAAACATTTTATTAAAGGCAATAGGGAAGGCATAATTAATGTGGTAACACGTCACAGGACAAGGCAAGAGAAGATCCCCAAGCCGGCATCTTCATCTCAAGGCTGTCCCTCTTATGTGGTTTGTGATGTAACGGAGAGGGTCATAACCACACGGAGACACATGATAACCAACCGAGGCTCCGATCCAGCTGCAGTGGCTGAATCTGTGATTGTTACGAATGTTCGAATCGAAACAGTTTCTAGAAGGTTTAGAAGGGAAACACCAAGCATATCTCCAAGATCAGCGGAGAAAATGAGGATTCAATTGAAGAAGGAGATGATACGGCGAGCACTTCCAAATCATCCTGCTAATACACCGAATGTACCACACTATCTGACTGCATACCTCAAACAAATTCGAAACGCCCTACTCAGGATTCTGGTGGCGCCCGAGACATGATGAACATTAATTACAATGAGGGAATTGACGTGAATACCTTCGAGGCAAATTTGGACCACCTTAAGGCACCACGAAGAAGAGAGATAGAGAACTTGATAAACGAATTCACGACAATATTCGCAAAAACCAAATATGATGTTGGCAGAATACAAGGTTACGAAGCCCATATAAAATTTACGGAACATAAATTCGTTTCAAAGAAACCGTATCGCTGCAGCATCCCAGATCAAGAAGAGATTGAAAGGCAAGTAACTCAATTACGAGGGTCATAACCACACGGAGACACATGATAACCAACCGAGGCTCCGATCCAGCTGCAGTGGCTGAATCTGTGATTGCCCCAAGACCTTGAAGAGGAAGAGGAAGAGAGCTGAGACCAAGTAACCACTGATCCCTGAGCAATACCAATTGAATAATGCTTCCTAGAGTTTATTTTAATTCATTTTGGTTGAATAAACATTTTATTAAAGGCAATAGGGAAGGCATAAATTAATGTGGTAACACATCTCAGGACAAGGCAAGATAAGACCCCAAGCCGGCATCTTCATCTCAAGGCTGTCCCTCTTATGTGGTTGTGATGTACAGGAGAGGGTCAACCACACGGAGACACATGATAACCAACCGAGGCTCCGATCCAGCTGCAGTGGCTGAATCTGTGATTGTTACGAATGTTCGAATCGAAACAGTTTCTAGAAGGTTTAGAAGGGAAACACCAAGCATATCTCCAAGATCAGCAGAGAAAATGAGGATTCAATTGAAGAAGGAGATGATACGGCGAGCACTTCTGTACGACTTAAAACCGTACAATTTGAAGTCGTACGCTCAGACCCGACAACAGCGAGGAGACGACACCCTTGGGAAACTCGAAACCCAGACATCCGTCGCCGCAGGATCACCAGCAAAGCATTTTCTCACGGGCCGGGAGAAAACTCGAGCGCGGAGAAATCCGCAACATTTCGGAATTTGAGGCGCTCGCAAAAGCTCCACGTGTCCGGCGAGTCAGCAGATGGGAAGACACCGCCCATCGAGCGATTGGATATTTCAAGATCCCACCACTGCTTACTTCACCGAATAAAATCCCTTTCGAACCCCCTCCAAGAGTCTGGAGCAATTTTGGGGACGCCTAGAACCAAACGATTGGCTGAGGGGTGGGCCCAAAGGAAAACTTGCGCAAACTTTGGGCCCAGGAGAAACACGAGAAATCGAGGAAAAACTATTCTATGTCCAGCAGGTGAAGTGTGTACTTCGAGAGCCAACAGACCTCTAGAATCGCGAGCCGGACCGCAGGAGTTCAAGTCCGGCCCGGAACACACCCTCTCCGACCTTCCAAAAGAACAGTCGAGGTAGGAAAGATCAATCTGGTTGAGCAGATAGGTAGGAATTCATTTTGTTATTTATAGATCCTAATTGTCTCAATTTCGTAGAATATTAATTACCTACTCAAAAAACAGTTGTTCTTTTTCTCCTTCCTTGCAAGTTCAAAGGTTGCGTCTAGGCATTGGGTGGACAAACAGATTCCTGGCAGTGATGTCCGCTTAGAGGCTAAAACTGGCAGGAATATAACTCTTACAACTTCCAAATCATCCTGCAAATACACCGAATGTACCACACTATCTGACTGCATACCTCAAACAAATTCGAAACGCCCTACTCAGGATTCTGGCGGCGCCCGAGACATGATGAACATTAATTACAATGAGGGAATTGACGTGAATACCTTCGAGGCAAATTTGGACCACCTTAAGGCACCACGAAGAAGAGAGATAGAGAACTTGATAAACGAATTCACGACAATATTCGCAAAAACCAAATATGATGTTGGCAGAATACAAGGTTACGAAGCCCATATAAAATTTACGGAACATAAATTCGTTTCAAAGAAACCGTATCGCTGCAGCATCCCAGATCAAGAAGAGATTGAAAGGCAAGTAACTCAATTACGAGGGTCATAACCACACGGAGACACATGATAACCAACCGAGGCTCCGATCCAGCTGCAGTGGCTGAATCTGTGATTGC